>CAXAMN010003558.1:533091-544148 GCA_963970005.1 Durusdinium trenchii | reverse complement strand
CTGGGGTGGAGGGCCATCGCTAGTAGGTTGGAGGCCATCTGTACCAGTATCTCAAAAGAAATCAATAAATCAACAGAGTTTGTTAGTTAGTTTGTTTTTCCATCTTCAGTTTGCCAACGGTTTGAACCGGCGAGGATCGAAGGATGATCGAAGGATGTATAGTCAGATGTTGCAAGCCCGTGATATGCCAACGTATGACAAACGTCAAGTTCATTCAAGTTCTATTCATATAGGACAAAAACAGGAAACTATGGCAGGAAAGTGGTGTCCACAGGTAACCTACATGCTTTCCTGTATTGTATGATTCAGACATTCCACGCATTTTGGGATGAGTAGATTAGAAGAACTTGTATGAACATACCAGCCAACACATGTGCGACATAGTTCTTGCACCCTTTGAATGAAGCAGTTTATTTTTGGGGTGACCCTTTTCTAAATCCGGACTCACCAACTCGGACTTCTTCCACATCTTCCACTCGGACTTCCAGTCCGATGTGTTTGGTACTTTTTTGTACTTCTTCCACATCGGACTCACCAACCCCACCGCCAGGCGGGACTCTTGTGTCCGATGTGTTCCGCACGGGCAGTGGTCCATCGTTTTGGCCGCTGGGAGATGGTCGACTCGTAAACTGGGAGATGGGCCGTTTGGTCTTCGGCCTTCGTCAAGGATATCAAAGGAGTCACACCAAAGACGAAAAGCTCAAAATCGAACATCTTAGACGAAGGATCCTTAATACTATAGAATTGTTTTGTGTTCGGGGTCTCCATGGCAACCGGGAGATATTGTTTGCCACAGCGTAGCATCCTGCCCTCAAAGTCTTGTTTGAACCCGGTATTGAGAACATCTATACAAAACACTTATAGGTCGACCGGAGGTTTTTGCTGTGGTCGTTGGAATGCTATCCGTAGAGATTGCTTTCAACGATTAATTCGGAAACACTCGAGATCCATACAATTCTTCCCAAGGCAAAGCAGCTTTGGCTCAGTCATAGACACTAATTATATCACTATCCAGTAGTCAGATGAACAAGGTTGGTCGCTTCTAGTTCAGACTATCTTGAAAGTAGACGTGCATATAGGTAAGGTAAGTAACTTATGTTGAAACCACATGTATTGCCATTTTGGTGGTTGATTCCAAACTTGACCATTTAACTCATTGGAGTTTGTTCTTGACCACTTGAATTGCTTTGAATGCCCAATCGGCATCCCCTTTTGCTTCCAGTGGTCATCCTCTCGCATGAACCTGAACACCTAAACGAAGCAGGACCAGAACAATGGCTAGAACATTGGGGGGTAGCAATTGGGAGATCCCCAGCAACAGTCCAAAATTGATCGCTGTTTCAGGGTTGCTCCAATCATATTGCCTTTACTATCCACTGGAATATTGAGATATCCTGGGTATGGGGGGATATTCCGATAGGTGGCACGAGAATGGCTAGATCGTTGGCACTGTTTCTTCCTGAGGCTGGATCAATATCTCTTCCGCTGGTTTCGCTTGGAGCCTTCAAAGGAGGTGGTGTCCAAAGGTGATGCTTCTCAAAAGGCGCGGAAATTGTTTGTTTAGCCTGCTCTTACTTAATTAAGTAAGGGCTAGCCACTTCTACCTACTGGACGCAGGACAGCCTCACACTATTCATGTGGTTTCTAGATGTTTACGGAACACCTTCACCTTGTTGTGAGGTAATTATTCAATACGATTCACAAGGGAATGGAGAATCTGAATCTGTAGCATTCTGTAGCTAGGCATTCCGTGTATTCATGAGGGCCCCACTGGATCATGTCACGACTCGAATTCCTGAGTTGGCCCCGCTTGGGAGCGCCTGTCCGGTGTCTTTTCACCCATTCCAAGCCTCTTCAGGTTATCGGCTGTCAACTTGTCGAGTGCAACCCTTTTGGACCTGGAGACCGGTTCTGCAGCCTGAGGTTACAAAATTCCGAACAAAAGACTTCACCGAAAACGCTTTCCTTGGAAACCGGTGCACACTGTGTGTTTTTTAGATCCCTTTTCGATCTTTCTTGCCTTTGCAACCCATTTTACTACCATGGACTGCTTACAACGCAGTAAGTCATTTATCCACCGGCCACTGACAAAAGAGTATATAACCATTGTATACTCCCTCTTCATTTGGTTGTTGCAAAACGATGCAAGCAACCGGAGAAACCTACTTCCTCCTTCCGTGCTTTCCTGCCACGCTTGTGCCCCACACGCCGATATGCGCACGCGCAGGGCTTGAGCGATGACCTTCGGCGTTTGGGTCGCCTTGCGAGGCACAATGCAGCGTGGATCCATGTTTCTTCAAGGACCGGTTGATATGAAAGGAAGCATACCGGACCATTCGACGATACCATTCGACTAATCAAGAACATGGAGCAAGACTGTTGGAAGATGGAATCCGCTTCAAGCGCCTGTGACGAAGAGTTTGAGTTCACTGGCTTCACCATGCAGTGGACCTCAATGAGTTTGGAGAAGTATCCGACACGGGTGAGGATGGGTCCAGGTACCTACTTGTGAGGATGGTCTTGGAGGTGAAAGTTCTTCCGGAGAACAGGCTTTGGAGCTAAAGAACTTCCGATTCATGTTCAGACAGTCCTGGACCCTTAGAGTATCAGGCAATCGAGAAGACACGCAACAAATGTATAATTACAATGGATGTGTCGTTTGAAAGCACACCGGAACCGCATCGCACAGATATCCGGTGCCATCTCCAAAGTCCTCAAGTGAAGCCGCCCTTTGGAGCTTCTCATCTTCCAAGTTCTCAATGAAGCTGGATGTTGTGTTGCTTCTCTTCGTGCAAGACTGGGATCCGGAGAACATCTTCTCAGTCAGATTGATTCTGGTGGGGTTTGGTGGGGTGAATATGAAATGTGCTGGGTCTTCAACAGATTAGCTTTCTTTGCCAATTAAGAAATCTCATCACCTTGTTTCAATTCTCCTCAGCAGTTGGATTTTGGGACAAGGAAATGAGTAGAGCGTTCGTTTCTTTGAAACACTTTGAAGTAAATTTCCCAGTATTCTGGAGGATGAGTAAACGAGCCAAGAACAACCAGCGGTCCAGTAGTGCCAGCCAATCTCCAGGCACGAGTGGTTCACCTTATCCCTTGGGATTGGCTTCTTGCTCACTGCTGCTGCCTTCCGCACTGTCATTCCACAGGCGGTGTATTTTTTGTTGCTTTGGGTGCATGAAAAGGATTTCACTGCAATGCAGCATGATGATGGCCAAACACAAGCGGACAATAGCCTTGAAAGAGTTTATCTCGTTCTAGGGCACTTGCAGAACACATCGCGACACACTCTCCCCTGTTGGTTTAGTTTGGATTTGGATCAGTAAGCACATGTTGGATTCAGTGCCCTTTGACCTTCGACCTTTTCCCACCCCTTTCGATTGTGTAGAGCCCAGGAGATCTTATATAAGTTATATATATATATTACATGTGTGTGTTTGAATAGGGAGACATCCCCTGACAGCCAATCAATGGGTAGACTGGTCTATTTTTCCTTCCAGAGTGTCGTTGCCTGAGAGATCTCCCTGGAATATTTATTGTTGTGAGATCCACAGTATCCTTGGTCGATCCTTTCTTTGGCCATCAGTCGTACTCGACGTTCGACGAGGCGGTCGCTTCAACCTTGATTGTAGCCTTGAAGCCGGCGCAGGAGGAGGGGTCGCAAGCGGGTTCGATGAAGCAAGTGAAGGATGGTGATCCTGGTGAGATCTTTCTATGTGCCCATTTCTGCTTTGAGGAGCAAGGACGCTACGAACGTAGCTCCTGGCCTTATTACTACTAGTAATAGGAAGCTACTAGGAACAGAGGGCATCACTACGAACGGAGCAAGGACGCTTACTATTTTAGTTGACATTAAGACATGTCAGGTCCCACTGCGGGTTGGGGAGACTTTCCAAGCACTGGGCGGATCTCCCGACTTTTGCACGACAATGTTTGAAGAGAATGAGAGACCTGTTTCTTGGAAACCTGGTCCAAGCGGATCTAAGGATTGATCTTGTTTCAAAAGGTTGATATCCATTCCGTCGAGATCTTTCCAGCTTGGGATCCACTGTTCTTATGCCTTTTTTGTTGGCTGAAACAGGGGACAGCTGCGCATGTTGTGTGCACATGAGAGATATGCCCTCACACCGCAGGTAGCTTGGCAAGGATTGTGTTTATGAACGCTGTTGAACGCTGCGCAAGCGTTTGCAGCCCAATATTAAACCCCAAAATAGTTGCATCTATCCCAGTGGGTGCAGTATTGTGCGGATGAGTCCACTTAAGGCGGGTAGGTTCAAATTCATCGTGGCCAGGACCAGGAGTATCGACTTCACAGAAACCTGTACCCTTATGACAGAAATACAGTATAATAGACATATACTGTGTATATATAATCATAAATATTTAATATACAAATAAATATATGATAGAGGTAAGAACGGTCATGCCTCACCTAGCAAAATACAGTTTCACTGATACTTTCATTTGAATGCAATGGAGTGAGAAGTTCTCGGGGCTTATGAAATCAAGATTTTCCAGTGTGGACGATGGTGCAGAGTCCAGAGGTTGACTTTGCTGACGTCGACTGAAGGCAACGAGCGAAATGCAGAGAGAGGCTTTAATGCGTGGTGCCCTGGGAGCGACTTCAGCAGACCCACATGGCCCACATGTGCTTGCTCCTTTTCTTGTCTGAGCTGGATACAAAACATGGAACATCACCTCCACAAAGTAGAATTGCAAAGGTGGTGGATTTTGGACAGTATAGTTCGACGATTTTTGACAGGGCAAGCAGGCGTTATGTTGTTCTTGCAGAGGGGTGGTGGAGATTCGTAATTTGCTTGACAGAGCTTTGGGCACTCATCAACTCATTATCAGATCAACAATCACCCAAGAGTGATGTTGCAGCCCACACAACTACTTTTACAATCTTTTGCAGCCACCAATCGTATGTCGATTCCGATACCAACACAGGTGCAGCCGGTGAAGCGTCTCTTTCCTCGAAAAGGTCGCGACATGCCCAGGCGCGCTGCGCGACGACTGGGCTTCCTGGCCTTGGGATACGGGATCTTCAGTGGCCTACGAGGCTTGATGATGCCGCGATGGCCCAGAGCGGGATGCGATGGCGGAGGATGGACCTCATGGACCCTGAGAATTGACCGGTTTCGACCATGTTCCGTATTCAAATGATTCACGGGCAACCTGTAACCTTAAAAGGTTTGCCTGACCGCAAAGTCATCCCCCTTCATTTGGAGGTCATGTGTTGCGTCACCAGCGGGGAACACCCTGAAATTCATAGAATTTTGTGGAATCAGGAAGCCAGGAGGGCCCCCGATCCTACATATATGGTCACTGGATGTCATTGGAGAGTGCCTTCCTGCAGACAACGCGTTCAATGATTCAAGGAGTAGTTAGACCTGATTCTGCTTCGATGTTGGAACTTGGAACATCAAGACGTGTCATCGATTTGTGAAATACAACCACTCCTTCCGCCCTGCTGTTTTCCTGTGCACCTGCAGCTGTTAGCTGATGACCCTCAGATCCCTCAAGATCCCTTGCGAACCAATCCAACCCATCCATGGGACTGGAATCAATCACCCCATTATTTGAGGAGGGTTCAAACAAAATTATGCAACATAGTCGTTTGCAAATACATATAATATAATATATATAAGATTATATAAGTATATATAAATCTTAATATACATCATATATTATATATATTATAGAGAGAGAGTTTGTAAAACGGCAAATCTACCCGTTTCACCCTAAATGACCCATCCGTCGCTTCGTCGAACCGAGGTCGATTGCAGAGAACCGCTTGCTCTCGCGGCTGCGACAGCTGGAGCCTCTTTTGGGCGAGAGCTGGGTGGAAAGCCTCGCGCTTCCGGCGTTCAATTGGTCGAAAAGTACTTATAGTTAGATTAGTTAGTGCACTGTTGGCAGGTCAATTTAGCATTCTTTTGCTGGATATTCAGTTTTAGCATGTTTCAGCCTTTCCTTTGGATAGATCCTAGGACCTATGTAGCGGTGGAAATGGCTCAAGAGCTTTCTCCAAGCTCTTACGCGATGAGAAGCGCTCGCTGTGAAGTTCCATCGAAAAAGGGTCAGGCTGACGGGATTGGGGGAGCATGGCGGAGCTGCAGAGCCCTACGGTGCAAGCAACAACGACTTTGGCACTGCCAGCTCGTGCAGTGCTTGGATCTAGTATATGTTGAACCATGTTGAACCATAGTTATATTATATATTTGGGGAGTGATTGCGCAAATAGCAAAGTGCTGGTGGATAACGCGTCGTACTGCCGGAGTCATTAGAATAATTCGGACGCTTCAGCGCTGTTTGACATGACATTCGATGCACCCGCATCGCTTGCTGAGCGCCACAGAATCCGTTTGCGAGTCACTTGGATTGTTGATGATTCTGAGCCAAAGTCAGTCTCATTCCTCAGCAGCAAAAGTTACGGGACAAACCAACAATCGAGCAAAGCAGTAAAACAATGGTGGAATCTACGCTTGGAGCATTTCCGAGCGCAGCGGGGTGGGCAAAATGGGGGCATGCAGGAGTGAGACTGGATATTCCGAGTGTTCGATCTAATCGGTTGTGAAAACGATATCTTGTTCCATGGCAGTAAAGATACTTTTGTTCTGTGGAGATCCTTCTGCTGCCGAGAGGGATGGGACAAGAAAACTGCCCGTTGCTCTCTTTCTACTGGATACATCTGGATACCACTCGTACGATTTGCTTGCTGAGGCAAACCTTTTCGCGTCTTCTGCAACAAGACATCGCGTTTCACGACCTACGGGATGTGCCCAGCTGAGCTTTGTCAAAGAGCGGCTGCACATGATAGAACGCTACTAGGGGCTCCTGGCATCGCTACTAGGGGCTCCTGGCCTTACTACTAGTAACAAGGACGCTACTAGGAGCAAAGGGCATTATAAACCGATGACTCTAGATCGGAAGTTTTCTGCCAAGTTTCTGCCCATCACTCACTTGCAGCTCGATGTGCTAAGGTAGGGGAACTTACCAGTAGGCGTGGGCGGTCTTTTTGTTTGATCGGGTTACCCGGGGTCCTACCTGTTTGTGTGGCCCTTCTTCTTGGCGGGAGGGTCCAGGACTTGAATTGAACCATATTGAACCACAGGGAGACAAGGAAGCTTGAAGAGCCCTTGATTGAAGTGTTTCTGTTTGTGTGCCACTCACACGGCTCGCTTCAAGGCAGTGTATCGGTGAAAAGCAGCTTGCCGAGATCAGAATCAAACCACAAGAAGAGGTCGGTAAACCAATCATCACCAGCCGCGCAGGTTGAATTCAGATTGCGAAGCAGTGGCTAGTGGCCTTTCATTAAATTTGACTCCTGGCTGCTTTGTTTCTAGTGCGACTTCAAGTTGGTGAGATTATGTATTTTGCGGAGTTATCCTTGGTATCAGGTGCATCATGGGACACTCCATGTTGCTGTGAAAACTGATGATCCCACCAACTGCAAGCCTGTAATTAGGCTAGGTGATCCTTCTGCAAGCCTCGATTTAAGGGTGAGGTTGAGAGTATGGTTGAGAATATCGACATGATTGTCTCTCTAAAACCAACTATCACTAACTTGATCATGTGTTTCTTGTAGCTGATACGAGAGTTGTGTTGAGCAATGGCAGCCATATATGACCAACCATCAAATATGTTTGTTGTGTGAACAAAGCGGAAAAAGAGCAAAACAAAATCAAATGAACATGCATAACAAAAGCAAAAGCAAAAAGCAAACACAAAGCAATAACAGCGAAAATAAAGCAAACAAAAAGTGAACACAAAGCAGAAAAAAAAAACAAAACAAATGCAACAAAGTGGAGCTTGCGTGTTTGTTTTTGTTTCCGTTTTTTGTTTGCCTTTTTGTTTCGCTTTATGTTCATTTGTTTGCAGTTGTTTCGCCTTTTTTTTTGCTTTTTTCCTAGGAGCGTACAGCGAATATTGCTGACGGGTGAAAGTTTTCATAAGTGCAGACGTGGTACAAAAAAAAAACACACAGCGAACAAATGCGAAAATAACATGCTAAGCAGTGTGAAAATAAAGTGAAAAAAGTGAAGAATAGCGATAAACACGCAAAGCGGCATGTTTTTTGTTTTTTTTGTTTGCTTTACCTTTTGCCTTTTATTGCGTTAAACCATTATTTTGGTTCCTTGTATCTATGGCTGGCGTGCCCGACTCGATACAAGCGTATGATAAACTTGCTACAAATCTATCGGACCTTGTACTCAAATTATGGATTGATGTGTACAGTGTACACATTAACATTGTTTGTTTGAAAGTCAAAATACCGCCTGGTGAGAGCCACACCGAGTCCAGCACCAGCGCCAATCCGAGGAACATTTTCTTGCGGAGCGGTGTGCAATTGGTGTCGGACCCTCATGTTCTGAACATTTCTGAACAGCCAATTCGTGGGTGGCGATTAGTGCGGCATGGCATGAAGTTTCCAAGCATTCAAAGTAATTAACTTCCAAGTATACCGAAGATGATTATCCATTCATCATGTTGGTTCCACAGATGATAAGATTCACTCTGTCAATGTGTGAAACAGGACTTGTGTTCCATCATCATAGTTAGTATGGTTGAAGTTGACAGGGCAACGCCCCCCGACATGCAACATTCGTAGTATTGCGCAACGGCAATTCGACACATTATGGCTAAAAGGAACTGTCCAAAATCTGACTCAAGACATGGATTTTGATCTCCCAGAAGGTTAAATGTTTTTATCCATCCATCCATCCATCCATCCATCCATCGAAATCCTTCACATCGCCTCGATGGCTGCCATCGCATCGCCTTGATTGGCTGGGCCCAGGTTTGGAGTTGGTTATCTCACCATCACCTCTTGGCAGCTCTCGTTCCGGCGCACAGAATCGGCGTCGGGGAGAATCGAGGGCCCCTTAAGCAGAGGCAGTTTGACCACCAGGTTTTGGACCCGAGAAGGAGGCTCACATGGCTGTTGGTTCCTTGGTTGGGGCAATGGGCTTCACACGTGGACACGTGCGAAGTCCATAGTACTGTGTGTCATCCTATTGCTGGTGTGTCGGGACTGATAGCTTCCTGCTACCATCATACTGGTATTGCCACAAGAGCCGCATGTCTATGTCCATGGCCTGCCCAGTAGGGCCCAAGGGTTTTTGTGCTTTCCGCTCGAGGTTGATCCTCTTGGGAGTTTGGGCGGTGCTCTTCTACGTGTCTCTTGGCCGCGATTCCGGGCGAGAAAGAAGACCTGAGTGCCCTCCAACAACCAATCCGGACTCCAAGTACCTCCTCAAAAGGTATTTGGACCCTCCAAACCCACCCCAACCACCTTCAAAGAGGGTACTTGAGCCCTAGGGCGTATATAAACCCTACAGATACCCTAAGTTCATATAGAGTTTTCAGGATGTAGTCCAAAAGCTTTCGTTGTGTCTCTTTTGGCCCAAATATGACCTGGAAAGGGCCTCGGCAACGTCTTGTTAGGGGGGTCCATGGTAGCTTAAGTTGGTGAGGTTCAACCGGGGACATGGGATGCTAACTGTAGAGAAAGGTATATTATACCTACTAAGTTGCCTTTGATTTAGGGATTGTATAGGTACCTTGATACATCTTGATACCATTTGTACCGTATTGGAGCTGCTAAGTTGGTTGCATCATTTGTCGAAATGAGTTCAGGAGGAAGTGACCCAAAAGACATGGTGCCCTGAAAATTGCTTCTGATTTTGGCACTTGCTTCGTGAAGGTTTTGCTTTGAGGATTTGAGACCTCAATCCATCGTTTGATTTTGGATCATCCTCTGGGTTGAGACCATGTTTTTGCTTTGATTCAACCTTTAAAAACTTGCAACATATAATATATTGCAACCCTTGTCATCCAGTATACTCATGTATACTCAGTAGACCTCCTGTATATGCTTCCACAATGACTGATTTTGACCTCTGTTTCGTTTCGGACGACTGGATGGCCGTCCAGGTACGCGGTCTATGGAAAGTTTGCCCGTCGGTCCTCCTTGCTGCGGCAGGCGATGTCGTGTTGTTGCGATGTTTTGCGCTTTTTGGATGCCCTTTGTTACTAGTAGCTTTTGAGACGACTCACGGGCAAAGCGAGAAGCGAAGAAAGTTCGTCACTCGCACCGTTAAGCATCAGGTCTTAGCTTGTTTCAGGGCTCGGGGATGAAGCGTGTGTAGATGAACATCAAACATCATCAAAAAGCTGGTGTTTTGGAGTCCTAAAATATGGCGGGAGATGGGTGTCACTCGAGTTGGCCAGCATCTCCACATCGAGTCACCGTTCATGGTCATGGATCCACTTTATGTTCCAACAACGTTCTCCGAGAAGAGCAGCAAAACACAATTCACATGAGAGAGAGAGAGAGAGATAATGTTAGATGGCCAGCATCACACAACCCAAATGATCAGATTTGACCAGACTTGATCGCCCCAGTCTCCTCGAGACCACCAATCTCACTGGGTGGCGCAGGATCGCTTGGCTGCCTTGAATAGCGTGGCCACGGAGGTGTGCCACCGGGTGAATACGTGGCACCGATCTGATATGATTTGAAGTGACACATAGACATGTTTTCCTACACAAACTCAATTCCGGCAAAGGGAATAGGCGGTGGGGTGGTGCAGCTGGATGTGTCTCTTTTCCTCATTTTGGGGAGAAAGTGGGGCAAGGCAGTGTTCTGATTTAGGTTTGTTTTGTGACCTTTGCTTTTTGGAGGGTGCATCGTGAGATTCCAGTTGAATATGGGTCGAAAGATCAATCCCTCTTCCGAACAATGAGACGATGAGATTTGATTCGGAAAAGGCTCATTTGGGGTTTTATACCTTGTTGCGTTCGTAGCTTCTATAGCTATACTATAGTAGTAGTAGTAGTAGTAGTAGTAGTAGTAGTAGTAGTCGTAGTCGTAGTCGTAGTCGTAGTCGGAGTCGGAGTCGGAGTCGTAGTAGGTAGTAGGTAGTATAGATAGTAGATAGTATAGATAGTAGATAGTATAGATAGTAGATAGTATAGATAGTAGATCGTAGATCGTAGATCGTAGTAGTAGTAGTAGTAGTAGTAGTAGTAGTAGTAGTAGTAGTAGT
>CAXAMN010003558.1:501275-533081 GCA_963970005.1 Durusdinium trenchii | reverse complement strand
GTAGTAGTAGTAGTAGTAGTAGTAGTAGTAGTAGTAGTAGTAGTAGTGGCAGGGTTCATCGATGTTTGGAGCTCCAACCTCGCGTTTGGTTGGCAGTTCGAGACCCCAAATGGCTTGTTCTGGCGCCGCAGTTTGGTCGCTTGGGGTCGCAGCCCAAACCTCGCTTTCTGGCGTCAGGCATTGCAGAATGTGCGCCCATTACGTGCCTTTTCGGGCGAAGAAGCCATGATCGACAGGCGCCTCGCACTGTCACCGGGTGTTCTTTTTTGAGGGAGCCAAAGATAGGACTGAGTGAAGAACTTGGACGATGTTTGCATATTCAAGCAAGTCAAGGTCGATTGCGAATCGGACTACAAGTGATGGAAGAACCAGGACAGGATGTAGACGTGCAATCAATGTATATATTGGTACGTTCAGGTGTCCTTTCCAGAGTCTGCTTTTTTTGGAATCATTGGACAACGTGATTTTCGAAATTTGGGTTTCCAAAGCAGAATAGACGATACAAGATGAATGTTCCTCCACGGTTTCTCATCATTTGCTTCATCACGCCTTAAATGCCGTCATCCTTCAACACCATGTCGGTGACCTTCATTTGGGTCTCCGGTCTTGGCCGGAAGCATTTCGCCAAATCCCACGATGGATCACGGTGTCTCATGGCCTCACCGCCCCGGCGCCGGTTTTCGCGCGGCAGATATCGCCACGAATCCGCGAATCTCATCTTCCTGGAGCATCAGAGAGCCGCTGCCTATGGCCTCTACGCCACCTTCTACAACGGCCTCACCGAGGGGATCAAGGAGTGGAGGGTGTGCAGAAAACAAGGGCATCAATGGGCATCAACGGCGGGTGCAATGGGAGTAGCCGTCCAAGGGAGTTTTTAAACGAGACATGTAGATTGTTTCAAGCTAGGCTGCTAGGCTGGTTGAGGGTCTTCAATGCAGGAGACATCAATGCTTCTTTGTTTGCCCAACACGTAGTATGTTGAATCAGATCTTATTATTTGTGAGGTTTGGGAAGCATGCGTGAAATGTGGTGAAGGTTAATGAGTCCGGAGTCCTGAGCAAAAGTTATTGTCATGGAGAGTTACGCTTGAGTACAGCCAATTTTAAAGGGCGATGTAAAATTGTAATGAATTGACTCGATCACAGCATGAGTTGATCGTGTTAGGCAGAGCATTGAGAAAAGCATGCATCAGTTCGATCGATTTTTGAGGGTGAATTCAGACACGATCTAAGGCTATGGCTCTTAGGTTGGAGGCCATCTTTATATTGTGTCTATTCAAAAACGCCTTTAGTCCATCAGCCATCCAGCTGAAAGCCCAGTGAGGCAGTGGCTCTTGGCACTGGTGGAGTCCTGGTGGCTCGCGGCGCTGGGGCGCCGAGAAACGGTCGTGCCGTTGATTCGCATTTCATGGTGGAATCTTATAGTGCAATCTGAGTGCAATCTTAGGGATTCATGACCTGGTGGTCTATTTCATGGTCTATGATCTTCATGGTTCTCGCACTCATGATCCGCTGGCGATCGTTTTCTTGCGAAAGATTGGCCGTAATGGGTCGTATTGGGCCGCAGCGTTCGGTGGAGGTGATCAGTCCTGCAGTACTAGGAAGAAAGAGAACCAAAATTGTTTCTTTTGTGCTTTAGTGTCCAAGGCCCAAGGTGTTTATTCTAAGACATGAGCAGAGGAAGCAGATGAAGCAGCTTCCATGTGGCGGGAGTTCTTTGACCTACCAAATCTGCGAGGGACACCGCAAGTGCCTGGAGAAATGAATTCTTGTCGCCCAGAGCTGCTTGACTTTCTTGGTCATTCTGCATGTGATTTGGGTCTGAGTGCTTGTCCAATATCGTCAAATCCTCAGCACGAACCTTTCAACCCCCAAACATCTCAAATGCCTTTAGCCTTTCCAAAGCCACTATTGACTAAAGCCACGAAAGGTTGGAATTGCAAATGCCCCTATTGATGTGACACGAACTGCTCGTGACACGAAGTGCTCAGGGCATGACACCGGAGCAGCTGACGGCGTCTTTTGGCCAAAGCGGTTTGGGGCAACTTCCGTGTCCCTTCGCTGGGACTATATTTAGTCGGCCCTTGGCCCTTGGTTCGATAGAGGCGCTCGATTCATCTCCATTCATTAGTTGATGGTTTTGCATTTGCTGTAAAGAAAAGCCCGGTTTTGCTAGTGTCACGTCTCTAATAGTTGCGACCCTACCCAGACTTGCCTCAAGTTTGAGTTTGTTCTTATACTTTTTAAGGATCATTCAGCTAGTGAGCCTTTTGGTTTCACCATTTTTGTTCAGCTTCGACCAGCTTTGACCGAGCTTGCCCCAGCATCCAACAGGTCCCCAAACGAAAACGGACCCCAAAACGGACCTGTTTGGCAAGCGGCCCAAGGTCAATGCTCTATGTGGACAATGTCGTGGGTTCTTCCTTGTCGGTGGGCGGCCAGTATAGGCCACTCGGGGGCCGATGTGTGTCCTACATGTTACTGTTACATCATGTTGCATGTCAGCGTCAGAATTAAGGTTTTGGGGGATAGTTCCTGCCAGAACTCACGCAACTACAATGGAGCTTGTGTCCGTGACACAATACCTGTTCCACAATCTTTTGCGGAGCCTGCGTGCGATTTCACCGATCAGGAAGGTTCCCCCCAAGATGCGGGGATGTCAGCATGCTTGACCTCCCAAATCCTCCTGCAATCACCACTAGCGCAGGCAGCTGATGCAAGCGATTGGGTCCTCTCGGAAGGCGCCAGCACGGGCGCTCGCGCAGGGGCGCCCTTTGGGGATGCGCCGATGCGGCAAATCTGTGGAGAAGATCTGTAATTAATACTTTTGCTGCACCTTCAACGAGTTGGGAAGTAGGGCAAAAACTCTGTGTTCATTTGTGTCAAAAAGGATTGTGTTAAAAGGGAACTTCGGGAACTTACTGTACAGCTACACTCTTGTTTCTTGTCAATCATATTGGTGCGTGGCCTCTCATCCCAATCTCGCTGGGAAAACAATCATTGTTTACCGAACGAAAACATGGTGAGGTGAAAGCATTGTAGCGAAAAGGAAGTGATGAATCCCACGAGCCTTTCGTCCGAACGTTTCGGAACCAGGTCTTTGAATATGCAGAGATGCCACCCTCCTCCAGTATGGCACCGCAGAATAAGCTTGGGGAACCGAGTGAGTTCACCCGAAATTGTTCCGGGCTGTTTGCTGGGTGGTTCCCCAGATAGGGGAGCTTGGAAGTCGATGGAGCTTGGAGATGCTTGAATCTTGGGTGACAATTCTCACCGAAAATGACCAGACAAACTGCAGCCGGTCTTGTCCACCTGAAAATGCAATCCTTTTTCGACTTGGTCAAGAAGGAGTTGCATCCACGAAGCAAAGCAACTTGTGTGTCGTGAACTACAGAGATGTCGTATTTTTCTTTGGAGGCAGAAGCTGGTGACGGTAAACCAAGGTTCGCCCGTTCGATCGACCACAGAAGGTATCGGATCAAAGAGCTCTATATCTCCATTTCCTTTGTGGGTTTCATAAAAATCCAATCAGACGCAACAGATGTTTGTGTATCAGTTCGATGCACCTGATGTCCAGAAAACAACCATGGGATCTCATTTAACCGGGAGAGGAGATTTCCAGGTTACTCTGACCTGGTGCTTGCAGTAGGACATGCAGTGCTCTTCGTGAGAAAATGATGCCAGCTGCACAGTGAGGACTGCCCTGAAGACCTTGCCCCTCACAGAGTTGAAGGGCACGGTACTTTTTCGCCGCCTGGACAGAAGTTGTTGGGTTTGGAAAGGAAGAAGTGCAGAGGCTACTGAGGGCCAGAAGTGTTTGAAAGAATCCTGTCAAGCCGAGATAACGCGCATCAGCGGCCGTTTCATGATGTTTCTGCCGCGGGCTACGCGGCCGTCAGTTCCACTGATCCACTATAGTTCTGGTTCGTTTCAATCTATGGGCTTTGACAAGGAGGCCTGCAGGCCTGCGGCATATTGGTAGATTCCCCAGGGAGACATGCAGGGAGACAGGGAAGAACTGTGATAGCAGGATAGGAAGAACTGGGCGTGTTTGGTGTTTAAACACCCAGAAACTGCATATCTCGCTCCCGTATGCCTGGACTCAGGAAACATCTCCTTCACGTATGCCTCACGCCCCAACGAGCCCATCCTACGAGGCACGGAGACGAGTGGGACGAGTTAGTGCTTTCGCTGCAGTATTTGGAGCACCCGGAGACAGCAAAGAGATCAAGGTGGTTTCTTCGACAAGCGTCATCGAACTTGTTAGTCTGTTAGTCACTTTGTTCATGTTTTGTGTTCTCTCGTGCGGAGACCGGCAATGATTGGAGAGTTCAGTGGTCCATGTTTTGTTTTCTCTTCGCCTGAAGCTCCTTCAACAGATCAGACTACTGCGCTAGCATGCTGCTATGACATTCAAAGCCTGTTTATATAATGGAAAGCAATTTGCTTTTGTTCTGAACTTATCAAAATCTGAAAACAACAGCAGAGTTGCAAACACGCGTTTTGAGATGCAGCATCATTTCATGTTCCAACATGTTGTACGACCGGGTTCTACTTTCCCATGTGACACTTGTGAACATTGCAGGCTAACCACCCACTAGCTTTTGAAGCGAAGGTGTGCTTGCACCATCAGCTTTCCTTTGCACACCAGAACTGTTGTCTGGTGTTTCAAGCGGCTCTCATCAAAGTCTTGTCCAAGCTCTCTTGACTTCATGGAGTCCAAGCAGCTTCATCGTTTCTCACCCCGTTACTGAGGACGCCACCCCTGTCGTGAATCCCCGTGTCCTCACGTGAGGAAGATATAGCGTGTCCAGTTCACCTGGCTGCCCCATGGGGCCCATGTCCTCGATTCAGTCAGTCTTTACCCCAAATATACCCAACCCCATATCCTCTATAAAATGAGGGCTACTGTAGCAAGACTCCCCCACCCATATGGTGATGGGTATCCAAAAATGTTTGCCTTCCTTATCTACACATCACGTCTTGTGAAGCACCGGATGAGATAGTGCGGGTCCATGGATTCATGCGCCCCAGGAGCTTCCGGAACCGGAACTGGAAGATCGGTTCTTCTGCGAAAGGTGTCAAGACATGAAAAGCTGTACTGCGCAGTACATAGCTCATCGACATCGGTCAGGAATCGATCTAGAGCTTCCTCCAGGAAAGACTACGGCCTTGGTGAGAATCCCAGGAAGCAGCAGCACAGTGCTTTGCTACTCCCTGGAAGCTGGGATGTGCTTTGCTACTCTTTGGTGGAGCAGAAACCCAGTATAAACGTGAAGCTCAAAAGTCTTGAGATGTTGACAGGCACTTCTGGAGATCTTGGCTCATCTTAGCTCCGGGTAATCCTTAGAGATACTTTGCAACCACAAAATAGCTTGACACTCGGGTCAGATGGGTGAGATCTGACATGATCTGACCAATATCATCAGCTCTTGGGTTCCTAGCTCGTGGGTCACCAGACTGGCTGAGGTTGGTGCCTCCGGGAGCGGGAAAAGCACCATTTCCGCGCTCTTGCAGTCGGGCATCCCAGATTAGAAGATGATGTATATGTATATATAGTACTATAAAGTCAGGCTACTGGCACGGAGCAACAGCCTGCAAGAAGCGCAAAGTAGTGAGAATAAAGTATATTCTGACATATACTGCAAATATGTAAAAAAATAAGGTCTACCTGGAAGTACTCGGGATTATCCAACGGGCATGGGCAATCTTGAGGGCAACTCAATTAGCTCATTCACGCCAGCTGCTGAGCAAAGCGGACCTGAAGAATCAAAGATTTGCAAGCGGCTCACCTAAATCATTCTGAATCCGTTCGACCTAAACAAGATTGCATCAGAATCAACACAAGAGTGGATCAGGACAAACCTTTGTTCCGTCCGTGGTTCCGAAAAGGAATTGGGTTGAATGTCATGCTCTTGTTTTACACTTCCAACTGCTCAAAAGCGACAGGAATCTGGTCCCAATGCTCGGTCTCTCAGGTCCATCGTTTCCGGATGTCCATCGGAATCCCCTGGGGGAGCCACCGAAGACCACACACATTTGTAAGGCCCCCACTTGCATGTCCCGCTTCGCCCTTGGAGAAAGTGCTCCTTTGTTTCAACAGCTGGAGAAAGTAAACCATTTCTGTCAGCAGCTAATCTCAATTGCAGAGAGTGCCGCAACAAAAGAACAGCGAGATGAACATAAAACAGTTTGATCATGTGGATCGCTGATTTAACATAATATATCATAATATACAATAATCTATATTATATAATATTATATATATATACATATATGTATATTATTGTGTGTCTGATAATGTTTCTTTGGCTTCAGGCGATGGTATGAGCCTGATGCCGGGCAGATCCTCTTGGACGGTCTCTCGGCTGGATCCGGCCGACTGTCGAAACGGGGACGGGAATCCGTCCTGAGAACCAACAAGACAACAGGCTGAGCCGTGTTCGTACCAAAGATCAGCCGTTTTCGTGCCAAAGATCGAGTGCATTGTGTAAATTCTTTGTTTTTCTTTTGTCTTCTCCGTGACTCATTGGATTGGGGATGATTTGGGTTGTTGTCCCATGGACTTGTGTGCTGAAATGCGGGTGCTTGATCCTGCCCACGGACTCAGGTGTCCCCATTGACGACCTGGATCCTCGCTGGTTCCGTTCCTTATTTGGCGCTTGGGATCTCAGGTGACATTGGACAAGGAAAGCTAATAGCAAGCAAACCTAATAGTAATAGTAATCGTCTCCAACCTAGAAGCAGTGGCATCCACCCTAGAAGGGATGCCCTTGTTACTAGTTACTAGTAGCTTCTAGCTACTACTGTAGTAGTAATGCCCTTGTTCCTAGTAGCGATGCCCTTGTTACTAGTAGCAGTGGCCTCCCTAATAGCGATGGCCTGTAACGATTCCAATCATCTCCCACCCCTCCAGGTTCATCCTTTGAGGCGCCCACAAGATCTTTGGTTTTTCATGTTTTTTCTGATCGAAGCTGATGGTCGACGAAAAGAACCCATGTTCAGTGGAGCTCTGACTGGCTGGGACAAGATGTAGACGGATTGTATGGCTCAGCAAGGTGTCCTTCCCCTTCTAAAACATTCAGTTAGGAGGTAGCAGTGTAGCAGTGTAGCAGTTAGCAGAGGAACATTGGGGCCACACAACTCTACAGTCCGCATTCAATGGTTTCCTCCAAATGGGCTGGCAGTGTCAATCGTCAATTATTTCAGATGGCTTTTGTACTTGGGGCTTGTAAGTAGAAGCAACAAAAAAAGAACTAGATACGAGGCAACGCACGGCGCACGGGTGGCTCTCCGACCCGGAAACACCTCCACAACACACGGCGAGCAAAATGAGAAAACGACCGGTCAAACAGATGGAATAGAACATGTGGCTCCGATTCGACTTGAGAGGAAGAGTCAGTCTCAAGTCGTCCTCCAAGTGCTTTTGATCCCACCGTGGACGTCGTTTGGTTGGACCAAGCCGATGCCAAACGGCTCACTGCTCGGTCGATGAGATCCTGCAGGTGGTTCCTCAAGAGCCTCGACTCTTTACAGCCACGGTCTGGGAGAACATTGCTCTAGGACTTGGACCCTTGTGACTTGGCGCGTAAAATCCGCCTTTGTTCTCAACCGATGTGGGCAAGAAGATGCAAGAAGTTGAAACTCTAGAGATGTTCTAGAGGTATCTCCGTGATATACAACAAAGCCTCCGTTTTATATCATAGGGGGTGGCAAAGCAGCTTTGGACAGTCCTTTTTCTCACTCCGGAACCCCAGGAACCAAGAGATTGCTCGGGAAGGTGCGGAAGGGCGGCGCAGTAGGTCAGCGTTTTGAGATGTGGGTATCTTTGTCCCATAAACAGCAGGAGATGATGATATATGATGGTTTTTACCGCAAGTATCCAGAGTTCTATGCCTATTATGTAATTACACACATACTGTATACATATATATATATATATATATACAGATGTACATTGCATATTGGCTATTAAATGAATTCGAACACAGGTGAAGGGCTCTGAAACAGTATTTGGTGGCAATTTCTCCCGCGAGGTGGCCACGACATCCCTTCCCCCAGCCCGAGGTTTTGTTTCTCGTTTTGTGGTCACTGTGTTGGCGAGGAGCAGGATCCCAACTTGCCTATTTTACAACAACTGAAACACCCAACAACTGAACACTTTTGTAACAACAGTCAACAGGATCCCATAAGTGGTGTTTTCTTTTTACCGCACTTTTGAGAGCTTGGGATATGATATATGTGATGAAGCAATGTGAACTCTTTGGATCTCTTTGGATCGCCCACCACAGTGTGGGCATTGTTTACGGGCTGATTATCTTGGAGTTGGGATCAAGACCACCGACTGGACCCGACGACCGACTGGACCTTCGCTCACAGCCGGAGGTTTGAACTTGGAGACCATCGATGTGGACTCCGTGTCGCAACTCGTGCGTCGGGGAGCCCACGGAGTGACGGCCCGTGCGGTGGTTGGATGGAGTGAGTAGCTTCTTGCTACTAGTAGCGATGGCCGCCAACCTACTTGCGATGCAGGATGTTCAATATTCCCACACTTTGTGTGGAAGGTTGTCGACATCTGCAAACATAATGACCATATTATATGGCCATGATCCTGTGCTAATTAGGGTGCCACACGTAAAGGGGTCATGCATGTTCATGCTGGCTCTAGTCAGTGGGTCCCGTAGATTGTCATGTGGATGAGCATAGTCCACATTTCGTTGGGTTCACGGTTCACTGGATTGATTTGATCGTCGGCATTGGGTTCATCGTCGACAACTTGGATCAAACATCGATAGATGTCCACGTCTTTGTCGGATCGGAAGATTTTCTACCTAGACTTCAGGATGACATCCCACGCGGTAGCAAGGGAATTCACTACTACACGAACCCTCTTGTATTATCTTGTATTTGGTGTCTCTGCTCTTGGAGACCATGAGTTTGCGCTTGTGCCAATTTTAAAGTGCCTTTTCCTTTACTGGTTGGGCATTAGGTATAGCCCTCGCAACACTGAGGGACAAAAACACAGTTGTTCATCCTGTTTCCTAGTAGAAAACATCTCACTTTTCTATACTTTTTCTCACATCAGACCATGTCCATGCCCCCTTCCAGTGATATGGCGACGTGGCGATACCAAGAAGTCTTTCGTAGAAGAACTCATCTCCTGGGATAAGGGATGATAAGGGATTGAGGCCTGAGGATCAGATCGTGCAGGAAGCCCTCCCAACACCCCTCAGGCGAGGCCGCGGAAGCCGCCGACGCGCACGGCTTCATCTCCGCGCTGCCCGAGGGTCGCCCGAGGGCGTTGGCGTTCGGCCCGTCGCGGCGCCCGAGGTAACTTCTTCACAACTGGCGGGACCGATCAAGAGGATCTGAATCTGATTTTTCAAGTTTGGATAACATTTTGTGCATAGGGATGTCGAAAAAGGACACTTGTTCAATCACTAGGTCCAAGGTCAAGATGTTCCTGGGCATCGCTACTAGGAGCAAAGGGCATCGCTACTAGGAGCAAGGACGTTACTAGGGCTCCTGGCGTTACTACTGGGAACATGAATCTACTAGTAACAAAGATCGATAAAGATCGGTTGGCCAATTAACTCAGCCCTTTCTGGAGAGATCCAGTTCATCGACCAGGCTATGACACCATGGTGGGCGACGTCCGCCTTTCAGGAGGGCAACGGCAGCGTATCGCGCCGGCCCGGGCATTGGCCGGGCAGCCCGAAGGGACGGAACATCGGCCTTAGAATGGCGGGAGGTGCTTGTCTTGATGTCTTGACCTTAGGTTTCCCGGACATATATAGTTATATATACATATATTATTTACATATATATATATATATGTAAGTGTATATGTACTTGTTGTAGACTATAGACTCTAGTTACTCTAGTTGCTAGTAGTTGCTATATATTTGCTATATATGATGGAAATCCAAAGTGATCCTGGGAACCACTATCTCGTGTTTTTTTTTTTTTTTTTTCTGGCGATGTGCGTCAAAGTGTAGAGACCATGATGCAAAGGCCCCCATTCCTGGAACGAATGAAATACCGTATATATATATATTATGATATGATGTGATATGATATGATATACAGTTATTAATTTGTTTGGGGTCTCCCCACATGACTCCCATCTCAGGAATATGTCAGAATACCGTTTAGGTTTAGGCTAAATAGGCGCTTCATATGTGCTTGTCATCGCTCGAGTGTCCGTTGCTGGCTCACCAAGCTTTGGAAATTCAGCAAGTTGGACTATTCATATTTGGGTTTTAGACACATGAGATGATTCCACAACACATACAACCACTGACTGGGTGCACTCATCTATGCCCCCATAGATGCAATGTTTAACTTAATTGAAGCACCTCTTTGGAAGTCTTCACGAGGTCAAGCGACCACGGTTCCTCATTCTAGATGAGGCCTGAGGGACCACAAGCGCTGCGGACGCGAAACGCATGCGTGCGTGTTTTTGCCACACGTGAGGTCATGTTCTGTGCCGTTCGATTGATGGATTTGCTGCAGAGAAAGCGATTTCAGATCGCACTTTGGTATTTACCCTGGTTTCCTCAAGGTAACGCATGGGCATTAGATCATTTTGGGCGGTGAGTTGGGCCACTTGTGACATGGCCTAAAGAAAGTTGGGTGGAGTATTTGATAACGTTCAATATCCATGTGCATTTGTACTTCGATGTACAAATGGGTCATGTGTGAAGAAAGTCCAGGTGAATCGTCGCTTTCGGCAATGGAGGCCACTTCAGCATTGGATAGCCGGACTGAAGCAGCGGTGCAGGCGAGCTTGGGACACAGAGATGTCGTTCTTCCCAGAGGCACGCATGAGAAAGCATAGCGCATACCGTATACCCCACTTCAGTATGCAACATCGCATACACTCTTGATTAATAGCCCCCATTAGCCACCCCGTTTGGATTGTAAAACCTCTTTCATACCAGGGGCTTGATGAATCAAGAGTCTATGCCGCGCACAACTACCAAGGTTCGCTGCGCAACCTTTCGACCTTCCAAGTCACCGACTGGAATCAAAATGAATACAGTAGGTCCTAGGGTTTTTGACCCGCGTGGTCAACATGGATCAACTGAGCAACCGGTGATTGGACCTCGAGCTGTCCTATTGCAGGCTCTACTTGTTGAATTCGTCACTTGTGGAATCTACCATAGGTGTTAGATTTGTGTTAGTTTTCCGGGTTTGGGGATTGTGCTACAACATGTTTTTACATGTTTTTACCATCTATGAGCATTCCGCGTGATCTGATCATTCCGGGGTCACTCATGTTGACTGGCGCAAGTGACTGGTGGGATCGGTCTGAATTGGCCCATCCGATGGCTGATTTCGAACACGGAAGATTGATGTAAATTCGTTGCTTCTCCTTAACGGGTTCAAACATTCATAAGCATTTGGCTGGTGGTTCAGAGAGTCTTATATATAACCTACACTTGGGATGATTCAGATTTTGCAAGTGAGTTGATACCTCAAACCAACCATATGAAGTTGCCCGTGGTTTGGGAGTCCCACCACATGGCAACACAGACATCACATGACCCAACTCATGCCGACAAGACAAAACATTTGTTGGACGCCCGCGGGGGCGAAGGGTAGTAACAACATGGCCTCCAACCTCTAGTAGCGATGGTCTCCAACCTACTTGCGATGGCTTCCACCAAGCATAGCGTCCGAACGCTACTAGTAGCTTCTGGTTTCCTTCTTTTTCTTCAATGCACCAGTCGCGGTTTCCTGAAAGTGCAATGTTGCCTCTTGTTCTGCCAGAAAAGCGTGAACGCGTACCTCAAGCAGAGGCATGGGGAGAGCAAACCTATCTCCACGTAGCCACGAGTCAGATGAGGAACACGGGGTTTTACAGTTGTTTTCACAATCGGTGGTTGGTCTCAAGATGGTTGGTCTTGCAGGATGTTCATCCCAGAAAAGCATCCACAATCCTGCATGTGCAGCCTATGTCAAGGGGTCTCGAAGACGCCAACGACGGTGTCGACCCAAGTAATCCTTGAGATTTGTTGCAGAATAGGACAATTCTGCAATTCTGCAAGGGGGTATATGGAGCTCATTTGTTTTATCTTGAACTGGTCAGACTTGAAGCAATATGACAAATTGCTTTAGCATCATGCAGCGTGTCGAAAGGCCAAATACCTTGCTTCGTCTTCGAATCAACTCCCAGTAGATGATCAATCATGATAGCACATCGGATACTTGCAAGTGTTCCTTGTCCCAGACACTCCAGGCATGACCTATTTACCTACATTGGGGTGGAATGTAGGATACTGTAGGCATATATATTCCATACATGGAGGGTTTCTGTGTTAGGCTATAGGGTTCGGCATTTGACGAAGCAATCTGCCTTGTCCTGCAAACGGTGCAGCTCCCCTTGCTGTTCTTCTTACAGTGATCTTGTGTGTATTTGTTTGTATTTCAGTATTTCAAGGAAGTATCTCCTGTGGGCTGTGCCTGATCTCTAGAATAGTTATGGCACCAAGTGGACCAAAGCCCGCTGCCTTGGGTACTGGATGCGGAGGTTTGCGTCATGCTTGGTGATCGCACATCGTTTGAGCACCGTGATGGATGCTGACAAGATCGTCGTTTTGGACAAGGCGGGCTGCGGGCTGTTTGAGCGAGCCACGGACCTCCAAGCCACATTGTCATTCGTCCTAAAGCTGTGCACATGTGGAGTGTCTCTCATTTCTAGAAGAATCGGTCCTTTAGGCTTCCGGTGTGATGCTTCACTGGTTGGTTGAAATCGTTCACGGGCAAAATGAAAACTGCCACACCTTCGCAGCTGAGCTGTTTTGATGCTTGACAGCTCAGGGCCGGATTGCAGAAGAAGGCAAACACCAGGCATGTCCGATTTGTTTTCTGGCTTTGGGAGGGATGGTTGGAGGGAATCCAAGCATGAGGACTTTGGACTTTTTGGAGATTGTTTTTCCGGCCTTGAGGACGTTCGAAAGAGACACACAATGATCCATGGCATGTTGATTTTTGTGTTTGTTCTTTAGCAAAATGGCACACCTAGTTTCTGGACTGGTTGTGGCATCCATCAAGCTGCGATGCTGCCCTACCATGCCCTACCCCAAAAGATCCTTTACACATAGGAAGGAAAGGTCATGGATTTGGAAGCAAGGACCAAACGATGGTGGAACATGTCTCCAAATCCGATGAGCCCTGCTCAACATTGCCCTGCCTGTATTGTAAGCAATTGCATGTAGAGGTGTCTTCAAGATTCCACTGCACAGTGTGGTCTATGCAAGATGCTACATGTTTATGCCCTTTTCAATTGGTGACTGTGGCATTGTCTAGCCAAAGCTAACCTTGCATTTTCCCCCTTTTTCATTTCGCTTCCCTGAGAAGACCTGAAGGTCATAGGCCGAATGGACGAGACGCCGTCTTCGCCTTCAAGCCGTCGTGACTCGTCCATCCTCGTCCATCCTCTTCGCCTGCGATGGTGAGGCCCTCATGCGGAAGCGTGGCATTTATGCGAAGCTGGTCGCCGTGCTTAGCGTGAACATGTTTTTTTTTTGAGTTGCAACGCCTGCTCAAGTGGCCTTTCTTGGGGACAGCAGATCTCTTTTTCGTAGCTGCGACATCTTCATGTCGGATTCCTTTTTGTTGTTGTTTGTTTGATGTTGGTGAATATGTTGATTTGCCCAATGGTTTGGCCACAGGTCGTGCCCTTCATGAGATCCAAGTCGCGACACGACCTGACAGTTGGTCATTGATCAATGTTTCAATTCCTCTCAACTGAATTGATACCGTTCTTGACATAGCTACAACAAGTTCATTGGGTTGAGTTTCTTTGCTCTTTGAATGGTTCCTCATCAGGAAGGAGTGGCTAGAAACTGCAGGACCTTTTCCTGCACAGACTTGCCTACATGGACTATTACAACGCTCAACTACTCAACATCCAATCCAAGGATCTTCCGCCATTAAAAAGAGACAGATCACACGTCGGCAGACCAAGCCATTCACCAAGCCATTTATATAACTATCTTTGTTCAAGGACCTTTTTGTTGTTCTTTCATTGGACCCCTTGAACCCCCCTTTGCGCCTCTGCGTGATTCAGCCGGGCCGCTGTTGAGGTCCGCGGTGGGGGCGGACGGGGCATGCTGCGATGAGACCGCGGGCCATGGGTGCACCATGGATGCAAGTGAAGAGAAAAAAGGATGTGCCAACGAGGTCGGGCAAGTTTGAAGGGATGGTTTCTTTTGATGATTCATGGGTCGTGACCCAGAGGTAGGTCACCCACAGCCACATAGCCTTGACATTGGGTGAGTCGCTGGTGTTTTCACGTTTGTGTGAACAATGGTCAGTTTGTCATGGGTGGGAGAGATGCTATGTGAAGGAAACATGCTTATCCTGTTTGTGAATTCTGCGTGTGTCCCTTTGTATGGCACTGTTATGTTACAAAACATCATGAGGAAGTCTCGCGCTGCTACAGTACCAGACCATGCTATATTTATCTAGCCGAATCCGCGATCGACCGGCTCTGACCGGCGACCTGGATCTCCACGGCCCCCGCGACCGGTGAGAGGACTGAGACCCATGGAGACCCATGTGACCAAATTGACCCCTCGATTTCCATTGATTTCCCTTTAGGACATCATTGCTTTGCTGATTTTTACAGCGTTCCCCTCATGCAGGTGGGTTCCTCCGTCGCGTCACTGTTCAGTGGCTTCAACACGGGTGATTGGTGGAAGCCCAGGCGTGGTGGATGTCCGGTAAATTCCGACGTCGTGTTTGGAATAGGCCGACACGATCCGACGTCCCCCAAAAATGATTTGACCAACTTTTTTTTTTTCCGTGCTTTGCTGCACGGGCTGCACGGCTATTTTTTGAGACCAAAATGAGCAAATGCGCGCCAGCATTTGAAGAGAACCCAAAGGAAAAACATGCATGTGTTGCAGATAAAAACAACTTGAGGCAGTATTTGCAGGATCATCAGAAACAGGATTTGGAGAGTTTGAAGATTTGTCAGAGCCTGGGGAGTTGGGGTTAGTTGCATCGAGCCCGTTGGAGTCTTCCACAGATCATCACTTAAAACACTAGAACCAAAAAAACACGAAAGGCACCGCCTTACTAGGCCGCCTTACCGCCTTCCGAGTCCTTTACAAGCACTGTGTGTGCTCGTTTGTTTCGCGTGATCGGTTCGAATCGGTTCGGACCTCGTGAGGCCGATCCTCGCGGAGGTGGACCGCGGGGCTCGATGTGTGGTCACGTTGTGATCGAAGAAAGACCGAATTTGTTGTCAAAGAAATGGAATGGCAGAAACCAGGAAAGAATCCATGTCAAAAGTAGGTGCATCTGTGGTATCTAACCTTGTTCTGTTTCTTAAAGCTACCGGTACCTGGACTTGACTCGTCGTTGTTGAATGGCCGGGCCGGCCTAGTGACTCACACCCTTCATGTCTTTAAGTTGAAACGTGAAGTTGCAGCTGAAGGTTAATTCCAACAGGAAATGTTGGTGGCAACAGCGACCAAAAGAAACTGTATACTGTATACGTATGGGGTATGACAAGATGAGGCCTTCCTTTACCCTCCTGTTCTGTCATGCCATGTGATGTCTCAGGTTCGCTTGTTTCACTGAAAGTGCCATTCGTTGGGAGTTGTTGATGGCATTTCCCCCGAAAGAGTGACAAACAAAACCATGGTCCCGTTGGTTGTTGGGGAAAATGCAACAACTCAGAGGGTTTAATTTGAACCCTGGTACACAATAACCTTCGGACATGTTCATTTGCAGATTCCTCGCCAGTGGTAGTGGCTTTGCCAAAGGAGGGCGCGTTTTTGGAAGGGCAGCTTAATCTAGGCTAGCAGCATCCATGCGACTTTCTGGTCATGCAAATGTGTGTATGATGTATAATTATATAATACTATATATATTTGATTGTTCCCGGAAGTGGAAACAGATTCAAGACTGTCTCACCCCCGGGAAGAACACACCCAACCTCTCCGTGGCCCACACCCCGTGCCACTGAAGCATCGGAGGTGAAGCCATCGCCTTCGGCGTGTCCCAGGCGGATCGGTCCGGTCCGGTCTGACCTGGAAGGAGCCACGCGCGGCGCAGACGAGATAGTTTAGTCGCTGACTTGGACAGAATTTTATAAGAACTTATAAGGCCTGAACAAAAACGGCCTGGGCATCGCACCAGGGATTCGACGATTGAAACACTTTAGGCCCAAAGGTAAAAAAACACATATTAGAATATATTAGATATGAAGGTGTCAAGTATGAAGGTTTCATCTATTCATGAATTCTCACAAGATGAATTGCTTGTAAATGTGCCAGCATATCAAGTGTTTTGGTTTCTTTTCGTGTGCCACATGTCGGGAAGGTGTGGCCTCCAAATGCCAAGAGCCCCTGGGGCGAACTTCTGCGCCCACTGCAGCTTCCGTGTGACCTGAAACTCGAGGACTCCAGGCGAGGTCGAGCCACTTCCGGGGACATGGATTTTCAGAAGTTCATGGGAGGTTATGGGAGAATGTGCAAACCATGCAGAACAAGAGAACGTTAGAGCTTAGGATTGCATTTTTCACAGAATTCTGGGATAAAGAGTTGGATTGTTTGTGGGAGTAACCTGGCTTTGGCTGAAGAGCAATACAAGCAGCTTGTGTGCGCAGCGCTGTTGTGGAGTATGTTGAGACTTTATGTTGGACCGCGTTTTCGTCTCAGAGGCTTTTTTTATATATATTTTTGAGTTTGGATGAGCACTGAGCACATTACTGCTTGAAAGGGCTTCAATCTGGCTCGTGGCTTCTTGTTTTCGATGGGCTTATTCAACTAACCAAGCTCAGCCAGTCCTCCCGACATTTGCCGACACAGTTTGTTAGGAAGAGTGCGTTGCACCTGGACAGATGGGTGAATTCTGGATGCTTCCAACCACCCAGTTGAGCTCAGAGCTCACTCACATGCCAGGTGATTCTTTTGAGCTGGGTATTTGTGGACAGTGCGGCATCAAAAGCTGCCTCACGCACCTGTACATACCTTGACCGCGCGCGGTACGCGGCAATGGATCCTGGAAAACATACTATCTCACGGCCTGTGGGGTCTTCATTGGAACACTCACAGTGCTGTTGGTCACGCTGGAGGAAGGTGATTGTATGCGAGATCTAGAATCTAGACACATTTGACACCTTTGGGCATGTCCCTGTTTAATCACATTTTACATCCTTTGAAGGCTGCTACACACAGAGCCCTTAGTTGCTTCAGAAGCTTTGTACCCGGATCATTCACATGGACCTTCCAGCACCACGACATGATGTCTAGATTCACAGCAGTTTGCTTCAGTGTATGTCTATACAAGCACCTTCCAACAAGTCTTGTTTGGAGGGTTGTTTGGTCCTTCAATTTAAAAGGTCTGAATTGGTGACCTTTTGGAGTGTCCTGGTACAAGGACCATTTCCACCCGAAACTTGCAAGTCACTTTGGCTCACCCCTGGCCTTGGTGCCACTCCTATCCTGACAGCGGCAAACAGAACCGCCGGATTCGTGGCGCCCGCCCCGCGGCCCGCGGCGCGATGGACCTCAGCTCCAAATCCATGGAGGAGACCTAAGTTGGGGGGATTTGTCTTCTAGGAGTGCCGGGCTGGCAGCTCAACTGAGTGGAAGACGCAAGCTATGATTCTGATACTTAAGAGGCCCAGTTCATCCAGCTTCCAGCAGGAACGTGTGGATTTGGAAGAAAGTTGGAGAAGAAGTGCAAGTGGCGTCTGGCAAGACCCAGACAATCTATAATCTAGATGTCGGGATGGCACAATGATGGATATCCATACCAAGAACTGTGGACGGTCGCAGGTGCTCAACCTATAGTTTTCATAAAGGAACATCCTTAGCCGGAATTTAGATATTTGTGAGAGGATAGTCTACAATCTGAGAGCACTCCCAAGAAAAACGCACACATCGTGGACTGGTGCACCTGTTTCAGGGCTTTTAGACGTCGCCAACTGCGGTCGCAAACCGCTAACCATCGGACGACTCTCGGAATCCGATGAAGCTCTTCGACCAAACGGGAAACGACAACAACAACAACAAGAACAACAACACCCTTTTTTGCTACAAGTAGTTTCTTGTTAATTGTTGCGATCCAACCTACTTGCGATGGCCTCCACCTAAGAGCGTCCTTGCTTCTCCCATCGGGCGCCATCGGTCCTTGCTGTCAGAGGAGCTGTTGAAGATGCAGAGTGAGGCCGTGAAGCACGTGTTGAGCATCAACCAGGCCCCGCTTCAGCTCCGCTCGGCCTCCAAAAAGAATGGTTTGGGTTCGGTGGGGTGGTGTGTGTGTTGGTCCTCTTGGTTGTAGTTTTTCCTTGTTTTAATTGTAAAGTTATTTTGGGATGTTTTTGGGCCACTCATCTTGGTTTGGGCAGCTTTAAGGTGATTTGTTCGAGCTGTTCGGCTACCCCCGTGTTCTTGGCAAGTCCAGTGTCTCCGATCTGGTCTCGAAGTGCAGACAGGTCGACTCGGTTTTGGGCCGCCATCGTGCGTTTGTACATCGTGTCTACAAGAATACATGGCTAGTTGTGGGCGGCGGTACTCTGCCGGTGTTTGTTGTAGACTCTTTTTGCTTCTCAGCTGTTAGCTGACATCTATATAGTATAGTTGTATACCTGGGAACTCCGCCTCTGCAAAATTTACGCGTGTTTCCGAAACACAAAGAATTTACGTCGCTTCAATAGAGAAACGCGGTTTCAAAAAAAAAACGTTCGTTCATGCCGGTTCCTGCTCAAGTAGTGGGCAATCAGACGACGTACGACAGATATCCAAACAATAAAGATCATCATGTTCAAACCCTTGACCCTTCTGAGCAAAGAGCATGTTAAGCCAGCAAATCCAAATACTTGCTAAAATCCTTGGCCCTTCTAATAACCAGCAAATCCAAACACACATGTCTCCATCTTTGTTTTCCTTTGCCGCTGCAATGGTCTCCACTTGTGTGGAATCCAAAGGCGAGTGAACTTAAGCGGCCAGTCGTTGCTTTTTGTTTTGCACAGCACGGTCGTACAGAAGCCCCGCCTTGATTAAGTAGTTGGTCAAGACCCTCACTCCCATGACCCTGTGGTCGATCTTGCGGGCCATCCGGCATACTCGGCCTATGAAGTCCTCGTTCTGGGAGCAATCAAATAGCAAAGGGTTCAACAGCAATTGGTTTTGTCGGGCCAATTGACTCTCCAGCTCATACACGATGTGCCGAAAAAAATGGGCCTTCGGCTTGATAGCGAACAAGCACCACTGGAAGGTGAATGAGAGCTGGGCTAGGAAACAATATCCGTTGATGAAGGATCTACCCTTTTCCACCAATGAGGAGCCACAATCCCTGGTCAAAAACATGTTGTGCTTGACCACTATGTCATAGAAGTCCGTGGCCACCGCAGCAGTGTCCCGGATCACTTCCAAGGGTCTTTGATGATCTCGCGGCACCCCACCAACCAGAATTCCACAGACTAAGGTGTGGATCCACATAACCAAAAGGGCGCAGTCAGACCCCTTACAATTGAACCATGGAAACGATTTTGCGTTCTTGTAGCACAGAAGGTGTTTTGTGAAACTTCGAAGAGCCGCATGCTTGTGGGTTGCAAGCTGCCACAAATGAAAGTGGTTATGGGCAGCGGTCAGCTTTGCATCGATATCGCCAGGACCAAAGTAGCCCATGTGCAACAGCATGAACACAACACTGCCGCAGAAGTCACGGTAAATGCCCAAACGCAAAGTATGAAATGAATCGTGCTTATAGAAGGCTTCAGGCATCTCAGTATCATACGGAACCATATCGAGGTCTGGTGGGTTCTCCACATCCCATGGGCGAACCTTGTAGATTGTTGACACCCAACATGGGGACGACCCCAGATCTTCGGCAGGAAGCCCTGCACTGCCAGCGAGGCAGGCGTGACAATGCGGGATGTCACTCTTTTTTCCTTGGCTTTGCTTGTGTGGTTTGAGAAAACCAGGTTTACCAAACGACAACACATCTAGCAGATTCCCCAATGGTAAATCAAAAGTTCATCCCTTCATCCAAATCAAGCTTCCTTTGTTCTCGTAACCACGCTTGAGGTGACATATCTTCGACCACCATTTTAAATCCCCCTTGCTCCCAATTGCCGCAGCATACCATGTGTTCCCATCGACCTCCACCCCGTGATAGAAGAGGTCATGAAAATCAGAAGCCACCCGTTGGAGCATTTTGTGCGTAATCGTTTTGTACGCCTTCCAAATTGTTCCTGGAAGAACGAACAAAGGAAAGTGTTGGATGAACGAGTGCCCCTTCAGGTTGCAGACCAAATCTCTTGCTAGTGGGTTTCCGCCCCATCCAACACCATTATCTTCGGGCAAAGAAGTTGGCTTACACTGAGAGCACCGAGTGGGTGCAGCGACCATGCCCAGGACGCACTCCCAGCTGACAACCGTGGTCTGGCTGCGACGCTTTCCACGGCCTTCGTCGCCGTGAAGGCAAATTGGCACCACCCGCGCCATGTCATTGTGATGGACATACGTTTCATGGGAAGGGTGATAAGGGTGGTAAGCCTCCCAGAATGCTGAGATTGCATCGGGATTCCCCCCATGGACTGCTACTGGCTTCTTGGTGACCAAGAATTGTAGTAGCTTCCGTGGGTGTAAGTAATGCACCGACACAATGTCTCCATCGTCAAATTCAAAATCAACAACATCCAGCTCGACCCTCCATCCAAATCCAAAGCGTCCGATCTGTCGGTAAGTGTCCCGGACAATGTTGTGGATTTTTTCTGGGCGAGGTGCAATGCCCACTTCCATCAACGCACCCTGCCGTATAGTCTCGCATGTTGTCACTGGCACCTCAGCCAGCGGACAAGGGATCTACACAGTGTGTGTGTGTGTCAACCCCTGTACCTAAGGGTTCCAATGTTTCCAAGCAGGGGGGCAGAGAGGACTTGCAAAGCTCTGCCCAACGAAGCTCTTTGCAAGATCCTAGGAAGCGGAAGCTGATCACTTCCGTGTACCTGCTACCGAAACGTTTGCTCAAGCTGTTCCAATCTCGGTTTGTTTCATGGTGGTTTCTGCATGCTATCTCCCAAAACCCTTTCCAGCAGCATTCTGCAGCCGCCGATCGCCGTTTGCACTTGAGCGTCCTGTGAAACACTGGTTCAACAATACTGTTTTGCTGACTCATGCGCCTTCCCGCTCCCTCACCTTCCTTCTCGACGTGGGAATTGAGTTAACAGCAAACCAATGTCAGAGTGTGAACCGCTCATGATCCTCCGCAAGGAGGCGCCGTTTTCCTACCGGAAATCGTTTTCCTGAATCTTCGTCCTTTCACCGTGGATCACTTTCACCGCTTCCGTGTCTCTACTGAATTGTCTGAACAAAGAGCCGCCGGGCTTTCACGGTGAACAACCATAGCCGCAGGGCTAAAAAACGGAATTCCACGTTTCCCTTCCCCCCCCCCGCCGAGTTCTACTCCACCTAATTAGGGCACCACAGGGAAATGGTACTCGACACACTTGTGTGTCGGTGCCTTTCCCTTTGTTGTTCCTGTTCTAGTCTTCTCTACCCGGGCGGTCTAAGACTAAAGTCCCGCTCCCTAACTATTGCATTTAATTTGCCTCGGCTAAGTAGTCAGTAACTCTAGAGTGCTAAGTAGTCATACACACACACACGGACACACACATGCTACATACACCCCCTCCCTGCCCCCCCCTTTCTTTCTTACGCTTTCGGTCGTTTCTTGGGCTTTTTCTCAGGCTTTTTAGGTTGTTCTTGAGGCTCGTTTCCCTGCCCCAGTCAAGGGCTAAGTACTCACCTTTTTTCTACACCTATCTTTCTCTCTTGCCCTCTTAGCGCTGCTCTTTCTGTGTTTCTTTCTTTTGTTTCTAAGGCTTTTTAGGTGCCTATTCAGGTCGTTCGCACGAGCGCCGCAAAGCGGCACCGTGTGTGTGTCAACCCCTGTACCTAAGGGTTCCAATGTTTCCAAGCAGGGGCAGAGAGGACTTGCAAAGCTCTGCCCATCGAAGCTCTTTGCAAGATCCTAGGAAGCGGAAGCTGATCACTTCCGTGTACCTGCTACCAAAACGTTTGCTCAAGCTGTTCCAATCTCGGTTTGTTTCATGGTGGTTTCTGCATGCTATCTCCCAAAACCCTTTCCAGCAGCATTCTGCAGCCCCCGATCGCCGTTTGCACTTGGGCGTCCTGTGAAACACTGGTTCAACAATACTGTTTTGCTGACTCATGCGCCTTCCCGTTCCCTCACCTTCCTTCTCGACGTGGGAATTGAGTTAACAGCAAACCAATGTCAGAGTGTGTGTTTTGTTCAAGGCTCACGTTGTGGAAATAGTGGTGTTCAATGGGGCCATAGTAGTTGAGCAAAAACAATTGGAATCATTTTTTGACATCACTCTGACTAAAATTTACGATGGGGCCGTGACCCCATCTGCCACAGCTTCTGCAAAAGCTTCTGAGACAGGTCCGCCGCGCTGGTTACCTGGCCGGACCACTGAAGAAGGCCCAAGGGACGGCGCTTAATTGGATGGTTTGGTGTGGGATGGGGCTGCTGCACTTGCAGGCAACCTTTTCAGCCAAGCACTGCCCCAAATCATTGCTGATTTCTTCCAACTACCCAAATTGCACGCGCTTCTACAAAAACGCGTGTTCAAGATCACAACACCAGCCACTGGTGCCTTGCACCAAGCTATCACACACAATGAAGGATGCGGGAATGGAACAGTTTGAGTTGAAAGTTCCACCAGTGGCTAAGCCAAACCCCTAAGACTGGATTGAAAAAGCTTGGTTCCATGCGGTCTATTGCACCAGCATGATGCCAGCCAATCTTTCTGCCAAGGTTGGTCAAGACCCAAACAACAGATTAGCCATTGACGGGTGTCCCAAGAAAAGCAAACATCCCAAAAAAGTAAACAGGGCTTACCAGGGTGCAATCATTTTGTTTTCTTTGGCTTGGCCTTGGCCTTTTGCTTGGCAGCACCTTTTGGTACAGCCTTTTGCTGGTCATTTGCTTCAGAGTTGGCTTTGCCCCTTCCGGTCCTGCGTGGCTGGCGGACAGGCTTCTCTGCCTTTGGCAATAGCGGCCTCGCCCGGGACTCCAGATTCAGAGCTTCCATCGCCCTCAGTTCAGTGTGGTTGGCATTGGTGGTGCCAAACTTGAAAAACAAACCAAATAAAACGACAAGGGAATTGGTCCAAGTTTAAGGGAATGACGCAGCACTGGCATCACCATGGAGGCGACCTAGCTCATTCTCTTGCCTTAGATCGGACATGATTTACACGTTTTTTCATAGAACGGAAGAATGTATTTCTAACTGTGTCTTACCTCTCCACTCTTCAGAAAAAGGTGTCGATGCAATACTGAGATAAATACGTCTTGGTGAAGCCATTGATCACCCCCTCATTGTATGCCGTTTCGATTGCATCACTGTGCGATTGCAGGCTGGTCATGACTCCTCTGATCTTCTCGCACATCCTCAGGTGGCGGGGGCTGTGCCACTGTTGGCCGGGTGAACAAACTGGATAAACCTACACTCACCAGACCACTGACATTATTCCTTTCAAAGCCACCTGTTTTGCAGATCCGAAAGCTTCTGCGCGGGTGCGAACTTGTCCAAGAGTTTCTCCAGCCCGCCCATCCTCTTAGACATACAGATCCTAGGCCAGTCACGTGCGCTATCAACCCTTTTTTTTGAGCCCATATCACGTGGATTGATTTTTACCCACCGATCTATTTAGAGGCAAACCGCAGCCCAAACAAAGAAAGTAGGGATGGTCCAGCTCAGAGAAGTGTCAACATCTTTGTGCAAACTGTTGAGGGGAGGCTGTCCAGCTCCAACGGTGGCAAACCCGCTTTCTTTCGTTCCTGGTTCGTATCTAGCGCTTTTAAGTCTTGAGCGGCTTCGCCCTCGGTCTCCTCGTCAGACAGCTCAATAGGTTCAGCAACCTCATCACCTTGGGGTGGTTGGTGAACACAATAATTGTGGTAGGGAGCCATTCCGATATTTCCCTTTGTCAGTTCTAACACTTGTTTGCTTTGTTGAAGCATGGGTGAAACAACGTGTTTCAAAACCAGTTTCAAAACCTAACCTTGAGGTTCCTTCCGATCACGTCCAACATTCGCTGATCCCTTCGCTGCCGGCGTGTCGACTTTCATTCCCTTGCAGGCCGGGGCATCTTGAAGCTCGGCGCAGGGTGGCCCAGCAAATCCATCGGGTGTCTCGAAAGCTTCGAAGTTGGGGTTATCCTCTGTCCACTGAAGCTTGCGCTTCATAGAAGTCTTGCTGGATCGCCTGAAAAGCAAGAGGGCACCTTCTTATGTAAGCTGATACACACATAGATTCACACGTTCTTTTTCACCCCTTCCTGGACTCCTCTCAACCTTTGTTGGTTCCCCGACGTCCCGGTAGATGCGACCCAGACACCGTTGTTGGGCCTTGACTGATGTCTCAGCCCAGAAGAGCAAAGTGCCATCATACCTGTCCTTCCTGCCAGGAAAAAAAAACACAGTTTGTGCCTCTGGTACTAAAGTGAATGTTCTACTAGCGGGACCGGTGCGTGGCCAACATTGCCCAGGAGAGCGGTCGGAATAATTAATCTTAAGAGTGCAGGGTGATGCAACAAGTGTCCCAAACTACCTGTCAAGAAGCCCCCTTCAGGACACTTGTTACAAGGATGCCCTTTAAGTTCGACTCTTTTAGACTGTGCTACCCCCTCTTGCCAGCGGGTGTGGATCAGAACACCAACCACTTTTCCAGCCTTACGAGCTGCCTTGGGTCTTTCTTTGCAGCGGCCTTGACCGCGGCCACTCTCTTCCTTGGCGACGGTCACGGCTGATCTAACCCAAGCCAACAGCAATTTTTGGTTGTGTCCTTTTTCTATTGGTCTGTTGGCCTTTCTTGGATTGTTGACCTACAGCATTTCAAAAATCCAAACAGAATTCCAAATGCTTTAAAGTGGCTCGGACCAACCCCATTCTTCAACCATTTGGGTTTCAGAGAGGAATTGCCCTTCGATGATCAATTCGTTGGCAAGCTCATCCTCACGGATAAGCTCAAGTTCCTCCAGGAATGTGTCCTGCAGGTAGCACGGACTGAATAACTTTCTTACGGGCCAACCCGAATCTCGTTATCATTTGGAACAAGAGTTTGTCTGAATCACGGGAATGGTTTTGCTACAGTACAAGCACAAACCAGCAAAGGTTGGAAAGGCAGATGGGGCTTGATTTCATGTCCCGATTCCACGAACACTGTCCTTGCAGAAGCCACACGTCTCGAAAAGCTTCATCAAGGACTTTTTGCCTTTGCCCCCTTTGCGGTATTGCCTCAAGATTTTGTCACTAACTTTGTAACTCCCATCCCTCAGACTTGGTTGCATAGTGCGGCGGAGTCTGGCATCTGCTGCGGCTTCACTGATCCGCAAAGCCTGGGCGTCTATCTTGGGAGGAGTTACGCCCACAGACGCAAAGGAAGAAGGCGGTGAAACCGGCTGCACCGGCTCCTCAGGCGCCCTGCAAGGAGTAGGCACTCGTCCTGGTTCCTTTGGAGCAGGAACAGAGGCAGGGAGCGGGGCAACCTTGTGTGCTGGACTCTGTTCACCCAAGGCCACAGCAGGTTCAGGTACTTGATGTTCCTGGGATCAAACTTCCGAGCCAACAAAAAAGGTTATGTGTGAACAAGTATCGAACTGTTATTGATTAACCTTAATCAGTGATGAGGCTCTTTGTTCAGGACAAAAGCAACTGTCTCGGGCATGGAAGCTGCATCACCAGGCTCCTTTTCATTGGGGGTCATACCAGAAACAGTTGTGGTCTCAGCCTGTTGTGGGCTCAAAGGACCAACAGGTGGCTCAACAGGTGGCTCAACAGCGGCTGCCACGTGCATCCCCCCATCGAGAAGCGCAGGTTGTGTTTCCTGCTCTTCGTCAGCTTCTGTCTTCAGCTCCTGACGCACAAGGCCAGATTGTGGGAAGAGAGGGGTGCTGTACAAAGAAACGCTGAGCAGCAAACAATCCTGTAGTTGGGTGAGAAGGGCTTCATCAGACATGGACTCGATGCCCAACAACTCATGCGTTTGCGAGTTTGCATGCTGAACCCCTCTCTGGAGGGTCTCAGCCGACCAGACATTGCTCCGAAGTACTTCCATGTCACACCCTGGTGGCAAGTAGGCTTGGAACCAAAATCACTCTCAGGAGTCGGCGTGTATGTCCTCAAAAAGTCCATGGGTGCATGTTGCATGGGTGTGTTGATCCAAACATCTCTGGAAATCCTATTCACACGCCAATCTATCCCGATCCATCCTCGTGGTGGAAGAGATGAGAAGAAACCACAAGTTTCTGGTAACAATCGTTTCCCAATTATGGGGCTGCTTTTTGAGGGGGATGCAAGCCTTCAACTACACGCATGTCCGACAACAAATGGCACGTAGGTAGAACGGTGATATATTATCCATTCCGCACAAGTAATTTGCAACGTAGGCCAGCTCCAAAAGCTACACTTGCAGAAAGAGGGGATTGGTGGTATATATATTGATTATAATGATATATATCCGAACATCCGAACATCACACTGACACTGTTATTTTTTACGCCGTTTCAACGGGTTTTTACGCCGTTTCAACGGGTTTTTACGCCGTTTCATTTTTGCACACTTTCACAAAAAAAACAACATCCACACAAGAACTCTTCATGGAAGGGAAGTGATGTTTCAATTGTTGTCTTGAATGCCACAAGTTGTAGCAGGAAGCTGGTTTATCGAATTTGGTCGAATTTGCCTACAGCTGGTTCTTGCGCAGCTGCTCAGCTACTCGTAATCACTCATGTAAACACTGTTCAAGTGACTACGCATGATAACATCCACATCTGCAAAAGCAGGCGGGACTTGTAGATTACGCTTCCCGCGTGCATACCGCACACATCCATACAGCTCGGCTTCAGGCCAAGTCCATCTGCTGCAGGGCACACTGGTGACAAGGTCCAGCAAGGGTACGGTTGTGTCAACCTGGGCGCAAGTCAGACCACCACAAAGTTCCAACCCCCAAAAACTGAACACGCGTATCCCAATGTTGATTGTTCATGATGTGTTCAAAAGACCATGAAAGCTTCAGGATCCCATCATACAAGAAACCTCCGCATCAAACCGGTTGTCTTTGGATTTTTGGATTCGGGGAAGTTCTCTGACGATGGCAGCAGCAAACTTGACTGGATAGGTCCTCGGATCAGTGCCAAAGTGCTGTGAGCAGGTGTTGTTATGTTGGAGTGACCTCCCACACTAACAAAGCACAACGTCTAAACATTTCACTAATTCGCCCAAATAGTTTCTGGGACTTCTTCAACCACTTTGTTCCACAATAGGCTGGTCGTCCATGTGAATCTTTGTATCTCCGACACAGGGGCTGGTGCTTACCCTTCTTCCCTTTCGCCCCTCTCTTGGTCCGTTTCACCCGCCGACCGTTCAGTTTGGCCAGTGCTGTCGCATTAGTCAGAAGCATAGTAGGCTTCTCCGTGGCAGCACCAAAATAGCGCATCTGAAAAACAGCTTTCCCAACCTCAGTTTTTGCAACGTAATACCACCTCTCCCCAAAGTGACACTGAGGTGTGTTAACGACATTTGTCCTAGTACCACTTCTCCCTGAAAGTGACGCTGAGACGAAGTAATAGATGTTCGGGTCAAAGCAATTGGGACTGCACCCCCGCAACCCAGCAGGAAAGATTACAGGATAATCTTGTAATCAAGTCACAGTGATGCCAGCCTTCCGAAGTTGTTTACAAACCTGAATCAGTCTAGGGTGAAGAGTTATCAGGGATTGCTTGGGGTTCTCCAGGGCAAAGCATCCATCAAGGCAGCAGATCAAAGCAGCCAGGAGCATCGACCTTCAGGATAATTAGTTATTTTGCAAACTGCAAGGGTACTGTCTGCAGAATGATCCTTATGTCATGAAGGCCCCGACTAGCACATCATGGGTGGACTTCCAAACCCTGCCCCTCCTGGTGGTCAATATATTGCCCCGCCGGACTGAAGTGCTGGAGGTCCTTCCCAAGGGCGTCAACAAGCTTCTGCATGATGAGGCGATGTTGACTGTTGAGAAGCTGCTGCAGACCGGGGCCATCATAGCGAATAGATCCCCAAAGCGACATTGAAGCACCAATACCACCGCTAGCCTTGTTGTTAGGGGGACAGGTTCTGATAAGCCAATTGATTTGGGTAGCGCTGGGTGCAACCATGAGTTTGCAAACCCAACATTGATTATTGCCCAAGTTGGACCCCGGAATCCAATTTGGTTGAAAACCATTACAGTGCCATCGAAGAACAGGAAACCAGCTTCCCCACACAAATCATAAGATGACCGGCAGGGCATTTTGCTGTGAGAAGATGTGCCCCCTGGTGGGGTGTCATAGTTGAGCTCAAACCCACGCGCTTCAAAACCATACCACGAGGCAAGCTTGCAGATCCTGGAAACACCTGCAAAGTACTCGATAACTTGGATTGGTTTTTCTGGCCACGAGATATCTGTTGAGATCCAACTGGCCATCATTGTCAAATATATAAAATCCTTGGCCCATTCTTGGTGCAACGCAAGATGAAACTTTGATCACATCTTTGAGACTTGCATTGAAACTACAGTTCTATTCAAACTCCAGGTGGACTATTCAAACTCCCAGTTTCTAGCGGAAGATCAAGAAACACCATGCGGCGCAGCGCCAGGTCAAGCTGGGCCGCTGTGAGTTTCATGGCGCTGGCTGCTGTGGCACTATGATGAGGCCCGGATGGGAAGTGATCACTGAATGGCAAGGGCTCCAAACTGCGCATCATTGCTGGGAAGAGGGTACATGAAACTTAACCAATGCTATGCGCCCACATCTAACAGGCCAGCATCACCAGGCGAAGGGCCCACCCCGAACTTGGCCAAGCCAGTTAGCCCTCTTTTCATGGGACCTGTGCGCAGGGCGGACTCAACTAAGGCCAGTTCCTTCCGGGAAAGGACCGGGGTCAAACCAATCGAATTGCATCACATGAAGAAACACACGGTCCATAGGGCCATAGGGTGGAAGCGGAAGCTGGAAACCTTTTCACTTTGACATAATTGGTTCTAAGCTCGGTCACTTTAGATGTATCGTCTCACACCCCCGAACCCAGCCTGCTTGAAGATCTGCGGAGCATAGCCTGGCGTGGCCGGTGTGTGGCATGATAAATTTCCATGTTGCCTGGAGCTCCATTTGGGGGGCGAGGGGCTCTTTGTACGGTCCTATGTGAAGGGGGGCAAAATTAGATCCCTTCGCCCCCAAAACGGAGCCCCAAACGAACTCGCAAATTGGCAGTGTGGCACCCAAAATGCCATGTGCAAAGGTTGGTGGTATGGAATCATGGCTCTGGATTGTTTTGCTGCTTGAGTGCTGGGCAGGGCTCCGACCCCACAGTGAAGCAATGGTCCATCACTATACTGAAAAACATGGGAAGTTCAAGCTACTGAATGTGGGATCGGTAGCGCGAACCTGCAAGAGACATCGATCTAATCATCTATCTTTTGGCGCGAATGGCACAGATCTAAGCCACTCAACCTCACACCCAAAACTCAGATGCCTAACGGAGTTCCCCCCTCCGAAGCAGCTGTAGGGTCACCGGCGCATCGTGCGCGGGCTCACTTCAGAGCAGCGCCTGATCAGCGCGCAGAGAAGACAAGCGGTTTCGTACCCACGACTCCATTACAGGAAAATGATCTGAACGTTGGGGGATGTTCCTAATTCTTTCCCAGCAAGTCCAGGAACCCATCAAAAATTGCCACGCAGAGTTGAGGAACGAACGTTGGGGTCCTCCAAATACTCAGGAACGCACCCCTTGGCGATCTTCAAGCAAGCTTGAAAGGTCTCTGCCGTCTTCATGGAACGCATGCACAGCTTGTAGAAGCCATCCTGAGGATGGGGTAATTGGATTATCATAGACCTTGTTGGAATCTATGTACCAGTATGTACCTGTGACTACAGACCTTGTTGTTAACACCTGTGACTACAGGTTGGCTTGGTGAATTTCAAAAAACAAAAGAATCATCATTAATTGACTAAACAAAACCATCCTCAAGATTCAGATTGATACCCCGGCCCTGACCGCACTGTCCTGGTAAGAACTCTGCCGCTGAATCTTGGGAGCAATCTCGGCTTCAAAGGTCTCCATGATCGCTTTGAAGCGCAAGAGGGGTGTGCCACTGGCAGGAACGTATCGACGTGCCCAAGTAGTTTTCTTTGGCTCTGCTCCCACCTCTTCGCAAGGCTCATCACCCTTTGTCTTCCCTGTCTTCTTTTCCTTTGGATCCTTCGCTTTGCGCTTGGGAGCCGATGGAGCTGCCTCGGCGGCTGCCTCGGGGAGCATTTCCTCGTCAGCTTGGTTGTCAGGCTCCTTCAACTCGTTCTGGCTTGCCCCCACGGACTTGGCCTTACCTTTGGCTTTTGCTTTTGCCTTGCCTTTGGCGCTTGCCTTTGGCCTGGCTTTGGCAGTTGCCTTGGCCTTGGCTTTCGCCTTGGCCTTCGCACTTCCCTTGGAGTTGCCGTTCTTGCCAGGCTTAGTCTGGTCGTCATCAGCACCTTCATCACCTTCGTCACCTTCTTCATGTTCATCTCCAGCGGCCTCGCGGAACTCGGCAGTGAGTTGCTCACGTCGCAGCAACAATGGAGGCTCCATGCCCATCAACGAAGAGGTGGCTCTGGAGTCGGATTGCTGCCGCAACTTCTTTGTGACCGGTGGACGGCCTGCTGAAGCTGAAGCTGAAGGATCAACGGCGCTCTCCCCATCAACTGCGCCCTTGCCATCAATAGGAAGGCCAGCCTTGAGCGCAGCTTTCCCATTGTCATCCTCCTGGGACTGCTGGCTCACAAAAAAATTGTGAATAATTACCCATCTACCTGCCGCTCAAATTTTCATTAAAAAATACCGGGAGAATCCGCGGGATGTGTCAGGAAACAAGTCCCATCCTTGCTGGGTGAAGGCGAATCCAAACAGATGAGCTCTCCAGAAGACCCAGCATGCCGAACTGCCTGGGCCGTCTCAACCGCATCCATCGGCTGGGTGTCGATGTTGTCAAGGCATGAACCTCACAACCACGATTAGACGATTGTTGGGCCTTGAGCTATAGACCCAGCTTGATAACCACCCTTACTTACATGTTCCACATGTTTCTGTTTTAAGTCTCAATGGGGCTTTGAAAAAAAATACTTTACTTCGAGTGATCCCCACCATGACATTTCAATCATTTGTCTTGATGCCATAGTGAGGAGCATGTTGCCATAGTCGTTAGTATTGTAGTTCTCGATGTTGCTTGTGGGTCCTCGGGTTGTGTGCTGTGGTTGCGAGCTGTGGTTGTGTGCTGTGTTGTGGTTGTGGTTGTGTTTGTGGTTGTGTTTGTGGTTGTGTGTTTGTGGTTGTGTGTTTGTGGTTGTGTGTTTGTGGTCGTGTGTTTGTGGTTGTGTTTGTGGTTGTGGTAGTGGTTGTGATTGTGTGTTTGTAGTTGTGGTTGTGGTTGCGGTTGTGTCTTTGTGATTGTGTGTTTGTAGTTGTGGTTGTGGTTGTGTCTTGTGATTGTGTGTTTGTAGTTGTGTGTTTGTGGATGTGTTTGTGGTTGTGTTTGTGGTGGTGGTAGTGGTTGTGATTATGTGTTTGTAGTTGTGGTTGTGGTTGTGTCTTTGTGATTATGTGTTTGTAGTTGTGGTTGTGGTTGTGTGTTTGTGGTTGTGTTTGTGGATGTGTTTGTGGTTGTGTTTGTGGTTGTGTGTTTGTGGTTGTGTGTTTTTGTGTTTGTGGTTGTGTGTTTGTGGTTGTGTGTTTGTGGTTGTGTGTTTGTGGTTGTGTG
>CAXAMN010003558.1:423889-500556 GCA_963970005.1 Durusdinium trenchii | reverse complement strand
GGAGGCGGAGGCGGAGGCGGAGGCGGAGGCGGAGGCGGAGGCGGAGGAAGAACAGCTGTGATAAAATCTAACAATTAACCCTCACCTGGCAGGTGGGGAACAACACCTCCAGCTACAGTAGACTAGCTACTGGATTTGCCACGCGCCATGGTGGCCGCAGCCCGCTTCTCCAAAGCCATCCTGAAGGGATGGCAGACGGACAACCCTGTCACTGGTCCAACCTGAACTTCATAAACATGCGGCTAACAGTTTTGGGGGGTTGAGTTGGAATACATCAAGTTCATAGCCCTGCGCCTGAGAGCAGAGATCTTGGCGTTCCTATTTCCGGCGGACTGTGTGGGCCCCCAAACACGGGCGACTTGTCAGGCTGCCCTGTGCACTTTGCAGCATTGGCTGGCGGAGCGGCGGCCTCAGCTGCACAAGGCAGATGGTCAGGCTCAGACATCTCAATGTCCACCGGAGCCTCAGAGCCTTCACTGTCCAGCATGGTTTGAGTGGATGCCATGTCTTGGGAGTCATGGATCACATGATCGATTTCTGGGTACTCATCTGCAGCAGCTTCAGCACCGGAATAGTGGTCCGTGTCGTCACCCCCATTCTCCCCCTCATCACCATCCTCCTCCTCCTGGAGAGCAGGGCCACCATTGGCAGCCTGAGGTGTGCCCCATGCGCCATCAAGGACTTCCCAAAAGTCGCGCATGGCTGGATCCTGAGCTGGGAGTAAAATGGCACGGTTTGGGATAGATCATGCCTTTCCCTTCGATTCCAGAGAGGATTGAACTGTTGGGCGGGGAAATCTTGGAAAGGTCCACAAAAAAGAACGTCGAAGGCAGGGGTAAAGGCGGCGCTTAAGTGCTAACCCCTCCAAATCAATCCGAATAAAAGGAAATGGGGTGGGACAATTTGGCCCCGGCAAAATCAAGCCGAGTGTCGCGGGGGCGTACTGAACCACTCAACCAGCGACGCAGGCAGTGGGAAAACAGCCTCTTGAGACCCCAAGCGTCCAACGCGACGCTCCCATTGTCTTCATTGAGCGCGCTGAGTTGTCTCCATGCGATGACCTCTCAGGGGATTCGGATTGGGAAGGAGTGATGCCTAAAGACTTGCTTGTGGCCAAACACTAATGGGGCCCCAAGTTTTTCTCACACCCGGGCCTGTTCCCTCATGTCGCCGATAGGCACCGTGCGGGGTGTGGTTGAACGCTCCACCCACCACTTGGCCAAAGCCGTCAAAGGCACTGAGTTCAAAGAACAGGCAGGTCCAGTCGGAATCCCTTTTTGGTTTGGCTTGGGCCACATGGTGAGAACACCATTCTCCCTGGCCCGAGCTCTCAAACAAGCACGGGACTCCCAATCCTCCGCCAACGCCATGTTGCGGGCTACTCTGAACTCCACAGCGTTGAGCACCAAAAGCCTTTTGGAGTTGTCAGAATGTGTGGTTTTGTGAAAATGGGCTACCCTGATAATGGTCTACAATCCAGTTAAGGTTTTGGGGAACACCCCATCTTCACACAAACCCATGTGGCTTCAATAGCGCAAGCCAACACCGTGACACGGACGCGGCAGCCTTGCCAACCTTTCAACCATGCCGGGGCCACCCTCTGAGGCAGCAAGATCTCTGCGAGTGGCTCCATGCACGGATCGATGGAAGAGAGAAAAAATGAATGATCCAGGGATCTCCATCCAGGGTGTGGTTTGCCTTCCTGGTACTTTGTGATCCAACCAATTATTTGGTTTGTGACACCTACAGTTCATGTTCTAAAGCCATTTGCTCAGAGGCGTGTTGAATTGAGTCACCATGGGCGCCGGGGTGCCCACTCCTCTTTGAAGCCACCTTTGCCTCTGTTTGAACCGTCCTAGCCGGTCGCTTCTCTTCTTTGATCTTCTTTGGCATGAAAATGCCAGAAAACAAAGAAACGCTCGAAAGCAGAAATTATTGTAGGCTCTCTGAAAAAGTAGAAATCCCTGAACAAGCAGAAATTTAGCAGACTCTGGAGTCTGCAGGTATACTGTATTTATAGAGCCTTTATCTTCTTGGGGCTTTTCCACGGGCATAGGTCCAGTATAGTGTCCAGTATCTTTTGTATGCTTCCAGTTCAGTGGTGGAAGTTGTCACTTCTTTGCAGCTTGCTTGGTTGCCTTCACAGAGCTGAACTGAACTTAACTGACCTATCCTGCTTGTGAGGAAAACGCCACACACTTGATTTTGTGTGGTGCACTCTCCCCTTGTCCAATTTGCCTTTGTTTGTTGCTATGTGGGAGAGATGAACAAGAGATGAACGGCATGAAGTCGAGGCATGAAACCAATCCTGGATGTTGTTTTTTAGTGGTGCATTAACACTATAAGTCACTATAATGCGCGGTCAAAAGGCATGATCATCACTGTAATGGGCTTCTTCACACATGATATGTTTCCACATGGTATGCTTCTCCCTACTTCTCCCCAATTCTTTCTCGGAAACACACGCTGTCGCCTTCGGTACCGCAGGTCCCGTGCCCGAACCCGTCAGGCGATCGCGCGCAAGAGCCGGGAGAGGTCGCCCACCTCAAAGGCGAAGGCCAAGACGTCCCCGAAAGGACACCAGGCCTCCTTGACATCGCTGCCCAAGGTGCGCCAAACACACCGACCGTGGTGTGTTTTTTGGTGTCCTTGGGGTCGCTTCCGGACTTGTAAGGTCCAAGGTGGGTGATCCTACCGCTGCATTTTTGTTAAACGTTCTTTTTAATTTTGGTCCTGGTGCACTGGTTACTGTTGGTTCGTGGTTCGAGTGTTGGTCGTAACGGGCTGATGGAAGTGGAAATAAATTCCATTTCGAATCAGGGATTTGATTGGTGTGGGTTTGAAAGAGGTATTGATGATCATTTCGATAGCTGTTCATTTATGATCCCATTGCCGATGCTTTGTTGAGGCAAGCTGGAGCCTTGATGCTTCAAGACCCGATAAGCATTGTTGCTGGGACAGTTGTTTCCCTTCGTTTCATGCGGCGTACATGAAACGAGGATGCCATGTGAACACCACATCTTCAAAAGCCACACATAGAAGAGAGGCAAAAGATGACTTGGAAGTTGGCTGTCCTTCACGCAACATATTATGCAAGATTCGAAAAGGGATATCAGTGGTTTGAAGATGAAATGGACTGGAGGGCATCCAAACAGGCAGGATCAGGCAGGAATTTTGCGACATTTCAATCATTGCAACGACCACTTTACCTGTTGCCAACTGGAGCTGTTGAACATTTGATCGGGTAGCGCAGATTGCTGCCTGACAAACCGTTCTTCTGCTGGCAGATCTCAATGGAACTCTGGAAGCTTGTGCAAACTTTCCAGACTCCACTTTCCATTGCGAAAACACAGATCTAGAGGACCTCTAAATCCTGTGATCCCTATCCAACGAAGCATTTGGATGGTTTGATCCAATTTCCATTAATTTCATGGAAGAGGAGTCGAGTTGCTAGAAAAGCCACAGCCGTGGGACACTGCAGAAGCTCACCTTCCCCAAGGATGTGTCGTTCTTTTTACTAAAAGAACGACTAATACCACAAATCAAGATACAAGATTCAATCTCATTTAATTCAATCATATATATTATATCAACACAACATATATGTTGAGATTGTTTTTGGCAATGCACGTAAATCCACAACTGACTCTACTTCTCTATGGGTCCCAGGAACAGATTTCTGACCCTCCCAGGATGGAGAGATCCGCATCGAGACGGGAGCGTTGAAGGACCTGTTCAACGCTTTTTCTTTATATATTTTGGTCGGTTGGATGATCATCGGGTTGGCATGTTCCGCATTTTATCGTCCTTTTTTTCAGGACTATCATAGACTGCTTCAGTTGATCTAGTATGATTTGACTATAGACTATAGTTTCTTGAAACAGAAGCATGTTGGAGGTGAATGTGCTTACACCAATGAAGCGAAAAATGCCAGTCTAGAGGCAATCCTCAGTTTTTACTGGTCAGTGTGTGTGTGTTAATTTTATTGCAAAGATCGCAAGTGCACACGTTTCATGTAGCAGCGCGCTTGCGCTCTTCACCAAGCAGCTTTGCTTGGTTTCTGGTTGCAAAGAATCCCCCGACCGGACCCCGACCGACCGACCGGGATGACGAAACGTCGCTGCGGAACATGGAAGAGTAGGTGGGCGTCTCAGACAGGGCGTCTCGGCGTGGCTCATCGGCGAAGAGCGGATGTGCTCATTTTAGGCTGACCCGGTGGGAACAGTGGGATTTCCAAAGTGATGTCCTGTCCAAAAGTACAGAGAATCCTGGACTTCCGGATAACCGGATAAGTAGGCATGAGCTTTTTGATTCTTTCTGATGATCTATGCGCTGCAGTTTCTTTGGCTACAGCCGTGGGACTTCTTGCCAAAGCACTGGTAAATCTCGTCAACAGGCTCGGAAGCAGGACGTCCCTGCATTCACCACACGTTAAGTGTATGAACACCTCATATGCACCGCATGCACCCTGTAGACATGGATGACTTGCTGGCCAAGCACAGCCCCAGAAAAGCCCTGCGTGTAGCCATGATCGCCAAGCAGCAGCAGCTTCCATGGTTGGAGGATGTGCCACAGGAAGGTGTGTGGGTAGAGGTGGCACCAGTCTTGAGCAGACCATGTGGTGAGGGACAATCGTGGAAGGAGAGGGTCGACAGGTCGCATGTTGTGAAGATCTATTTTTCGCATCGCTTGTATAACAATCGCACCACGGTCCTGGTGTTTGTCCTAGCTAGCTCAGCAAGTTCCACCGCAACAGCGGCTCTTAGACTGGGCGTCCACCCCTCTTTGACTGGGCGTCCAAGTACCCCCCTTCCCCCCCAAAAAAGAGAACAAGGCTCCTCGGGTGCGAGCCCTGCTAGGACTATCCTCATTTGGATTGCCGACGCGAATTTGGCCCCCTCATTCGTCATCGAGCGGAACTTTTTCACCAGTGTCTCGTGCGGCAGGAGCCGCTGAGAGCCACTGACGTCGAGAGTGGTTTCTGTTTTTGCTATTTCCTGCTAAGCAGTGAAGAGGCATAACGGTGGCACAAGGTTTCCTAATATGGCAGATACAACGGATGGAACATATATGAACATATATAGTCCAGGCCGGGAGAAACCTCAGCTTGCAACATCACTGCTGATATGTGGCCTTGGAAGAGGAAGCAAATCTTCAGACGATGATTGGTGTCATTCTGTCTCCGACCTAGAAACAAGGGCATCGCTAATAGTAACAAGGGCATCGCTACTAGTACACTCAACACCCAATCTTTTGCATAATGTATTGGGTGAGATGAGTCACAGTCGCAAGACCGTTTTTTCCTTCAGGCGCTTGAATCACCTGTTTGTCAGCTCTGTGGCACCGGCGCCTACCTGGCCGACGACTTGGCTGGACCTAAGCACTGGACGAGACTGTGGACCAGGATTCAGATGCTTGGTCTTACGGGCCGAGTGTGAGAAGTGAACGCTCCACACAAAGAATGAAGTCGTCACGCCGTTCGGGTTGAATGTAATGACGAAGTCGACACCAACAGGGTTGGAAATGTGGAGAACATTAGTTGGGGAGATTCGAGAATACGTGGTTGGCATCAACCTCTCTTCAGACTTTTCCAGTTTGAGCACACTTTTAGCCAGACGTTCTGAAGGAGAGGGGGGTTTCCATAAATTTTTGTCCTTCCATTCAGCAAGAAACTCCAATCACTATAGGACCTGCATGTTGAATGAACATGAAGACTTGCCTTGCGCGAATTGTTGTGCGAAGATATGTTCGGGGAGCGTCCAAAGGTCAGCTGGGATGTTGTGGACATTGACAAGCAAACTGGACCAAGGAATTGCTCAAGACCCTCAACTTTGGACACCTCGTGGGGTGCAGGTCAGGAATAAACAAGTTGTGGGTTGCAAGTGTTCTGGTTTTGTGGCTATTGTACTGGGTTTCCGCAATCAATTTGGGCACCAGTGTGGCGTGGCATCAACTGATCACTGAATTTGAGGGCTTCGCCGTCGATGGTGCAGCTGATTGCACAGTCCTGGAACGAGCATCGAATGCCGGGAGGAAAGATTCGGATGAACGAGTTGGACGGTCGGATCCACATCTTCAAGGACCTTCAGTTAGATTCGATGTTTGAATAGAAGACCTTGCATGTACAACCATTGCCGACCAGTTCTACTGGGCGAAAGATTGGACTCAAGAAAAGATAATTTGGTAAGCAGTGGCTAGTAGTGTGTACAGAGTTTGGAAGATCCCTCATCTCAGTGCCCAGCATCAAGATGCACATGGTGATGCCGACTTATTCAAGTGTTTGTTGTCAAGGGATGAGACTGAGAACGTGCCGAGAACAAAACTCCACACAAAAAAACGATGAACCACTGGTGCATAGGTCACCATATGGGCACACATCCACCAGCCTTCCCACATCAGGAGCCGTCAAAATGTTCCGTGCCGTGTCCTTCCCTTGGCGTGCCCCTTACTTCAGTGATGCCGACTGCGAACAGCTTCACAGCACCTGCGCCCGATTTCCGCGATGATGTGACTTGACTTTGCAGTTCTGTCCTGACATGTGCTGCCCTTATATAATGCATCCTGCTTGGCATGGACGTCAGTGTGTCAAAAGATCATATGTTTTTTCATATATATGTATATGAGTATCTGTTTGTATATATACTGTATATGTGTTATACATGTAAGTTATATGTTTTAATCTGGGGTCGTGACCAGCTTGGACCAGACGCGCGCGCACATGTGCACCAACCTTGGTCGTTCGTTCTTCCGCCGTTGGTTCCGAGTCCGAATCCGAGTGGTCGGACTGCTCTTTGCGCGTCATCGTGGGACATGAGATGATGATGGAGCCATATCCCATCGCAAGCTGCTGCTCCTCCTCCGCTGTTCGCTTGGAGCGAGTCCAAACCTGGCTCAGGCGCCACGAACGCGCGAGGATGGAGGATCCGAGCGGGAAAAGTCGCTCAAACATAGGTTTTTTGGTTGGGTCGAAGACGGAGAAGTTGAGAAGGCGGTTTCAAATAATATCTACAATTCTGATGGTTCAACAAGTTGAACGGTTGATCATGGAAGAGTCCTATAGCGACCTCGATGGGCTTTGAAGAAATCCGGAAACTGCCGTGAGGGTAGCGGTAAGTCAGTGAACCAGTCACGGTGTTTGGGAGTTCAATATGTTCAATATGGTGCAGGGCAGGGAGTTTCTTCCATCGGGATTCTTCCATGGAGATCAACACATTATTTTGGCCACCCCTCATGTAAGTGGTATCGAGGAAACACGTTTTTCTCCCGTTGTTCGCTGAATGTCAACAATATTTCAGAGGGCCATGGGCTGTCCATGTCTTTGCAGCTGTCGTTGGGCGGTATTTTCCACAGTGGCCCTTGAACGGCAACAGTCAGCAACATTGTAAAACCGACGGTGCTTTGGCGGCTGCGGAGGGTTTGGTCGCCAACTCCGGATTGTGTGGCGTGTTGGGAACCCAATTCAACGACTTTTCTTTTAGATATTCATCTCAACACACTCAGACCGAAACCTTTTTTTGCTTTAAAACTCGTTCACGAAACATTACAGTATCCACGTGGTCTCCAATAAAATTTTCATCGGCCCTATGGAATCAGTTTTCCCAATATAAGCTATCAAGTTGATTGAAGTCCGTGCGTTTTGGCGGTTCATTGTTTGTCGCATGACATCAAAAGAGCGTTTCTACGTACTTCGGGACCTCAGTCGGTTGGGCTGCTGCGGACGCCAGTCGGACTTGGACCACATGACGAGACGCATCTAAGGGCGTCCGATCGCTCCGTTCGCAGGGATGCCCATTTGTTACTAGTCGCTTCTTGTTACTACTAGTAAGGCACTTGTTACTACTAGCGTGGCACTTGTTACTACTAGCGTGGCACTTGTTACTAGTCGCTTCTTGTTACTACAAGGGACGAGTCCGACGAGTTCCCTTTGTTACTAGCGGTTTCTTGTTACATTGGTAGCGATGCCAGGAGCTTCTAACCTAGCGGACCTAGCGTCGCTCCGTTCGTTCGCTTCTTGCCTTTTGCTCGCTTCTGGGCATTGCTCACTGGTGCTTCACTGATTTAACCGTTTCGGTGCCGGGCCCAGTTGCTTTGCACTTTTCTGCCGATGCTCGAGGTCTCAAGCCTCGTTGCACCACGGGGACATTGTGGAGGTTTGAGACGGGTTTTGTACCGCCAGTGACCGCCAGTGGAATGTGGAATATCTCAAGCATGAACCAAGGTGTCCAGTGACAATACTGTGGAGATTTTCAGGAATATGGCGGTTACACGGCCTGCTTGACGATCACCTGGAATTCAAGTGCTCAGATTGTGGGAGGAGTTGCACTTTGCTCAAACCAACAGACGCAGGTTCAGTATTAACGCAGTGATAGGTTCCTTCATGATATGTCTCCAACTGGAGACTTGCCTGTCACATCAGGTTTTGTTGGGGACGCAGGTTCATCCTCCAAAAACAGGCATCACCCTGGGGTTCTCGGATACAAGCCTTGTTCACGCACGGTGTTTTTGCGATAGAACCCTTTGTGCTCTTTGCTGAACATGGAACATGACAGGCCTTGGCAAGCCACACCTGTTCATGTATCGTAGACACATTCCTTGGTCACTTGTGAAAGACGATAGAAACATATAGAAACCGTCCAGATATGTCCAGATGGATGCAGAATGATGAACACTCCTGCACACCTCTTCTGTTCTGATTTCATGTTGGGGTCAATGGCCTCAACTGCATGGCCTCGCGCATTTGAAGGCCAGGAAGACTTCAAGAACCCCGGATCCCATGACTGTTGAAGTGAATGAATAGGGCACCATGTCGTGTCCCATGTCAGAGCCATCCAATGACCATCCTGGGCGGGTGTTTGAATTAGGTCGTGTTAATGTATACCATACACCAACACGTCCTTGACCCCTTCAACAGTTCTGGTGTGATTGCCCCTATATACAGTTCAAAACTAAATACAATTTTCCATGACCAAATGCGTTTGATGCCATTGAATCGTCAAACCTGTGGCTGATTTGATCAGAGGAGTCTTAAGGAGCTCCCTCTGCACTTGCCAGTTTGGTTTGGCATTTCTCCCATGCCAATATTGCTGGCAGGGATGATTGCGAGTAAAGCCTATTTATAGCAGCAGGCTTGACCTGAAATTGAAGTTGTGCAGAAGCAACTGACCGACTGTTTAATGGTTCTGCATAGCAAGTTGCCAACCATGAATGAGTGGTGGTTGGAAATCATGTTGGATACTGTTTAACAAACACATGTCACATGGTAGCAATTTATGTAATGTAGTCAGTAGCTCAGCTCAGATGACTGCACTACGGTTTGTATGCCTCTGATCGACAAACCGAATGGAATCCTCGAAGCTGATGGGAAGAGCACTTCAGGTCCTGACGCGTGGTGTGGGTTCGCTAGAAGTTATGTTGATGTTTTTGGCCATGGCATGGCATGGCAACATGGCATATGACATCCCCCAGTGCACGATTGACAGGGTGAGGGGACAAGGAAAAGCACTGATTCAGCACATGTATCATGCACAAATGTGCCCTGTTCTTGTGAAGGGCATGGCACATGTGAAGAACAAAGGTTCAACTGATTCTCCATCAGCGTGTAAGCACGCACGTTTGAGAGTTACCAACGGTTTCTGTCAGTTTCACTGATTCACTGTTTGCTTGGCAAGTGTGGTTAGGGTTGATCAACGTTTGGAGTTGGCCCCAGTATAGACATGAAAAGGTTTTCAGGTGTTTAACCCTGTGTGTGTTTAGGCTGATATTGATATTTGCAGACCAGCTAAAACCTACGCTGCATAAAGCTTGAGTGTGCAGATGTTTTTCCTTGCAGTTTCGAGTGCGGAATTTGATGTGTAGCTTGCTTTTTAGAGCTATAGTGCGTTGCGAAAGTCGCTGTGGAGGGGCCAATGTTTTCGATCACTTAGCGTCTCTAGAGCAGTTTGATGTGATGCGGTCAAGCTTGGAACTAAGGTTGTAATGTTGGAGGCATTTCCCAATTCATGCAGAAAACGCTCTGCAGAAAACTGGTCTTGCATTTGTATGCATTTATGTGCAACCCATTGTTTCCGAGATTTGGTTGCTTTGGCTAGCTAGGGGCTCAACAAGCGTACGGAGAGTCTTGGGTAAACAGAGAGGTGTTTGTATCATGTTATGTTGTATCCAAATAAAAGGCATTACTATGCATCACCAGTAACAAGAAGCTACTAGTAACAAGTGCATCGCTACTAGTAACAAAGCCATCACTATTTGCCTGCTCGCAGCGGAAACCGGGGTGTCGACGGACGCTTTCTGTGTCGACGTTCTGACGCTCGAAGAGGAGCCGTTGCTGATGAAGCGACAAATGTCCCCAGGAGTCGAAGGAGGCTTCGGCATCTTTGCCTCAGGCCATAGCGACCGCGCCGTGGGGTGGGGTGAGGCTTTGGAGGGGGTGAGGCGAAACGGATTGGATGTTGTTTGTTGTTTAAAGCTTTGTCATGATGTTTTCACATATTGAACAGATAGTATTTTAGTGTATAGTTACACATGTTATTCTTTTGCGCCGGGATCACAAGCATTTGAGCCAGAGAATGCCAGGTGAAGAGACTCAGAAGCAAACTCACATGTAGAGGTTGAGGCTGTGTGTGGATGGCCACAACATGTGGCCGAGGCCTGTACTAATGATAATGCACCAAAAAGGAGAGCACCATGCCTTCATTGTTGCCAGTATTTGTTTGTTGCTGCACTTTTGGTTGTGACAGAAATACCTCAGGTGCAATGTTCCCTGATGCTGACAAGATCAAAGAGAAGGTTCGTGCATCCTTGTTTGAAGAGGAACTGAACCCTGAGGACCGGGTCCAAGGGTTCAATGAACGGCTTTGTCGATATGAAACACGGACATGTTAAAGTCTTATTTCAGATCGGCGGAAAAGGCAGTTGGGAAAGCACGCACTTTCCAGTGTTCAAAGTAGTAGCTTCTCTAAGTCAGTCATCAACGAGGTGACATACTTCCCCCTTATGAGGTAGTGCATTGGTTTGATTTTGTGATATTTTGTGTAAAAGCCATGAAATGTGTCATGTATTGTCATGTTGTTTTTTCGCGCTAAGGTTTGGTTCATTGCATAGCACTTGCATCTCACACTCGAACAAAGTCAAGTGATTTGCTGCCTGATTTTGCAGCAGGACTTGTTCAAAACCACTGGATGGTGCAGCACTGAGAAACAGACAAGGCACAAGCAGCAGCCCAGGGTGGCTTTAGACACCCAGCGGATGATGCCCAGTGGAGGTCGGTGCCCATCGCATAATGTGTCACAATCGTTTATGTTGGAAAATTTGGTTTAAACTGGATTGCATAAATTGGTTTGTGTGTCACCCTACAGCCTCCAGATAGCTACAGGCTGCCAGTTCGATCCAACGTCGAATATGTTTGTCTACGAAAGCAGATGCTTCTCAGAACCTCAAGCTGCTATTGCTGACAAACTTTAAGCCCTTGGATTGCAAGTTGGATGTGACAGCATTGAAGCCCTTTGACAACTCGTCTCTTTGCGCTGAGAAAGTTGCTTTTCGACCACATGTCTATTCGCCCGACTTAAAGTTTTTCAACCATTTTAGGCCCTTCCATAGAGGAAAAGCATTGCTTACCCAGTGTGGCAGGGTTGTGTTCGCCTGAGGTTGAAGAGAAATGCCTTGCTCCCAACTCATTCTCGCCGGTCGCACCTCCACCAACCACCAAACCAGCCAGCATGGCCCCTGGCCAAATGGATGAACTTTATAGTGCCTATCTACAGGACTGGCTTCCATTTGTCACCAGCTTCTCACCTGATGAAGCTCCGGTTCGATTTCTGGCTGTGGATGCTGTGGCTGAAGCCAGCTTCTCCAATGCATGCTGTTTAGCAATCAGCCAATATCAGTGCCAATATCCTGTTCCATTTCACGGTCGGACCATTTCAGTCCCTCGTCTACGAGGACATCACCCAGGTGCAGGGCGCACTCATCACAGCTGACCTCGGAAGTGGCACCCCCAGCACTCCGCTGAGGTGCCAAGCAATCGCACGTAATCAGCTCTTCAAGAACATGACCATGGTTGTGATCGCAGCTGCCTCGGGCAAACGATGGAGATGTGGTTTTGGAGACATCAAATTACAGTAGATGTGTAGACAGACTGGTTTGAACTGAAACCAGCAAAATCCGTTTCAGTTGTTCCCAAAACCAAAGAGTTCATGTTGTTCTATCCTATATTACTATGGTCCATGGTCAATTAATGTTTCACAAACTTTGAGTTTGCAGGCCTACGTTTGTTTATTTAGTCGGGACCCACCACTCCCTATGTCCCAAGGTGTTGAACGCCATTTGGATTGGCATTGACACCGACCTGCTCCTTGTCTCAAAGCTGCTTCCACACATATAGTCATATAGTTGTAGACACAGTAGCCGAGCGGCTGATGTTTGAACATGCTTGAACGAACATCGTGGAATTGAGTCTTGGGGGGCGTTTCACTGTGTGATCCATCACGAGATATGATGTTCCAATGAGGAACACGAGGAATTCCGTTGTCAAACAATATTGCCATCCAAGTCTTGGCTACTCAATGTTACATTCTCCAAACTATAGAGACTCATATAATATGACTCATATATTACATTATACGTACTGAATGAGTTGAATTATTGTCAGTTCAATAGGGCTTCACCACCGCCACCATGTTTATTTGCATCCCGCGTTTGCTTGGGCGGACGAATGCGGACGACTTGAAGATGCCGGCCTAGGAACACCTCCGACCTGGAGATCAACTCACCGCTGATTTTTCAAGTGCCGACCAGGGGGCGGGGATGTGGAATCTAGCTCGACTGATGTAGTAGCTTCTTGTTCCTAGTAGTAAGGCCAGGAGCCCCTAGTAGCGATGCCCTTTGTTACTAGTAGCTTCTTGTCCTGAATAATTTCTCCTTGGAGATGGGGATAGGGGCTGATTCGGAGGGGCGGTGAACGCTTCAATGATTCGGCAAATTAGGGCGGCCGGGTGCGGAGCGATACCTCTGTAGGTTTGAAGAGTATTCATGATGCATACTCCTACCTAAGCATGAACAGGTTGAAACCGGTTATAACCTCAGGGAAACTGAGTCAGCTTGCAACCATGCAATCCCAGATGTTTCGATGAGGCAAAATCATCAGATCACAGTAGAATGCTGGGTGATAAAGCATTTGACCTTTCTGATCACCAGGTGGTGGACAACTTCTTTTGCATCTTCTTTTCCTTCGAAATTTCCGTGCGCTTCCTTGCATATCAGAAAAGCCGAGATGCTTTCAAGGACCAGTCCTGACAGCTTGTGATGGATCTGTGTTGCACCTGTGAGGTGTTCTTGCAACATGGCAAGCCCACGCACTTGTTGATAACAACAATCACAGCACAAAGAAGACCTGTAAGACTTGTGTGATGTCAGGCTGTCACAGAATGCAGTCACACCACCTCCATGGTTTTCTATCTCACAAGCATTTACACTTGACAGTAATATGATTGATGACCTACACCCTGCACCACGGGGGATCCTGAAGTAGAGTTACTGTCGCTCCTTTGAACGGACATGAGACTATGTAGTGACGTAGTGGGGCATTTTGTCAATCAACTGTGGCATGCATTTGGGGTAGGACTTCAGCTTTATCTTTGACTTCTCGCTCGTTTTGACGATGATTTGGGAGGCACATGGTCTGGTTTTTGGGTGGTTGTGAGGGCAGTATTGAAGACAAATATAATCTATTTAATTTTGCTGTACAGATTGGCCTTTGGAACGACAATCATGGCATAGCATGTCAATGCTACATGCTCAGTTTTCTTGGTTTCCAGTGGTTGCACCGAAAAGGATCTCAGAATTACGCATTACGACATCCTCAATCGCTTCACCTGTTGACGCGGATGCTCAATTCCGAAACTCCTTCTTTGCGCTATGCTTAACAACCAACCAGAGAGGCTGTTCATCTCGTCCCCAAGATCTCGGCCTCGCCACGTCAACCAGGTCTGGGTCACTTCGATGTTAGTCTTCCTCATGCAAAGCCACTTGGTGCGAAGCCCGTGGCCCGAGTGTAGCCAGGAGCGGACACGTGCACAGAAACGCAGGCAAGCGATGGAAAGACCAGCTCTTGTTGGGTTTGAAGCTTGCGGATCTATGTGGTATTGGATGTATATGGTGTGGTAACTGGTAGTTGAATGGTGAATCAGCGAGTCTCTTCCTTTCCCCACGCATGTTTCTTTTGTCTCCAAGGAGATTGCAACGAGAACATGTTCTACCCCTGGAATGTATATATAAGTAACCCTCCACCTCAAAAGGACCAGTTTTACGAGGTCCTGCTGTAAACGACCCAGTTTTACGAGGTCACATTTTTTTGACCTTCAAAAACTTTCAGGTCACCATTTCCACGGAAGATTCTTTGGGCATTAAGGTCACCACTTCCACACAAATTTCTTTGGGCATTAAGGTCATTTCCATGGAACATTGTTTGGGAGTCGATGGTCCTTATACATACATATGTGCATGCATACCGGAGACATGGTACCCATACGCTCACTTTTAGCGGCGACATGCCTTACGCAAGTCCACGCGTGCGAATCTTTTCTTGGTGTATTTTTTTTGCGCACGTTGTTTGCTCAATTTACCAGTTACATTGCCATGATATACGTGGCTACGTGGGAGTCATGTTTGCTGCTTGCAATTGCACGCGTGCATTGTTCAAGCCGATGTTAGTTCATCGTCAAATCGCATTAGAAGCTTGCAGGTCCCATGCTATAGAGTCACGCTAGAGTCACGCTAGAGTCACGCCCAATGATGTCCATGGCGAAGTTTTTGACGTCCTTTACTAAGTAAAGGACGTCAAAAACTTCGTGGTTTAGGTGGGAGTCACGCGAGAGTCACGGTCCCATGCCCGGGCCAGAAACGGCCAATTTCAACCACATGCGTTGTCTGTGTTGTAATGCATCGACCTTGCTTCAGATTAAAAAGATCTAGCAGCCTGGGCGCCACTTATATGATATGCATGCGCTTGTTGCCACACATATTTTGTTTGTGCGATGTTCGCGCGAAACGGAAAGTAGAGCAAAACGCTCCTGGAAAGCCATTGGTGCAGCATGTTGAATCACAATCATCGTGCCATGTATATGTGCACCATATATGCATAAAGTAAAAGACGTCTTTTACTTTTACCATTTGCCAAGTAAAAGACGTCTTTTACTTCTTATCACGAAAGCTAGCGAAGCTAGCTGGAGTTACTCTTGCGATAGCAAGGTTTCTTTCGATCGGGTGCAAATCCTAACCCCTGATTTTTTAGGTCGAAGCCCCCCCCCCCCCCCCCCCCTCCTCTCCCCACCTCCCCTCTCCTCCTCCTTGTCTTCCTCCCACCCCCACCTTCCCTCCCTCCCTCCCTCCTCCCTCTTCGCAAGTTCGACTCCCTCCTGTCGTCGCTCTTTGGCATGCGGTTAGCGTTGCGTATCTTGCGGCCGCACTCGCTCACTCTCACTCTCACTCTCACTTTCACTCTCACTCTCACTCTCACTGTCTCTCTCTCTCTCTCTCATCTCTCTCTCATCTCTCTCTGATCTCTCTCATCTCTCCCTCATCTCTTTCTCATCTCTCTCTCATCTCTCTCTCTCTCTCTCCTCTCTGTCTCTCGTCTTTCCGTCTCTCTTCTCTCTCTTCTCTCGCAGGAGGATCCGGGCAAAGAGCCACATAGAAAGGACTCTTCACCTGGAATCGTTTGCCCCGCCCAACTTGTGCAAGGCGTCCTGCCTTCTGCTACTCCATGCGACTGCCTCCAAAAAGAGCGCCGTGTTTTTTCCTACCTCGCTGCCCTCCACTTTCCCATTCTGGAGCGCTAGCTTTCGCCCCCCCCTTGGCCTCAAGTAGTTGCCAAAGTAAAAGACGTCCTTTACGGAGTAAAGTCGGGCTTTCCACCATTTCCACGAAAAGTTTTTAGAGGTCGAATTTTGCTATCAGTTTTGCAGAAAATAGAGCCCAGTAAAACGAGGCCTTTGATTTGGAGGGTAAAGAGACACATATCACTGATATCATATCACAGTACATATTACTTGACTAAATAGAACGAAGAAAAGACTCATGGTATCAGAATGGCAATGATCATGAAGTGTTGGTTTGTTTGTGCTGTTTGCACCCAACTAAATCGACTCGAAACCCGCCTGAAAAAAAAACGCTTGCCTGCTTCGAGGATCAGTAGACGCCTCGGCTGGAAGTTATGTCGAACGTTGAGCATCGTTTCGGTGGTTTCAGTTGGGTTCAATTAAGACACACATCGGATTGATTCGGATTGGGGTCGGTGGTGGAAACCGTTTCATACATGTGCTATCACGTGTTTTTGATTTTTTATTGTTCAGAAGTGGGCATCACGTCAACATTTGATGGTTTCGACCAGTGGATGTGCTCGGTAGGTCTTTGTTTATTTTGCATGTTGTGCCTTTCTGCTGCGAGAGTTGACCTGGGTCCTCAGAGTACACCCGGCCAAATGTGATGGGATTTCATGGGTGTTTCTTGATTCTGAAGTGTATGGTACCCAATGTCAGATGGATCTTGACGGACACGCCTGGATTTCTCCGACCACGGGGCCGACCACGGGGACTTGTGAGATGGTTTGCTTCAAAAAGGGATGATGCAGGCCGGCTTTGAGTTTTCCCCCGAATGCGATGGCTAAATGCTTTGTTCTGAGAGTAGGCTGGGTTGATTCAGAACATGATCCAGATCCATTGAGCTTCGAGACTAGACCCAACGAGGGGAACTGGAAGTTTGACGTCTAAGTTGACATCACCTGCAACGCGTACTTAAATTCACACACTTATACCCTGCTCGTGCAGTCTGTGATACAGTGGAGCAGGTGCCAAGATGCCTCTTTTGCATCATGGATTGGATGTGGGCCCAAATGATCAATCCTGTTATCAATGGAAATCATGTCGAATCGATTTTCCAGGTCGACGCATCCGTCCATTTCAATTGGAAGGTCTTTACTCCAACCTGAGAGGCACCGCGCACCAGTGCGCCATGTAGCGCAATGTGATAAATCTGTGTTCGGCAGAGAGACCGAATCGCACAACACATAAATCATCTGCACTTTGGAAAGACGCCGTGCCCTATCCGTCGGATTTAAAACAGCGTAGAATCCAGCACACAGTTCCATCAACTTCCCGCGGCGCCCCTCGCACCCCACACAGATCATCCCCCACTTTTCCGACCCGTCGCACCTTCCGAGGGCGGCGCAAACTTGTCCGTGCTGCGGATCCTCCGACTCTTCCGCCTCGTGCGAATCGCGCGTGTAGGAAGGCGGGCTTTCGTGCGGGCGGGAAGGCAGGCGCAGAAGCATCTGGAGATTTTTGGAGACGGAGGTCCCAACTTAGAGCTTGGAATAGCTTGGATATGCTTGGATGCCCCACCAAGGATGTGTGCTATAGTTTTCCCACAGATGATCAGAGCTTGATGTTGTTGATGTCATGAACACTCACACCATATTTGAGTGTGATGGAGAAGCAAGGCTTCAGCTGAGGACGTTTTGTCACGTGGAAGTTTGAGACAAACCATAGAGGTGGTAGTAGTCGTAGTCGTCGTCGTCGTCGCCGTCGTCGTTTTTGATGGTTTTTGAGCGGCCTGGAGAGCAAGCTAAACACAACTCTGAGCATCGAACTGTCATCGACGAACGCAAACCGAAAGAGTTGCACCCCTAGTATGACCAAGGCCTCCATTTAGTTGCCGTTCATCCAGTCGCTACGGTTGCAAGATAAGAATGACAACTGCAACAAAGACCATTCATTTTGAGTGCTAGTGACGGACAAGAACATCGATTAAAATCCTTCACGCCCTAGGTCATTGGCCAAGAATCGACACAACACCTTCCTTTGCACTAGAATGGACAAATTATGTAAGTGCCTCGTTTGTTTTCAATCTAGAATACTGAGATCAGGACCAACCCCAAAGACAAGTTTAGTTGGCGAGGCATTTTTTGTGATATTTTGTGTTGAATGGTCGATATTTTGAGCATTATTTTGCACACTCGTCAGACTATGAAGTCACAAGTCTGGACTGCTTGTGGCACAGACATACGAACCATTATGAACCCACGTCATTTCGACGCAAAAGAGGCTAAACAAGAACGATGTGTTTCTTTGACATTAGTTTTATTTTTTTTCCGGTACAAAACCAGTTTCTTTGGGGGTAAGCCGGGGGAGCGGGGGGCTTCATCGCCTGTGACCTCGTTGCGACGCTGAATCGCTGGTCCTCGTCTTTTTGGTGGTGCGGAGCAAGGAAGGGTTGGGTGGGTCGACCCGAAAGGAATCTTGACAGCCACCCTCATGATGTCTAGTAGCGTCCTTGTTACTACTAGTAAGGCACTTGTTACTAGAAGCGATGCACTTGTTCCTAGTAGCTTCTTTGCTCCTAGCCACCCTCATTCCATCTCATTCCCTAGCACCAGGCAGTTTTTGTCGTTCTTCCTTATCGAAGTGTCACCGCTGAACCCCCCCTCACGTCCTGAAGGTTTTCTCACGTGTTTTTGAGTCACTCCACTCGGACTCCATTCTCCAGTCTTGGCAGGCTTATGAGTTCATGTCGCGAGCTCATCGTCTTAGTGAAAGGCATCAGCATGGGATTGCGTTCCGTGCTCTCCACCTTGCTTCTTGGAGCATAGGCAGGCCAGCAGAGGGTCCCACCCAAACATAGCTTGATGAGGTCCTTGTCTTTCAGGGAGACACCAAAGGATTATTCATGATCAATCACTATAGGTCGATACTGCTTGGGTCCGGTTTGTTCAAGAAGCCTGGCCTGTACTGAAAGTGCCCTACTACCGCGAGTTTCCATGACTACGTAGATTTGCGCGTTACGTGACTGACATGTTGGATTCGGAGCCGGGCTTTGCAACGGTGTAAACAATTTGTCAGCAACATTTCAGTCACACAGAGACTCCTGAAGGGGAGAAAAAGGACCCTCAGATCAGTTGTAGACACACCTGGAAGGGAGAAGAGGACATTCAGATCATTTGTGTTGACAATGGGCAGTCTTACTTCATACATTTCAATACTTCTCTAATCACGAAAGGTAGCCCTTTAGGGGATACCTTGAGTTTGTCTTGCGAAGCAAGTGTTGGGACGTCCGGGTCTAATAATTGATCGCTCAATTCAGACCCCCCCCCTCCCTCTCCTCCTCTAAAATCAATTCTCTCCTGGAGAACGTCTTCGTGAGCCTCTCATGATTTCAGGATAGTTGAAACCCTCTTGAACATTTTAGAAAGAGTGAATATGAAATTCTAATCACGAAAGGTGTTCCCCGAGGGGATACATACCTAGAGTTTGTTTTGTGAAGCACGTCAATTCTCTCCTGGGGAGCGTCTTCGTGAGCCTCTTATGGTTTCAGGACAAATCCTATGATGTTCCGATTCAATGCTCACCGATGATCTGAGCCATGGGGCAAGTTTGTTTTCCTAAGAACCTTTTTGAACATTTCGAGAGCATATGTTTGAACATTTAGAGTGCATATGAACATATATTTACGAAAGGTCGCCTCCGAGGGGATAAATCACCATGTCGAACATTGCATTTTTGTTCCTGCCTCTCGCGTTCTCTTCTCTTCCCGCTGTCCTACCTTTCGTGTCTCCCTCCTCTCAAGTTCAAGTGTGATATGCTGAAAGTGTCCATCACAGAGTCTTCCCAATCGTAGTCCAATACTCTTTGGTCGGGTCGTTTGCATGCCATTCAATGACGCCATCAGCACTTTTTGTGATCAGACTTGAGGGAAGTCAGGCATTTTGAGGATAGCGTGTTTCCTCATTGGCGCCCACACTTGAAGTTTGCAGACACGTGGATGCCCAGATCGTCGTGTTGCGGGGTTCCACGGAGATGCCCAGACCATATCATCGGGCAGGCGTCGCTTGTTTGTTTGATTTCTTGTAGACTCCGAGCACAGATCTAACCAAATCTGGTGAAATATGAGAATAGTTTAACATTAATTCTAAATAATCAATTAAAATTGAGATTTGCTCTTTTTCAAGTTAAAGTCCAGATTTACACGTGCCTTTCTGCCATGGTGTTGCCTCAACTATAGAACCTTGGTACTTGCTTTGTTGCTTTAAGAAGTGTACGCGGCCGCGGCCCTCCTTCATACCATGAAAAACAACAAGGAGAGACCGGGTGGGTCAGATAGGCTCACACTTTGGTGACGCTGGCGCCAGCGTGTTTGTCGCCATTCCGAAAGGTTCTTGATGATGGTGGTGATCTATGTCTTTGTGACTTGACGCAGCTGCAAGTGTCTCTCTCAAGAGAGTTATTGATGTCGAAGTGTTCTAAAGGCCTAATGCGACTTGACTTTCTTACAATATCCTTTTCATCCCACTTCAGACAGAGTCTGGTGTAACCACCATTTGCCAAGAGATTGGAAGAGGCCTCCATAAAGCCAGTCAGACTAACTCCGCTGTGGAGGTGACCAGTTCTGCCAAGAACATGAAACCCATGAAGCTCACAGATTCGGTTCCATCCGCAAGCTTTGGCTTCGGAAGTACAAATCCAAATGGTATGGGCTCACCGAACTGTTGAGTGACAGAAACTGTTGAGGGTCCTCCTTGTTTCCTTCGTGTCCGGAAGCTATTTCCAAGTCATGTTCTATATCCTTGCAAAATAGCCTGATTCGATATTGAATCCACTTGCTTCCAGTGTTTTCTCGTTCACTCTACCTCTTTCCCGTCCATCGGACCCGAAACCCCCTCACGGCCACCCAGTGCGCAAGCGCGCGCGACCGGACCCTTTGTTGCCTTGCACCGAGGCGATCATCTTTACGCAGCTCTTCCGTGGCACGGACGAAGGTGCTGGTTGCTACGATGGCGTCCTGGAATCCATGAACTGCCTCATGCTGAATGTGGCACCACGGGCCGAATTCACCAGAAAAGCACCGAGACCGAGCTTCCAGTGTTTCCCACCTTTAGACGGCGCAGCGAGCTTGAGGTGTTTTTGGGGGGTCCATAGAGGGGTCGTCGGTGAGACAGGAGCTGTTGGTATTTAGGTGGTTGGCATGCAATTGGGAGATCTGTTGGGTTTGCAACGTTTTAGGCAGTTCTTCCTCAGCAGCTTTGCAGCCGATGTTTTGTTTGACGTTGCTTCCCTGCCAGATCACACGGGCCTGTGAGTCACTCGGAATAAATCCACCTCACAGAGAAAGCAAGAAACAAAACTCACTCCGACTCAGTCTCCAACTCAACAGAGCACTGATCTAAGGTATTTCCAGAGCAACAGGAGTTGATGCACAAGATGCCTGGTTTGCATTAACTGTTCAAAGATTGAGTGCCCAAACGCGGGGAAGGAACGCCAGGCCACCGGCTGTTAGCCAGGCCATTCTGCGCGTTTTCGGCGCACGCCAGGCCACCAGGAGACGCCACGATGGGTTAATGGAAACACCGAGATCGCTGCGTCCACCAAGGATGTTGGAGGTGGGTCCAATCACCTACCTCCTTGGGCTTTTCTATTTGTTGATCACCGGCTTGACTGTCCCCTGGCACCAAACTGGGGAAAGGGCATCAAATACAATTCAGAGTAAACTTGAACTTGCAGCCGACCACAGTGCAAATCAAAATCATGGTTTCTTGATCACGAAAGGTAGCCTGGTAAGGACTACCTTGAGTTTGCTTTGCGAAGCAAAGGGACTGGCTTGAGAGCCTGCTCGGGACTAGAGATTGGTAGATCAATGTCTAACACCCCCACCCCCCCCTTCCCCCCCTCCCATGTGATGATTCATTGATAAATCAATTGTTTTGCACCCCTCCCTCCCCCTCCCCTCCACTCCCCTCCACTTCGCCAGCACTACTAGCATTCTGGACACACCATCACACCATAAGGTGACGTCATGCGCTTCGCAGTCGCAGCAGTACGACGCTGGCCATGAGGTTGCGCAATACAGCACGAACCCTGCACAATGAGGTTGCGCAATGCGGCTTCGATGCCGCGCGTGCGCACCCGGCAGCCTGACACAGCGCGTACTGCGTTCACAGACCATATTTCTCGACACCAACGAGCATCGATGCAAAACAGCCTCTTCGCAAAGCCCTGTGGAGAAACCTCTCGCTTCGCGGAGCACCATTCGACTCAGCCCACCATAGCGTGACGTCCATCCCTGGCAGCACCGGCCGCACCCCTCCAGGGGCCCCTCCAGCACTATCCTTACAAGGGGTTGGTCACTGCGGCTTCGACGCAACGCGTGCAGGCCTGTAATCCTGACACAGTGCGTGCAGCTGTGGGACCATAGCTGGTACACATGCGAGCGTTTACGCATTGCGACTTTTACGCGCGCCTGTTTTCACACACCTTTACACAAGCGAGCGTCGACGCAACGCAGCCTCTCTGCAGAGCCGTGTGGCGCAATCTGACCGCAACGGTGTTCCTCTTGAGCCTTCTTGTGCTCTCTGGCTTTGTTGGTTTCATCCATGATTGACCAAGGGGAACGTTCCTGAAACACCGGAGACAGTCCCTCACCAGACAAGGTCCCGACAGCTCTACCTTTCGTGTTTACCCGCTCAAGTGTTTCTTGCCCATGGATGATATATGATGATATATGGGAGTGAGTCAAAATTAAATGCATTGACTTCCGCAGGTTCCACCCGGGGCATCCTTGTTTCAAAGCATTTTGCATGTGTATTGTCTTCAACTTCAGCTCTTTGTGGTGAACATATACTTAGATACTGCTCCTTCCAGAACCCATACATGTTACATGTACATTGCAATTTAATTTTTGTTGTTGTTCACGCTATTCAGCTGCATTGCTAGATCGTTTGGCCGACAGATGCTCGTCGCTGCAGTGCGGCGCTGCTGGGCGGGACCTCTCTCTACTTTTTAAACCTCTTTCGAGTCTTTGGCCTCTTTCATTCCACCGACACAGAAGTGCTGTTGAACCTCGTTGGCTACATCAAATCCTTCTGGCCAGTTGTTCAGCGGGATTGGCAGCCGCCGGCAGTGTGCTTCAGCCAGAGCTTGCACACTGCACGCAGGTGGCATCGAGGAAAAATAAAGAGAAACAAGACCCTGATGAGCGAAAAAAACAAGCCCCTGCAGGGTGTCAAAGCAAAATTTGAGAGCCTACTTGGCCACTCTTGCAAGAATCAAAAACATATATATATATATATAACAAGGTATCGTTTCATATGCACGCTAGCCAAAATACCCCTACCAATCAGAAGAAGTGTAGCAAACATCAAGGAGATAGGAAATTGCCGGTGTGGCTACTTCCACGACAAAACCGTGTAGACACTAGGACAAGAAGCACCCCTCCAGCTCAGGCATAGGAACCTCAAGCTTCTGATCTTCATTGTGACCCGATTCTCCCGGATCCTCCGGATGATCTCCACTCCGAACCTCAGAACCTGGCGTTTGACCATACGGTCATTCTACACCACATATGGTCATCCCCACTACTATACCACGCTGCACCACTTCCACTCACGCGGCTGTTTGCCTTTCATCTTTTCAATGAGATCTAAGGCAGACTGCTGGATAACTCTCTTAGTTCTTGTGAAGGTTGTTTATTGAGCCCCAGAACTGCTCCTTCTTGATAGGGCTTGTGGCCGCCTTTGTGGCTTTGGACGGAACTCTTTGTGCTCTTCGTGTCAGTGGGTCAAAGTGCATTACAACATGGTCAACACCGCGCAACAGACAAACAACATAAACACAGGAAATAAAGCGCTCCCCACTTGGTTTCAACAATTTAGACAATTGATGTTTTTTGCCAAAAATCAAATTGAAGCAAGGCCATCCAACATTTGCTTGCCAACTAATAACAACGGAATATTCCGCAGAAATCATCATTCTGAACGTTCAAGTTCTCATAATTTGGTCTTATTTTGTGGCTTTCAGACCTTGGTTGGAAAGAAGATGTAACCTAGACTTTTCCGCGTTTATCCATCGCTCAGCAAGTGACACCTAAGTGGGTCTTTGAACCTGCAACTCCGGACTGAATGTTCAGCAGAGCGCAGTGGACAGCGGTCCTGCGCAGCGCTGTCGATTGGGCGCACTCGGTGCGGCTGCAGTCATCATGTTATGATTTCGTCCAAACCGATGATGTTGAACACAGCAGCTGTGTGCTGCTTGCTGCTTGGGAGCGTTGCCCTTTGCGCATCCAGCTTGCTTCGTTATTTCGGCGCAATCGCTGATCTCGAGTCTGGACAAGGTCGAAGCAGAGATGTAGAAGATCGGGTGAGATGCTTTCGTTGGGACAACCCCGCCACTTTCCCATGACTTTGCAACCCTCCGCCTCAGGTTGCTTTTTTTCCCAAACAGTGTATAGACACACTAGGGATTCTTACGGCAGTAGTTAAGCACCGGTGTCTAATGAGGTGTTGCACCGACGTGTGCGGCTAATTCGCTGCTGTTTACAGTACACGCCCCTTAAAATCCTCCAAGTGCATTTCGACTGCACAGGCTCGCAGAATCTGGGTGTCCGCAGCGGGCGCTTGTCGCGACCGCGCTCTCGTTGTGGCGCCGCTCATTTTCGGACATGGTGGTCACTGTTCATGGCAGGCGCAAGGGAAACCTTGTGCTTTGGTGGTCCAAATCACTCTAACCTCACTCTCACACTCACTCTCACTCTCTCACTCTTTAACTCACACTCACACTCACTCTCACCCACACTCACTCTCACTTACACGCGCACTCACACTCACTGTCACTCACCCACTCACTCTCACTCTCACTCTCACTCACACTCACACTCACAATCGCACTCACTCACTCACTCACTCACTCACTCACTCACTCACTCACTCACTCACCACCGCCACCATCACCACGATCTCCACCTTCATCACCGCCTGGACCCCAACGCCTCTAGATCTCTAGACTTTCTGCTACTACACCTCTAGACCTCACACGCACTGTTTGTTTTTTTTGCCAGGATACATATTTAATTAATGTTTTGTTTTTTGCTGGTGACGCCAGTGGACCTTATTGAACAAGTCTAACGTAGTCTGAATAAATTTGCTGCTGTTTTCGTTTGCAGAGTCATCAGTTGCACCTTCTTCTGAGGTGATGAACATGTTGATCGGTGTGCTTGTGGAGGTTGTTTCAGTGACTGCGCAAGTGGACAAGGAGGAAACGGCCATGAAGGCTACCTGCGGGCTGCAAAGATGATTTGTGACATCAGACCTCTCGATTGAAGTTGGTTTTTTTCAAAAGAAGCGTGCGTCTCTGGTTTTGGGAGATGTAGTGTTCAAATTGAGACCTTACTGTGTTTTCCAAGAAAAATTGATGTTTGCTTTGATGTTGGAAGACCCAAAAATGTGCCTGCGTCCCACCTTCAGGCTCACTAATAGTGACACTTATCAATGCACAGGTATACTACACTAAACATTTATCACATACCCAAAAAACATAGAACGATATAAATACAACAAAACAATGTTGCAACAAATTCGCACATAGGTGCGCCCCAGGGTTAAACTTCCAATGGGACTCGCAGCCGTAGAGCGAACGGGTTTTCATTCGCATGATATGTGTGTTCCTTCATGTTGAACCAACTCATGGAAAACGAGTACCTTGTTATTTAATTAGGGAAAATATAAGTGTTGTTTGGGGCAAAAAGTTTGGTTGGCCCGCAACAATCGTTTATTTTATTTTGATAGAACCATCTAGAACTTAATGTGTCGGCCTTCGAAAAAATTGCTCTTCCAGGCGGTGAAAGAGAAGATTGAGGAGCGATTTGGTGCTGCTTTGAAAGAGAGGTTAAAATGGACCAACATCTGAACAGATGTGATCCCTCATATTCGACAATTGTTTTACGAGAGTCAGAGATGCGGACGCCCCATCTGAAGAGGTGTCAGGGAATGGTGTGCACTTCTACTTACAACCAGGTGGCCTAATTATGTCAACTAATATAGTTTTAGTTCCTCTCAAGGACAGCCCAGCAACTAGGATTGTCTGACCCGACAGTTCCCGGCATCGACCAGTCGAGCAGGAGCTGATTCCAGCAGATTCCAGGCAGACCGGAATCTCACGAGAACTTTTCATGAAAGTCATTATGGAGTCTTGGCACCAACGCAGGTGCCGTGTTTACGCCGATTTCTTGGATTTTTCTGGTGAAACTATGTGTTTCAATATGGTTCACATAGCCAAAACTTTGAATAACGTCGAATAGAATCACAGTGCCGTGTAACTATATAAACAACTGGCACAAGGTGATGTGCGTTTCAGCGTAGTTTGAGGTTGCAAGGTTGTTACCTAAATTTGCTCCTTCACGTTTTCTTTTTTCTGGGGTTTCCTGTAGGGCCATGGAAGGATTTGTGTCACAAACCAATAAGTTAATAGGATCCACCGGAAATATGTCCCAACCTTCATGCCACGTCAGGCCAGGCCCCGGTCCTCCGGTTGTCGGTCTCCGCAAAGCCGAAACGGTATGCAGAACCCAAAGCTCTGAGAACACCTCAGTGCTCCAAGGACCAGGGCCTTGTCCAGACCTTGTCCAACATCGATGTCGACGTCATGTCTGTAGCCTCTTGGGAGTTAAGAGGAAGAGAGTCAAACACCCGAGACAGTCTGGCTCACAACCCAGGCGGGTTACGCCACATAATGTTGTGAAAATTGCATGAACAGTGGGTTTCTTCCACTTAAGGGCTTTATATAGTCACTTTTTTTCTTGGAAGAGTGGACCCAAAGTCAGCGGATTGGGAAATACGGTCTCACTGGAGCTCCACAAACCATTCACTTGCGTTTCCTCCTTGCAATATTTTAAGTTGGATGGATGTGCAAGTTTTCCAAGATTTTCTCGAGTTGCTTAGACAAGTGCCTTCATTAATGATTTCTCAGATGCGGTTTCCAAGTTGTCTTACAGCGACGTTTGTTGCTGCTGATGGGGGTCTAAAGTGAAAGGTGCAAAGAGATCCGGCAAACGTTGCACTCTTCGAGCTTTGATTATCCACTTTAACTCATGTATTTTCCAAGTAGAGTTGGCCGACGCATATGTCATCCGGTGTGCCTATTAAGCTGCGTTATTTCTTGTTTGTCAGATTTCCAGGTGGAGTACCCTGAGATCATGTACCATTCTCGGAATGCCTTGTCCGTGCCCGAGTTGGTGGATGTCACTTGGCCATGGCGCGCCCGTTCTTCTTTCCGTTTCTCTGGGGTGCACAATGAAGGTGGATGCAAAATGGTGTGACCATTCAGGCGTACATCAGTTGGTTTGACAGGCATCTGCATGGTAGTGACATAGTTTTGGTGTGAATGTCCTCAAGAACAGGCCCCAAAGGCATTGTCGACATCTCCGTCTGCAGATTCCATTGGTGATGTTGTTTGGACCACTGGCTTTTGCTTGGACCACCTCCATCCCTTCTCTCGACACCTCAGGCGATCCTGCAGTTCCGGAGAACCACCTCGGTAAGCATGATGGCGCCTGGCTTCCACGAAGATGGCGCCATGCGTTTTGCGTTTCGTTTTCTTTCTTTTTTCGCGGCGCTCCTGTGCGGCGGGGTTTGGGTTCAGCAGAGAAGCGGATCGCAGTGACCTAGTTACCGTACATGGATCACCTGCAAATGTTTTTCTCGTTCCCCACCTGTCAGGTGAGGGTTGTTAGACTTTATGTCAGCTGCCATCCTCGTCCTCCTCCTCCGCCTCCTACGCCTCCTTCTCCTCTCCGCCTCCTCCTCCGGACCTCAACCGCCAGCTCCGGATGGCAGTGTTCCCCGCCGGACCTCATTCGCCAACCGCGAGTCAGAAGATAGGCAAGACAGATAGAATGCCAGAATGAATCAGCAAGAACGTCAGAAGATATGCCAGAAAGCATGCCAGAAGAGATGCCAGAAAGAATGTCAGAAGATATGCCAGAAAAGTTGCCAAAAGAATGTCAGAAGATATGCCAGAAAGAATGTCAGATGAAAGAGTGCCGAAATAATGTTTCGATACATGACAGGAAAGTGTCATGGTGGGGATCACCCGAAGTAAACTAATTGGACGTTTATTGGGGAAATCGGTTTCTCTACTCAACAAGAACAGGGTGTTGACCAGAGAGAGTCCCTGACCGCGCGTGGAACAGGTGAAAAGTTCAGTTGTCCGCTTAACTATGTTTAACTATCTTTCTTTTCCTCCTGCATCCACCAAGCTCGGCGAATGGACCGAGTTTGGAGAGTGAACTACTGGTGTTGACCGAACATAGGCACGACTAAGGGGATTTGCCTGGAATTACGTGTATTGTTCATGCGCATGAAGGGTGGCTTCAGGGAGAATGTATGTAAATACATGTAAAAAATATCTCATGGAGCATTCGGGGCATGAGGGACATCATATATGACCCATCGCCGATTTGATCGATGGGCTGGTGTTCAAGCAGTTTGTTTTGACCTGCTACTAGAGTGACTGGACGGATCCTTCTGGGCGGTTGTGACACAATGCCTGCAAAGAAATTGCCAGATTGTACGTAGTCCATGGTTGACAGCATTGGCGCAAGTATGTGATGTTAATCCAGGACCAGTTGGGTGCAACATGACCAGATAGTTTTTGCAAGTAAGATCTTTTTTGGCGGTGATTTGGTGCACCTGATAGTGCAAAGCTTTTTTTGTTGAGGCGCCCTGCGCTACTTGTGTTCCTTTGGTTGTGAATTGTGTTGCCTGTGCGGTCTTATGCCCTTCATTTGCACGACAGGCCAACTTGTTGTTGAGTCCTATAGGTCCTAAGTCCTATGTCTTTTGGACGACCTGGAGTTCAAGTGATGCTTCGGATTGAGATGCTTCAGGCGTTGTGTAATAGGGCCATTTGTTCGATACAGGCATCAAACTCATTATCCTCAACAATCGTAGCAGTTCCGCAAGCTGGCCCAAGTACAGCAGATACAAACGAATCGTTTGTTGTGACCTCATGTTTCCCTACCTTGGTCGCACCAGCGGATGCTGCGTCCATCAACCGTTATCAACCGCAACGGTTGCTGTGTGGTAGGTCCTACCGGCACGTCTCCGCGGCTCGCTTCATCCATGCGAAAGGTTCCCCCGTCACTTGCTGACTTCTCTACTCTGCATGTATCATACGGTAAGGGCTATGCAAAACTTTGTGCGCGATTTGGTGCCATGAATTTTCTCGTCGTTGCGCTATACACCCGTTGTTCAGCTGACCTGTTTTTAAAGCCTCACTACAGCACCGGGACACGGCGACGATGGACTGTGTGCAGTACCGACCTCCCGCACGAGTGGCGCCGGTGTCTCCGTCACCAAGGACATCGCGCAACTGCGACGTTTCATGGTGAATGAACTCGAGGACTTGAGGGGCCTCATCAAGTCCAACCAGATGTGAAGGACTGGTGATCCAGAAAACGACAAGACAGCGATTGGCGAGTTGATTCAGTGGGTTGTAATCGTGGATGGTCGAAGGTGTTTTAGGTGTTTTGTTTCTCTCATGCTTGTTGGCGTTCCTAACACGTTTGTTTGTTTGTTTTTTGTGTTGCGGTTCTCAGTCACTTTGCTTAGTCTCTAAAACTTGTTGTTAACAACTATTCACAAACAATGTTTTTGTGATTAACAACTGTCCAATCATGAATGGATGCATGAACCTCATGGAAGTGAATTTGTGTTTGAGGTGGTTGTACTTTCCAGATCATCATTTGCGGGTTTTGTGGTGTCGCTTGGATAGCCCTATAGTACGCACATCTATTTTGGAAGAAATAACTTGTGCCAATCTTCTATTTGAAGGGTATGAAAATTTGCCGCCGAGAGGGTTTCAAATAGAAGAGGGTCAGGTGGAAAAGAAGTCCGGCGCACAACGTTGGTGAAAACCGAGAGAGGCCACTTCAAAGGCAAAAAAGAGGAAGAGAAGGGAAGGGAAAGGAGAAAGGGTGGGGAAAGGGGGAAGGAGGAAGGCAGGGGGGAAAGAGGCAGAAGGGAAGGGAGAATCTGAGAAGGGGGAAGGAGGAAGGAGGTAAAGGAAAGGAAGGTAAAGGTAAAGAGAAGGAAGGAAAGGTGGAAAGGGAAGGGGCAGAGGAAGGAGGTAGGAAGGCCAAACAGAAGGCAGAAGAGAAACTACTTGGTTTACCTAGCGGGTGTATTTATGTTGCGTTTCTGTTCTTCTCCGAGGGAGAGAGAGAGAGAGAGAGAGCGAGAAAGAGTGAGAGAGCAAGGGAAAGAGAGCGGGCGGTTCATGCGTATTTTGTGCCAAAAAAAATATTTTCTTCTATTTGAAGACCTGTTGGTGAGCACGTTTATCAACCCGTTATCTTGACATATTTCTTCTATTTGTCGCGGAACCCTGCTACGGGAGGAATATGCAGCCTTCTATTTGAAAATTTGTTTTTATATTTTCTATAATAGTTTCCCGTACTATAAGCCACCTTAATTCTGGTTATTTCCATTGTCTAATTGTTCAAGAGAGTCCTGAAATTTCTATATTCCCAGCAAGGTTTTCTTCAAATACTCCCCATTTACTTCATGATCCAATTAAACAAGTCCATAAATAACTCCATGTTTATTGGTGGACGTGTCATATGAATTGTTTGCCTAAACAAAACTTTGGTGTGGGCAAGGTTGCACTTGTTTATGGGAGATAGGAGTTGCGTAAACTCCGTAAACCAAACCCAAATTTCAGCACGGAGTCATTTTTATATCGGTTTCATACACCATTGAAATGCAGGGTGTTTCTCACGCTGCTTGGACATCGACAGAACAAAACATGTACAGACCACGACCAAATAAATTAGGGTTTTGGTGTCGAAATCTGCATAAGTGCCGCGTAAGTTCTGCGTAAGCCTGTTTTGTTTTTGAAGACCGTGGCCCACAATGCCTCCCAAACAACTGTTTTCTGAACTTCGATGACGCGAATTGCAACTCATTGTTCCAAACCATTAACGAACACTTTGCTGCTCACTGCCCAGCTGCCGCGCATGTATCAGATCTGTTGGAGTCAGCGTTTGGCACGCGCCGTTCCTTTCTGCCAGACACTTTTACTTGAACCGCGGTGTGTGCCCTTATTAAGAAACAGAGCGTGCATAAGCCGTGGCTGTGGTGCTAAAATTCCTTGGCCCAAGTGTTGCGTAAGCCCATCAATGTAAGAACTGCGCGCGTAAGCCGCCATTCTGGTAGTCAGGGGCACGAAGGCAGGGGTGTAAGAAACACCTACGACATTTAGGCAGCTGCCAAAAGTTTGAACACCTTCATTCAAACTATGCAGCTATGTCATCATGGCAGTTCGTGGCGCCCCCTCAGTCAGGCACTCCGCTGTTTTCTTCTTTGACGCCAAATTCTACCATCGGGCGTCCAAGGGTCCCGCAAACCCTGTCCCGGCCGTTGGAGGAGCGTCTCTTTCATCCTTCTCGAAAGCAATTGAAGATGTTGGAGCGTTGATGTATCGACACCAAATCTGCTTGTGTTGTTTTTTTGCTTTGACTGAAAATTGCTCCACCGGGCAAAAAAAATGTTTTGCGGGGTCTAGGTATATATTATTTTTGATGTGAAGATATTGTTCGATATGTTTTTGCACGGTTTCCTCCATGTTGTTTCATGTTCCCAACTGCGAGCTTGTTTTGATCAGAGCTAAGAGAGGTCTATCACTCACATTCACTCAGTATATATTATAGTAGGTAACCACATCCATACTGCTGTGATACAGCTGTGTATCTACGCATGAGTCTGGAGGTCCCTGTGTAGAAGCTTTCATTGTGTCCGACACACATTTTTCATATGTGGGAAAGAAGACCTTGCTTGGCAGTTGCTGGGTAAGCACGGGCAGTCGGGTTGAGCCAATATTACGTGTTTCATGCTTCATGAATCAATTAACATCCAATGAACATATCCACCGTTTTTTCCACCGGTGTTTGTGCTACATTTCTTCGCATGTCGGTAGGATAACATATGATAACATTTTGTGGATCAATTTACAAGGTCAACTTTCGAAAGTGTTCACTTTGTCTTTGTGATTTTGAATCGACGTCTTCTCCAGTGGACATAGCTTTTGAGATTTTTGCTAGGTTTTTGCCGAGTTGGTGGACGGGATGCTCAGCCTCCCAGAGAGGTGGATAGGAACAGGTCAATTTTTAAGGCTGAACTGACTGATTTGACGCGGGATGGCAAGAGAAGCGTGGTCATGCAGCCGATTAGGTCACGCAGCCGATTCATTCCAAACATATGTTCAGTTTTGGCCCCTTGATGCATATAGTCATATAGTATACAGCCCCCGAAAAAATAACAGCACCAAAGTTGGCATTCTGGTTCGACAAAGCCACACACACAAACCACATATGAGACCGCACAAAGCTCCGCTCCCTTCTCGACATTCTTCCTGGCACAAAGAATAAGGCATATATGACATAGGCATATGACTCCCCTTGCTCCATCACATGTTGTTCAACAGATCCAACTATATTGTTTATCGCTCTGGTCCGGCTGTGTTTCTTTAAGAGTACATTAACGAGGGTCGCATGTGGAGGGGACAAAAGCTGCCCCTGTCGCCAATCATCGGTATGATGGTCCTCGCAGCCAGGGGCGAAAGGTCCAGCTTTCGAAATGCGAGTTTCCGAAGCAGCGATCATGGGTCCATCGCGTCCACCGACCCAGGTGAAACACTCCCGACTTTTAGATCCCGTTTCGACCAAAGAGACACCCGTTCGCGCCAGCACCGCTTTCGCAGTTATATCCCGAAAAAAGACGTGCTCAGCACCCGTTGGTCCTGGTAGTTTCTGAGGGTCGGCTCTTTCAGCGCGGAACGTGTGGATCCACTCTGTTCGCAATGGAACAGTGAGCTTCAGTGTGATCATTAGAGAGCAACTATAGAGCTATCCTTGATGCATTGAATTATATATTGAATTATGACGACTGTTCCACTTTCAACATCATGAGAGCAGGCGTTGCGTTGAGCCGCATGAAGAGGAGCTGTCGATGTGCGAAACGAATCGATTGCTGTACCTTTGCGGCTCGGATTGCTTGCGGCGACCATCGCTCGCCGGAAGTAGGGCGGACCATCGTAGGACGGTGCAAGATGTGGTGCTAACAACTATATTCATAATATATAATAACATATAATAGCTATATGTTGATATATTACAATATATAATAGCTATTGGTTGAAAAAAAACATCAAATGTGCCACATATAGATTATAATCAAGCTCACAGAGGTAGGTGAAGCCTCAAGTTAATTCAGCTGAATCCAGCTCCTTCCCCATTCCAAGAGGACAGACTCGGGATCCCATCCCCGGTGCCCGAGTGGTTCCATCAATTCACCCCAAGCTTCACAAGCCATTTGTGGAAACAATAGACGTTTCGTGTAAAACATTGACTTCGACCGTTGGGAATTCACCAGCTTTGCTCATGGCGAAGCCTGACCTTTGCCGGAGCCTGAGATCTGATTGTCTTCTGACAGTGGCCACTGGAGCTTTTGACGAGCTGCCCCATGGTGTCCCAGGAGCCCCTAATAGCTTCTGCTCCTAGTAGTAAGGCCAGGAGCCCCTAGTAGCGATGCCCTTGCTCCTAGTAGCTTCTTATTTGTTCATCCTGTTATTTTAATGGTAATGACATGTGTATAAATTTTTGATGTTGTGTTTTTTCTTGCCATCGTTTGTGTTACTCGATATGTCCAGTATACCGCTATATATATAAGATTATATAAGTATATATATATATCATATGCACTTCGTAAATACAACATATGTTCAGGTGTCAGATATGCTTTGTCAGTCTTTGTACTTGCCTTTGACAGGTGCAAGGATCCTCCAAGATCCAGCATGTTTAAATTTTATACACCAAGCCACCAAGCTTTGCTTCCAGGGCCGGGATGCCGTTCCAAGAGATATTAAATCCAGGCGCATCTTCCAAGAAAACACCGTTTTTCTGCTTTAAACACGAGTCCGGCTCGACCAGCTCGAGCAGTTTGTTTCATTTCGGCCGAGGCCATGGGCCGCGTCCTCTCCTGCTGCGCGTCAGAAGCGCCCAAACCAGCAGAGCAGATCCCTTCAGGTGGGGAGTGGAGGTGAACCCCACCAACGGCCTCCGCAGGAGCGTGTTCTGTGTTACCGTACCTGTCCAGCATGACATGAGCCCAGTACGGTTACTGCATAGGGGTATAGACGTAGATGTACTTGGCATTTTGAAAACGGCATTTGCAACCGCATTTTGACATCAACTGAAGCTGCTGGGGGGGAAAGACTATGCTTGCTTAAGGCTCCGAATGCTTGGCTGAGTAGAGTAAAAGGGAGGTTGAACATGTTGCGAGATACCTTGGGCTCTCGGATGTTATTTGTATGTATGGTTTATCTGAAGCTTAAAAACTCTCCAAAGTGGCTATAGATTCATCAAAACATCACTTCCAGAACTCCAACGGGTTTTGGGGAGCAAACACACTGTGTTCTCAAACTACAGCCTGCGAGCCTTTGAAAAGGGCGACATCCGTATTTACCGCGTGCATCAGTGGAGTCTTTTTGGAGTGAGCTTCCGTTCAGATGTTCTGGGTCACTCGTAGACGGCTGTGAAGCGTGCTGTGTCTTGTAGACGGCTGGGCGCCCGAAGCAACTTGATCCGGAGAAATCGGCCGCCCGCAGTATGTCCATATCAATATCGATGCTGGTTTACGTGTCCTGTAGTCAGTTGTACATGTGTTTACCAGTCTGTGGATTTACTCCGACTCGTGGTCTCCACGTTTCACAGCCACGTCCTCCAGTACATCAGGGAAGGGCCCGGAAATTGCGGAGGCCGGTGTGCGCCCAGCGGTGCCATCGTGTCCACAGTGGGTCTCCAACGCATTTAACACCAATGGAAGAAACGTGTCTACGAACAATTAGTCCATCTATATACTGTATAAATTACATAACCCATCCCAATGGCATTATCCTGATTGCCTGCAATTACCTACGATTGCCCCAGCCTGGACTCTTGATTAAGTAAACGGTTTGGATTGGGTTGTAAAATCATGTATAAACCTTTGATTTGGGGTTATTCATCAGTCTACATTATATATTCCATCTTCTATATATATATATACATATACCATGTTTGGCCGGGACGAATGCTTCACCCCATCGCCGGGGCTATCCCCCACTTCCTTCATGGAGGCTCCAAGCCGCGCCGGGCCTCCATCAAAGAAGCCTCGAGAGGCGCCGGACCCGCATGGCATGGCTTGGGGAGAGAGCGAAGTTCCAACATGTTGGATCCAAAACCAACAACGATTGAGAGGTGCTGTGTGGCTGTTGTTGTTCTACAAATGGGACGAGACATAATGTATAAGAGGCGACTTAAGAGGTAGCAGCTACCACCTGGGTGATCGATTTTGGTCAATGCAAGATCCTTCAGGAATCTGTGTTTGAGCACAGCACACATAGGATTTATTGTTGATTCATTGAACCTCCCTGGCTGCTGATCCCATTTATTTTGGCAGGTGAGAAGAAGGAAGAAAAGGCTGGGAAGTTGCATCGAATGAACTGCATGGGATGGTTGCAGGAGCTGTTGTAAAACACTTAGAGTGAATCTAGTGACCCCTTCATTCATCCAATGTAGATTGCAAAGAATCAGTGCTGTATTCTCACTGGGCACAGGACGAACATTTGCATGGTGGCAAGATATCTTTTTCCTCTGCGGAAATCGCCGGAAGAAACAAAGAGAAGACAGCGAATGGCACGCGGTGTCTTCCCCTCACATCGAGCGACTAGGACGATGGCGAATCTGCAACGATGGCTACTGTTCCTATGTTACCCTCCATGACGTCTAGGACGTGAACTCCAGAGAAGTACAGACCTCATCCAAACTGAAACCTGCTTCAATTTGTATATATATATATATGCTAGACAGTGCGGAATATGCTGGATCGCTCCACTCGTGCGTAATAACTTTGTGTTTTCAGGACCTCGATACCAGGTCTCTGCCTGGGTCGGACCAGGCTTCCGCGACCGCTCGCAGCGACAAGACGCGCAGTGGTCGGTCCAGCGTAAGTCAAAAGGCGCGGGACCTCGGTCCGTCGGTGGGAAGCGATTGAATGAGATTCCTATTGTCCTTCTATCAAGTTAAATCATGTAAAATCATGTTAAATCTATGTCCTCCCCTATACCAGCAGACGAGTGACCCGTAAAAAACAGTCTCAAGAGGAGAATCAATGAGAATCATCTCCAGTACCAGTGGTCCATGATTATTGGAAGGATGATTTAAGCAGCTGGGAGTTACATGGAGTTACCCTCTCTCCAAAAGCACTGTAAAAACCAAAACCCATAGATGAGGGTTTCCACAGCACTGTAAATGTTTTTTACTTTTTTTTTCAGTGAGTGTTATGATCGTTCGAGGACATCGATTTAGGAGCTCGTTCGTGCTGGGTCCATGCGTTTTTGGGTCTTGTTGGAAATGGTTGGAAGGGTTGGAGACGTTTCATCAATCGAGTGAAACCCTCAAATGCTACCAGCCGAAGTGTTTTTGAATACTTGATACAAGAGAAACTTTGGATTTTGGAGGGTTTCACCAAGATTCTCGGATTTTTGCATAAATTTTAAGTCAATACAGGACACACACACACACACACGCACACACACACACACATGTGGACTTACTGATTGCTACCATGTATATATATTATGTATATATATATATGTACGTCACCAGCCTGTTTCTTGACAAAGATCATGTCTTGCGGGCTGGGTATGAAGTTCATAGCTCTTCTCTTCACTACGTGGGTAGGTCTTCAAGTCCTTGTCTCGCACAAGAAGATAGATATCAGCGTATGATTCCAACAAACTGGGCTAGGTCGTGCTGGAGTGGTTTCTTGATTGTTTTGATCTTCCAATTTAGGCATCTAGCAGCTAACTCATCTAGCATCTAGGCATCGGTGCTCAGTCCGCTCGGGTTCTCCCCGCGCTCGCCGCCTAGCGCGCCTAGGCGGGGAGCCCTGCCGTCTCCACTGCCACGGGACGATCCACGAAATCGGTGCGGATCCGAACCGAAGCGAGTGACGCTGATCGGGCCATTGTTGTTTGGGTGACGGCTGATTCTGCTTCGTATTTATGCTGGTGTGCATGGTATATGGGAGGGTCATTGACAAATTGGTATGCTGATGTTGTTGAACAAGTAACACATTGAGATGACAATGAAAGCCATGACCCAGCAATAACGCCCATGATTTGGGGTCTCGTCAAGGTCTTAGGAGAGCAGCAAGCCGTTTGAAGCATTCCAAGGTAATCAATAACGATTTTCCTGACAGTGATTGGGTTATTCCACGGAAGGCTGTTTGTCATGATGAATTTGGCTACAAAACCAAGCCAGCCACACACTCTTGGGGACTTAGGGATGTGTTTCTCCAGGGGCCTGTGTCCTGTTCAATGTTTTGGAGCACCTGTTCCGCCAAACCATCACACACCCCAGAAAGTTTGATGAAGTCCACTTCAGGTATGCATTGTCAAGGTGACAAGAGTCAGACCAGCCCTATGATGGTGACTTCCCTCACCCTATGATGTTTTCGGGGTATCTCCGTTTGTGTCCTGACTCCATCAATGAATGCCTGGGTGCCTTTGTAGCAGAACATGGGCAAGGAGTCGAAGAACACCTTGGAGGCTCGCGAAGGCGGCTTGGGCGGCTGCGCTTACCGACGCGGGCGGGGCGCGGCGCGGCGCAGGAAGCGTTGTGCGCACACGTCGTGCGAGAGGAGTGTCATTAAAAGCAGGGAAGAGGTGATATTGGTGATATGACTCACGTTTCTTTTTTTTAATGTGCTGCTGCTGTATCATGCTGTATCTGTTCTTTGTGAGCTATGGGGCCCAACTCAGGCATGCTTTGTTTACTACCCCTCCAGTGTTTACTAATGGCGCGTTGCCGTGCTTTCGGCCCACTCCGTTTAGCATGTTGGCAGTCCGGACACGTGAATTCAGTCCCCAAATAGAGTGGCAAGGTGTCCAATCCATTTTCAGTGGGGATTAATATTAACGAACTTCTATCTAGTTGGGGATCTACTGTACATTTGATGTTTCCATGCTTTGTTTTAACTCACCCTCCTTGTTGGTCTTCCATAGGCAGGTATGCGCCATCCCACGTCCGGACTTCCTCTTTCAGGCGACACATCAAAAGGTGTCCGGCGACCTCAGACGGCTCGGTTTCTTGTTCGCCCGTTAGAGTACTTTCAAAATGACTCGTTCTTGTTTTTAATCCCTGTGTACCAAGGGATTAGACCGCTCAGAACAAGTTTCTGCATGCTCCAAAAAAATGATGCTAAATGGGGATTGTAAAGGTTCAACTTTCGTGAATGAGGGGCACTGCACTTTTCCTGTGAACACGTGGGCGCTGCCCGTTTCACAAGTAGGCGTTGGTTCGGTCCTGTATTTGAATGCATCAAGTCGAACCACACTGTGTACCCCCAAAAATTGTACCGAATCCTACTGTATAATACTGTAATATACGGTTGTGTTCGCTGAGAACTGTGGTTCTTCAGCGTTCGCCATGGCATGCCATCTTCGAAGCTCGCTTCGGAGTTGCGTGTCATGGCATTCGCATGTTGCGTGTCTGTGTGTTCCAGATTGCTTGAAGCTGAAGTAACGAACAAAGGAACTGTAGTCGCCATGCTGCAGTGGCATCTCTATCTATCGCCGCAGTTTGCATCTCAAAGTATAGCTCTCTCATTTGACGCAGTTTGTTTGACTCATACAGTGAACACCATGTTCATTCTGACGCGCCTTGAACTGATGGTTTTTGCTTGGTAACGATGGAGGTCTTGAACAAGTATGAACAAGTGACCTTTTTTGGCACTCGTAGCAGTACCTAAGCCGTCCATTACAGCCTCATTGGTCCGCCCAAAATCGGTGCCGAACATCGGTCGGTCCGACTGGTCCGAACCGACCCCGACCGACCGGCTGGCCCGGGCCGATTCCCAGAGGTGGGACGTGTTTCATGTTGACCGCATGTGGACCATGTTGACCTTATGGGATGAAGTGAGCTGAACGTCATTTTTCTCACTTAGCACCCAAGTCCGTGAGAGACTTGAAGATGAGACGGCTATTTAGATGCAGATGTAAAAACGAGAGGCGGGAGATTTGCTGCCGGTACTTTGGTGAACCGCCAGTCCGCGGATAGATCCTTTCCTGTGTATGGTATTTTATGCTATTGTTTCTTTCGTCAGCTTCAAAACCCTGTCTTTCTTTTGGATCCATTCGCCCATGGTGAAGCTGTTTGAGGCGATTTTTCTTCATGTGCGTGGGCTTTGGACAAGCCTCGCGGCTCACTGTCTCTTGGCGATGTGTATGCTTTGTGTTTTATATTGTACATTAACTATTTATCTTCTAAATATATGTTTGTGTCGAATGTCTCAATCAAACACACACCCAGGAACTTGGCGATCTCGGTGGACCTGAAGTGTTGCATTCTAAGTAAGCACACGCTACACAAAAATTGAGTTTGTGGTCAGGCACCTCTCTACCTCTCAATCAATTCCAAACTATATAAATATTGGATTTAGTATTGGCATGTTCATCCTCCAATTTCTTAGTATATAAGTTTCGCCTCTGAGAGTATACGCTTCACGCCGATTCGCCCGGACCGACGGTCCGTTGTCTGGCAGCCAGGTGAGCCAGGAGAAGTTGGGTATGGACCTCATGCGGACAGAGTCTTGTCACCGTTTTCAGCTCGAGATCGCCATCCGACGATCGCAGCGCTAAGCGTTGAGCCGGCAGGAAAAGCCGAATTCATCCCATGTTCCGGGAGACTGAACGAGGGGGACGAGTTCGAGGTTGTTTGGCCATGGCATTGGCAATTGAGTAGTTATATAGTTCGAAAAATAATTCATTCCCATGGTGGCCGGCATTTGTTTTGTCTATATGATTCTTTTGGGGGAGCAACTGAAGCTTTTCCAGCTGTCTCGGGGTCCCACACATCGGGTGCGTTGCCTCTTTCAGCAGTGGCATGCTGTGGCATATGAAAAGGCAGAACATTTTCAGTTGGAAGATCCAGGTTTGCTGCTGACATGAATTCCTGGCACATGCCATATCATGTACATAAACTCTTGATCAATAAAAACCTCCTATGTGAAGACGGGTTGTTTATTGGTTCTTCGAGTCTACAAGATCCATGCCCTTTTCAGTCTGCGATCTTCCAGATGCGAAGCCGATTCGCTTAAGGGCAACGGACTTGCCTGGGATGATGACCAGTCACGTTTGGCTCGGATTGAGGCTGGCGAAGGGTTGGACATTCAGACAGGTTTTAGGTGGCAGATGGAAGAGCTTCGTGAAGCGGGTCACATCTCACACCATGAGCTTTAATCATCGAATAATTCGGTATTTATCAGCTGCAAAGATTGAGCATCATGTAGCAGGCTAACTACAAAGAGATGCTTCTGATGATGCGGACTGAAACTCTATAGAGGCCTGATTATGAACTACTGTAATATTGGGACCTAAACGACTATAACCTCAAATCTTCAATAGTTTGCCGAACTGGAAGTGTTTACGGGGTAAAGAAGGAACTAGGGTGGCTCACTTCTGCTGGGCATCAATCCCTGAGTGCCACTCAGATGTGGAAGGCCCGAAACAAAACTGATGTCCAAAGTGAAGGACGACATCTCAATCTCATTGTTTGCACAGAACAGCACTCCTCCCCCGGCACCATATGACATCTTCTTCAACAAATAGCAAATCTACGTTGTGTGCTTTGTTTGTTCCTTCGTGGTTAAGAGCACCTGGGCAGGAGATTAAGAAGCAACTCTTTGATTTGGTGGGCTTGGATAAGGTCAAGGAGTCGATGAGGTCGGCAACTCGAGAAGCGTTCCGGTCACATCTGCAGTCGAGTCGATACAGTGTCGATGCGGTGGACGTGCGTAAGACGAACGGAGATGTTTTACAAAAAACGAAGACGAACGGACGTGCCTAAGTTTTTAATACGTGCGTGTTGTTTTTGTTGAGAGATCGCACTGATCGAACCATCCTGTTTTGGAAAAGGGTTTGACCTTTTTCCAACTGGTGGGGGCAGCAACGGCAGTTGCTGGAGCTGGTGTTGGGAAGAAGACTGAGACACTCGCAGGTTGTTGTTTCGGTTCTTTGATGCTTTCTTACTAGGTTGACATTGGTTGCATTTGCATAGAGTGAAGGTGTGAGTGAGTCATCTACAGTATCAAGGTATATACCTAACATTGATGTTCATGATTTCTGTACAGGGCTTGCATCAAAGGCACATGTAGTCAATACTGTAATTCTGACACAAGCACACTCCTTCACCCCTTTAATTTCGTTCTGACCCCCGCTTGCAGAATAGACGGCGTATTGTGTTTGATTAGTTTGCTATATTTTTAAAAGCTTGCCTCCACCAGCACCTCACTGGCAGAGTTTGTGTTGTACTCAATGTGGTTTGGGCCCAGCTTGTAGCAATCAGTTTGGGTGTTTACTCTTCTTTGTGCTGATAGACTGATGTGCTACATCTCTTTTAACGTGAGCAGAAGAAGAAGTAGAATGAACTAGAATGAAATAGATGTTTGTGTAACATTTCACGTGTTACTCAGACTTCTTCCACTTGTTTTGTAGAATGAAGTTAAGTTTATTGACTCGAGGACTAGGAGTTGAAGCAGCTTCCGATCTTTGAGAAATCCAACAACAGAAATCCTCTCCATTCCAATATGCCAAGCGATACCAACTTGAAGAAAAATACCAAGTACCTGAAGAAAAAGAGCTATGAAGAACATAGTCTAATTATATGATACCTGCACATTCACGTACAATTCCACTAAAACATACACCCATAATGTACATTATAGCCTGAGGAGCAATAAACAACGAGACGTCCTTGTTCGCGAAAGGACGCATCCCAACAGGTCCTTCCAAACACAGGCTGAGACCATCCCGACCCGTCGGAACGTTGGAAGGACCTTGTTGGACTTGGTGGAGTTCAGCAAGGCCCGCGGAGATGCCGGTGAGACACCGAAGAGAAGCCCACGCCACACATGACACACACGCGGTGACTGTGGAGACAAGAAGGAGCCCAGTAGCAATCGCCTTCAACCTAACAAAGCGATGGACAGACTCGGTCAGTATTTCTTTGGGGAAGCAGAATCAATCACGCTTATGCTGGTTTTTCAGCACCCTTTCGGGCCAAGAGCTGGTTTTTCTTCTTACTGCAGAACGGGCGTATTTTTTTGTTTGGCTTCCGCTTCAGTTTTGGTGCCAGCACTAGCTGCTAGCTGCAAGCAGGGCACAAAGGCCATCAAAGACCCCAACCAGATGCAATTTCAGAGGGGGAAAGCATTTTTGGAGGGACCAGCGTCGTGTTCCCATGCATTTTGTAAGCTTAGTGTTTCATAAATTTTGAGCGGGCTTGATGTATCGAAGGAGGCTAAACTTTTTTGCCCGCCCAGCGATGTTGAAGATGCCCAAACTGGCCAAGAGCAAGGACGCTACTAGGAGCAATGACGCTACCAGGGGCTCCTGGCCTTACTAATTACTAGGAGCAAGGACGCTACTAGGAGCAAGTGCCTTACTAGTAGTAACAAGTGCCTTACTAGTAGTAACAAGAAGCTACGAACGGGGCTCCTGGCCTTACTAATTACTAGGAGCAAAGGGCGTCGCTAGGAACGGAGTATACTCCGAGCAATGTCAGGCCGTTGACCTGTTGGACCTGTCCAGACCAAACAGACACCCACCGAACACCCAGAGAACCAAGTTGCCCACTTGAGACACTGGTTTAACAGCCTGTGTCAAGACTACGTCATCTATGGTCCTGTAGTTGGATAGTGAACTACAATTTCAATTTGTTTGGTCCATCACATTGAGAACAAATTTCTCAAAGTGCAGAAGCTCACCTAGACCTAGACCACATACGGAGGTTTATGTGATCCGGTGCTTTCTGAATTCGACATCCCAACCCTGGCCTTGGAAAAGATTGTGTTCCCCCTAGTGCCCTTTTCATCAGCGGATCAGCGGCGATCAGCGGCACAGATGCGTGAAAAGTCTGGGATGCATGGCTTTGCGGCGCAAAGTCCTTCGGCCGAGCCGAGTTCAGCCGACCCATCGTCCGGACGTCGCGACCGTCGCGTTCTGCCGGGTTCAGATGGGTCGGCGCTGCGTGGTTTGTTTAGTTCGGGGGGGTCCATGATGCTGAGAATCCTTCAGGTGTCAAAATGACTTCTTCAGTATATCAGAAGTGATTTCTTCAGGTGTCATATCAGAAATGACTTCTCAGGTGTCATAGAAGTGACTTGGCTACATGACCATGCCGCTGACCGCGGTTCCCTCAAATTCGGTTCATGTCCTCGTGTCCTCGTGTCACTGGCACACTGAGGCTTGCACATGCGCTTCTTGGGCAATCCTGGCACTGGAAAGACCGTGGTGGCACGCTTGGTGGGTGAGCTCTTGTTGGCAATGGGAGACACCTGGCAGAACCAAGAAGAAGGGGTGGCAAGGAAACAAGCGGAACTTATGCAGCTTGTTTGTTTGTGAAGGCTCATTCAACAAAAGGATACATCAGAAAAATATCAGGAGTCGTACTAAATTATATATATACATTATGTTATCATGTATTAATTATTACATGTATTGTTTTTTGTTATTGTCGTTTTTGCTTTTGTTTTTAAATAGATATGATATACATATTGTTTGCTTTGCGTGTGCCCCATGCTACAATCACTGTTTGACAAGACGCTACTTTGCTCCGTCGATCCACTCGCCGAATGCTGCTCCGCGGACCGATCATCGGTGACCGATCTCGGGTAGCGATGCCAGGAGCCCCGTTCGTAGCGTCCGATCGCTCCGTTCGTAGTAAGGCCAGGAACCCCTAGTAGATCCTAGTAGCTTCTTGTTGTTAGTAGCGATGGCCTCCACCTAATTGCTTCTAGCTACTAGCAGCTACCAGCAGCTTCTTCTTCTTCAATCTTTTCCCGGTTTGCAACACCTAAAAGATATGTGCTCTTTTGGATGGTACGAACAAGGTGGAAGCAGTGGTGGATTTCCTCCAAGTTGCGTGTTTGTTCTTCCGTGTCGTTTTTCAATATGGCCAGAAACAAGAGTGTGCAGGTAACTTAAAACCCCTGCTTTGGAGATACCAGTGCTAAATGATGATTTGTATTAATTAGAGCACTAACTAACTAACTAACTAACTAACTACTGACTAACTAACTAAGGTACTGTCTTTTCCGGTTAACACAGCGGTCAAGATTGGTTGTGAGGTCTCTAATCTTCCTCGAGCTGTTGCAAGCTTGAGGCGATCACACCGGTTGAGGGTGGCAACACCAGCAGTGGCTTTGTTTTCAAGCAACTTGTCCAAGAAGAGTTTCTCGCTGACAGAGTTTTCCTTGGGACATGCAAAAACGCGTGGACAACCCACATGATAAGCACAAGGTTTAGATTCTTGATTGTTCTTGCTACAGAAGTAGTTGTGGGTTGCGTTCATTTCTCCAAACGCAGGCTTGGTGCACAATTACTTACTGTATATACTTGCATAATCTTACTCAGTCATGAAAGCCATTGGGTACTGTGCACCAAAGCATTGAAACAAGTGATAGCACGCAACCATTCTGATTGTCCACATGACAAAGCTAACTTGTTCCTTTTTCAGCATTTGCCAGTGGCAACCACTCCAACGATGGTCAAAACCTGGTGCCCTGGTCCACCATGCAGCTTGGCCTTCCAAATAGGTCAAGCAATGTATCCTGGTTTCAACCCAAAGCCATGTAGTAGCTAGTAATCTGTGCTGTAGGGCACAATGCATCTGTGAATCAAAGCCAAGCGCCTCCACAACGAAGCAAGACATAGACTATAGACATGCATGGTTATATGTTGTAATGGTATTTGGGAAGAAGCGGTGACGGGCAGCCTGTGACCATTCAATGTACGTGATCATCACAACGCTATACAGCAATGGGCGATGAGTCGTTCTGTCTGATCCATTCGGGGCTAATTGGATCTAACTGGCATTGGACATGAGGATATTCACAATTCAGGGACATTATAACATAATGTTCCTTCGATTTGATCGTCCATTTGGACGTACTGCCAGGGATGGGATCCTTCTCCTTCTCCCTGAACCGACCAACAGCCCGCGCATGCACCCGGTGAACGAAGGGAAGCCTCCCGCGACCAAGGGAAGCCTCTCGCGCCGACCTAGTGGGCGAGCACACTGGGGCCACAGCAATTAAGGCACTTCGTTTTGGGTCGCGTTTTGAAGCGATCGTGATCGGGATGGTCGTAACACCGGGATGGGTCCTGAACCATTGAGAGTTTGATGTTCGAAAGAGACCTTGGGAGCCGTACGCCCCTTTTTTTCCAGGACAGGATACGATCCAAATCCATCAGATCAGAATGCTCCGTCACTTGATGTCAGTGTAACCGCAAGGTTTTCTCAGCACAGTCAGATTACAGATTTTTATTCAACACCACGTCAACGTCGTCATCTGCCTGCGCATTCGCGTCCGTCCTCGCGTCCGCATATTCAGGTCCAGGGGGTTGTGAAAGAAGCCTTGGGTGGAGTTTTGTTCATCGACGAAGCCTATGCCTTGGTCCAAGGAGACGACAAGACGAGAGACGAGACGACCCATCTGAAAAAGTGGCACCCAACGAATGGCCTTTTGGAATATGAAGTCAAATGAGTGTTTGCTTGGTTGAGGTGATCTACTGCATCATGCGGCATCATGCTGTGCCGGTTGCTTTGTATGTGTTTGACAAGTTATAAGCAAACAGAGAACACGTGAAAATAATATGAGCACTCAGCAAACTCAGATTCAACTCATGTGCGTGTCACAGTTTCTTTCGGTCACACGCACATCGCCCAGTCTTTCCAACGCTTTTCTGGGCCCAGAACTTCATGCGCACAGTGCCCAGGGTAACTCCTTGACGCCAGATGGCCAGTGTTCAGGAGCCAGGGACAACTTTGGGGTGGAGGCTGTTGACACTTTGTGACTTGGTGGAGAAAACTCTTCATCCGCAAAGGCTTGGTGGAGCAAACCAAAAGCCGACCTGGTCGTGACTATTTTTGCATTGGGAGCTGTGAGTGGGGTGGTTTTGAATCATCAGAGGACGTGAGTGGTTTTGGATCCTGCCAATGTTGTATTGGCATGTCCTTGTCGTCTGAGGATCAAGGAGATGGAGGACAACCGCGCGCATTTGATCGTGGCTTGGCACGCATGATGCATCCGTTTCATGAAGAGTCAAAGATGAATTCACATCAAATCTGACATGGGAAACTGAAACCGAAGCGAAGGAATTGGGCGTGTCGGCTCAGTGTGATAAACGTAAGAGGAACATTCTGGGAGTGAATCTGGGAGATTGAAGCATGAGTGAACAACAATAGCTACATATCTTTATTGTTAGACGGGGTTCTTGCTCAACTGAGAGCCCTCCAACAAAGAAGTTGCAGTCAAACAGCCCTTTAGAGCCTTTCAACTGATCGATCGGCGTTTGCAAGGTCATCTTGGCAGGCTACACCAAGGACCACGATGGCCGAGTCAATATGTGACATCACGGTATTGATCGGTGAAATTTGACTGTCCCCCCTGCCAAAGCCTTTGTCTGCTGAGCCTCTAAGTGTAGCTAGGAGCAAGCCTCGTACCGTGAGCAGTAGCTTACCGGGTTGTTGGAAATGATATTATCTTGTCCTCTGACGAACACATCACAACTGGTTGGTAGAGGATTTCAATGTCCTCCCAGTGGCCATGCCATCTACCTCCATGTTCATGAAGCGGAGTATATGTAATATATATATATGTATAAAGTTAGTTCTTTATAAATGTTCTTTATGTTTTCTTTATAGTTTATTTTAGTTTTCTTTATAACAACCTTCATGATATAACCTTCATCTGGTTTTCTGCGACCGACTTCTTGTGGCGACCTGCATGATTGGAACGGATAGCCTGGATAGCCCTATCCAAGAACTCATTTAAACCGATCCACGATTTGCTTGGTTTAAACTGGCAAACACTGGCTGACAAGCTGGCTTCTCCTTTGGATCATGGCTTGACCCCAAAGCCGAAGCTTCGAGATCTCACGATTGAAAGAGGTGCTGTCAAAGACCAGGTCCGTGAGACTTCATGAGACCAGGTTCATCGGGTTCGTGGACTGAAAGAGCTGAGTTCATGGACCTTTCAAAAAAAACAAAAACATAATAAAGTAATACTCTACTTCGAGTGATCCCCACCATGACAATTCAATCATTTGTCTTCATGCCATGGTGAGGAGCATGTTGCTATCGGCTTTGTTTGTGGGTCCTCGGGTTGTGTGCTGTGATTGTGGTTGTGTGTTGTGGTTGTGTGTTTGTGGTTGTGTGTTTGTGATTGTGCTTGTGTCTTTGTGATTGAGTGCTGTGGTTGTGTGTTTGTGATTGTGTGTATTTGTGGACGTCTTTGTTGTTGTGTTTTTGTGACTGTGTGTTTGTGATTGTGTTTGTGGTTTTGTTTTTGTGATTGTGTGTTTGTCGTTGTGGTTGTGTGTTGGATGAGGTTCGGCAGCCCCCGGTGCGTTCGGGAGCTGGCGGCCTGAAGGACCTGAAATCGATTCCTTTCTCACCAGCCAGGCTATAGGCATCCCGTCAAGGCCAGGCGTACCGGAACGCCGTGACGCAGTCCAGCGAACACATGCAGGAAATGGATGACTTCTTCAACTCCAATCCTGGGTTTCAGCCTCTCGTCAAGCTCAAAAGCACTCCAGCCACCCAATTTTTTTTAGTTGGAATCGGTCTAAAAAGACCTCGACGTCAGCTGATGTGTGTGTTTTTTCCGAATGGCCGGGCCGCATACCCGCATACCCGAGTGCCTCTTTGCCGCTTTTGTTTGTGTTTTTGAGGTCGCGAGTGCCGTTCTCCTTTGAGTTCGCAGACTACTCTTGCCCCGAACTGACACAGCAACTTGGGCGGCAGCAGCAAAGATTGGGATCCGGGGCACCTCTCACACAATTTCTTTGGCTTAAAGCAACCAACATATTACCAACCAAGGCATAGATACTTTGTGCTTGCCCCATCCCCACGATAGGAATCGGTAAATTTAAGGTGTAGCGTTTGAGAGTCCAACACTTCCTGACCCAACCATTCATGTTCCTTGGCCACTACAATTCTTGGTGTACGCCCGTCATCCCCGGGTGCCGGACGGGTGCTGGACGATGGATCTATACCCATCAGCCATGCTGCGATTCCATTGCTGACAGGATTGGCCAGTTGCAACTGAAGTCCAAGAGCATCGCATTGAAGGCGTGGGGCAGGTTGTCGTGGCGGGATTGGCTGACCAGAGATGCTTGATGGTTTGGCTGACCATGTAGGAGCAAACATGTTTGGTGCCTTGGATATCTTGGATCGTCCACAGAGTTGTTTCAATGTGATGCTAGATGTTTTCCAATCGGAACTATCTGGGGCTGTGAATGAGCAGAACGCCATGGAACCAAACTCCTCACTCTGTTTACTCTTTCTTGGCAGGGTAAAATAAGATCGATGGAGGGTAGTATTTATCCAGACAGGGATCGATATATTGAAAAGACTTGAAACCCTGGTGACTTAGACTTAATTTCCAGTACTGAGGATTTCAGTCACAAGGTCTCGTATTTGTATACCAACTCATTCAAAGGCACCTTGTCATGCATTTGGTTAAATCGATGCACCTATGTTTTTGCAAAATAACCTCAAATGTCAATCACACGCATTGAAACGGCTACACAGATTAGTCTTGACTTCTCTTCAGTTTTGAGCCAAGTAGCTCCACGTTTTAATCGTGCGGTCTTCGTGATGCGTCATGGGCCTTACTCAGATTGTTCACCTTTGTAAACCCATCAAAAGGCTCGACGTGCCTTTGAAACCGACCACGGTCCAACCTTTGAGCATTTTTTTGTTTCGGAGCCCTGCATAGACCAAAAGGACCCTGGATGTTCAAGGTTTGAGAAAACTATATTTGGCAGACAAGTTCATGACTCCTTTTTTGAGCAACATATTGCAAAACCAAGCTGATGCCAATGCAGTTGCACAATTCCTGCTCCTGCTCGCGACACTTCTATTCTCAGAGTTGATCAGAGTATACCTCAACGTTCGTTTTGTTCTCGGAAATTATGGTTTTGCCCATCAGGTGATGTGAGTCCCCATGGGTGAATCTCGATCATGATTTTGTGTTTTGGGATATTCTAAGAAGCAAATAGCTACTAGTAGCGTCCGTGCTCCTAATAGCGGTCTCCTCCACCTAATAGCGATGGCCTCCACCTAATAGCGTCCTTGCAAGAAGCAAATCCAAGAACTACTTTGTCATCAAAGACTAATGTTGTCAGGATATGTCAAAACAACTGCCTACCTGGGCTGGCTGTCGTTTGGACGTTTCTGCTTGGAGGTCGATGAAAAGCTGACACCAGTTTGCCTCACCAAGAGCCTGTCTAGTTGGTATCACCCGCCAGGGTACGTTAAAGTTCACACATCGGTAGAATCCTGATTTGCAACGATACTATTTGGTGAATTATGTGAATTGTTGTGACCCAGTTGGGTGACTGCTTCCCTGCCTGGGCGCATTCACTGTCACATCAAGTGCCAAGTGCCCTTGCAGCCATCCATCGGGACCCAGTTTGAGTTTCGACCTCACCCGTCCGCCCGAACCATTTCACTTGCGACTCACTCGTTTTGTTGGGCAACCTCCTCCGACACCGCCGGAACCGGCGAGTGGCGAGGGCGACGGCAACTGCAACGAGGGCAGTTCTTGTTGGTGGCTGCGGCGAACCGCTCAATTGACGCCCGCCCTGACGAGGTCCACCGAGGTCCACTCGTCCGTGGTCCACGACTCGTCAGAGGTCTTCGGTCGATTTCGTTCTGTTTTGGCATGGTCTCGAGGTCTGTTTTCAGCAGCCACCGAATACATCCAAATCCCGTTTCACATCGGGGCGGTTTTCACTCCACGTCCCGATGTGTTGGAGGGTGCATGTGAGGACCATGTACTCCACGTCATCCGACTGGGTCGTCTACTGCGGGGAGATGGACCTCTCTCTTGGGGGGCCTGTCTTAAAAAGGGAAGACATATCCGAGTGATACCATATGAGAAGCTTCACCTCTAGGAAGACATATTCAGGAGAAGCTGAAGGTGAAATCTATATAGATGAACAAGCTATGCCGGAGAATCTGGCGGAAGGATGCGGGAGGATCCTGTGCAGGTGAGATCGAATTTGCGCGAGAGGGTGAAGGCCAGTCAATGTATCCTTTACCAGCTCCGACAAAGGATACCTCACCAGCCATAAAGTCCACTAGGTACAGTTTCTTTGGGAGATACAGGTGGTACAGGATTGATTTCCTTCCTTGAGCACTTTCAATACTTTCATAGCTCGTTGGTCCTCCAGATCGATGTGAGTTGCATCGCTTTCGCATGAAAACTGGCCACTGGGCACAACCGAACGGCGTTGCCTTCTTCGGCCCAGCATGCTGGGTCCATTCCTCGATCGCCGAGTTCGTTGCTCAACGCGCTAAGGAGCACAAGATGCTGTGACGAAGAGGACAAGAGCAAGTGCGAGTCTTGGATTGCAACGTGTAGCTTTAGATGGTTTTATGATGTTTTATGTTTTAGAGTTGTGTTTTTTTCCTTAGTTTCTGAAGAATCATATGTTTTTACTTGTAGCCAGGCTCCTTCAGGCGTTTTCACTTGCTTGCTACGTTGAGGTTTGCCATAGCCATCACGTCTACTTGTCGTGCCGAGAGACGTCGACGTCACTGTGGGTTGTGATGTTTTCATTGGAACCTGGTGAGCGGTTTAAAGGCATTTAGGCGTGAAATATGCAGGTTTTTCTGGAGAGTCAGAGGTGTTCACTTTCAAATCAGAGGAGGACAGATGTCAACCTTGACCACCTTGACCACGGTGAAACTATACTCATACTTTGACTTGTTGGGTTGTCTTCCCACCCAGGACCCTTTCTAGCGGTCCTAGCCAAAGACCATAATTATGCAGTACATGGAACCCAACCAGAGCTTCATGTCATCATTCATGAAACTACAACGGTGCCGTGTGTGGACAACCTTTGTTGACTGATACTGCATCTTGCCCGCAAAGTTGATTCAAGAGCATCCACTATGCTTGGTGAGGGGTGCATGAAACATTCAGTTGCACTAGTTTTCTTTGGACACACTGACTGAACTGGCTTTGTCAAGCTTTATGTCATCATATGGAAACATTTTTTCCTGAGACATGCCCACGATTCGACATAACACGCCCACCATGTGTTCGTGGAACGATCGGGGATGAAACACATCGATCGTTTGAGGACATGTCGAAGAACGATCGGCGACTCGGCGAGATCTCGGCGAAGCTCCGGTTGAATCGGCGAACCCCAAAATGGAGTATAAGCTATACAAACAGGTGCTGGTTGGTTATGGTTGGGTCACCCACCATCGCAAACAATGGGTGAGATATGCATACTGGACCTATGTGGTGATTAGAGACTCTTTTGTTCACTGTTGGGTTGGAAGGATGCAGGGATGTTTTTCTTTCACCAACACCGCAGCCACCGAAGCTGACCCCGGGGCCGGTTGATTTGTTTGATCTATTCCGGGATCGCTTGTTGATCAGGCCCACATCATGTGGGCAGATTTGCTTACAGGAGGGTGAGCATGTTCTTGCTGCGGTGTTTGTTACTCTGGATTAGGAATTGCTTGATCCAAAACACTCATAAGGAATTCACCAGTCATTGAGCTGCATGTCCTTTATATGATTAGATGTTTGCTGAGCCAGAAGTGATACTGCAGTGCTTGGTGTTGTTCGGCTTGCCCGTGTCCGTTGGAACAGTCGGTCGGTCGGACCTCTTCAGGTCGAATGGCAATGGCCGTACCGTCCGGCCTCTGGGCGGTGAATGCCCCTAACTAACCGCACTGTGTGGGGACCGGACCAAGCTGGGAGAAATTGGAGCAAGCTGGAGCGGTCAACATATTCAACTTTTCATGCACCTAAGAGCGCCTTTCTTGGGGAAGGTTAAACCATACACATCATACCAGGTGCGATTCGGTTGGCTTGCACGCCTACAGCGTGGTATTTTCTGTGTTTTGTCCTGTCAGAATTTGAGCACAGGCCTGATATCCAGGTGACCGGAGCATCGGAATCGGGGATCAAACTGGAGGGCCATGGCGCCATGTCTCCAGGTGATGCACTGGTTGGATGGCCATCATACGCTTTGACAAAATGCAACTCTCACTCTAGACCATCAACCAGATGTCTCTAGGGCACACGGTCCCATGTCTCGAACCATGTGATGTAAGTGTTTTTTTTTTAATAAGAGGTTATATGGTTCTTATTGTCTAAATTGTTTTGCGATGCTGAACTGTCCATGCAGATCTTCCAAACCTCCCAGAGTGTCCAAACCTTCCAGCACAGTCCAATCCTCCACACAGACGGAGGCATAGATGGGCTTTTACTATTGGTTGGTTGATCAATAGAGAGGATACAAACCGATAGGTGTACAACCAATGGGATCCAATGGTCCAGACCGACCCCTCTGTTCTTCCCAAGTACGGACATCACTGGTGACCGAGGAACATCTTGGAGTCCAGCTTTCGTCACATGGCCTTGCGAGTCTTGAAAGGACTCTCTCCCGAGAAGCTCAAGGAATTCTTCCAGGCGTGAAAACCGAAGATGACCGGGGTAGAAGTCCAGTAGTGTAGGGAGGTCGACGCTTTGGATTTTAATTGGTGACGTCTTGGAAAGCTGATTCCTTCTTTTTTGCTTGCAGAAGCCCTTGGTGTGTCGTCGTTCATTCTGAAAGCCTTTTTTCAATCGGACATCCCCGGCAGCGATGTTGGGAGAAAGGAGCGAGGGAGATCAAAGATTGCCCATCCAGTCAGTGGATAACCGCCCAAACTTTTTTGAGGAGCGGTTTCCCCACTAAACATGAGCTTTGTGGTGAGTTGGGGCACTTGATCCAGAGTGTTTTGTGACGATTAGTGCTGGCTAGCGGCTAGCGACTTTCTTGGTGCCAGAGGTAAAGGAAGAAGGTGGAAAGTTCATGAAAGTTCGCTTAGCCATGCTTCGCCTATTTTTCTTGCTACTAGGAGCAAAGGGCATCGCTTCTCCCACGACAAAACGGCTCCGGGAGTCAGAACATGATTGATCGAGGCATTGAAACACAAGCGACACATGATGCCACATGCAACATGCAACATCATGCGACCAGGTCGGAGTTGAAATACTGATCCTTTGCGGCCCAGATTGTGTCCAAGAAAAGCATGGACCACTGGCTACTTCAGCCATCCCTTTGTTTGAAATGGGAAAAACACACATGAACACTTATTTGGAAGCAACATGGGGCGAAGTATTGGGATACTTGGTTTGATTTTTAAACGCTACCTAGTAGCGTTTCTTTGCTCCTATAGTAGTAATGCCCTTTGTTACTAAGTAGTAGCGATGCCCTTTGCTCCGTTCGTAGCTTCTTGTTCCGTTCGTAGTAAGGCCAGGAGCTCGCCCCGTTCGGTGCGTCCGATCAACTCGTTGGGCCCAATCTCTCCCGATCGTTCTCCGCACGTTCAGCCGGCGTCGTGGGGCGGGTCGTTTCGAGGCCCTGCCGAACGCGCCCCCCATGGATTGTGGCTCTCCGGAGGCAGTTTGGCGGTATAGCGGGTGGGGACCGAACTCCGTCAGAGTTTGGCGGTATAGCGGGTCGATCTAAGTTGATCCGTTGCTTGTGTTCGAACCAAGAGCCAACCTGCTGGTGGAACGGCCAGGTTGGCCAGGTGTCAGCTTCCAAGCCGAAATGGGATTCCTTTCAAGGGTTCTCTTCCGCGTTCTTAATTGGTGGACACAGGATCCTTGATGTTCCTCCAAGTTGATGTTTTTGGTCTCTTCTCACCAAGGGTTGTGACCTCAAGCTGCACTTTGGTTGTTTCACCTCTTTCACCAAAGCTGGATATGCGTGTAATTTGCGTCCTGTGGCTATTTTTCCAGAGATCCTATGCCTTAGCTAGCTTAACCTTTTGCCAGATCCAGACATCCCAGTGTAGTAAACAACAAATGATTCCAAGCACAATTTGTTGAAGATTGTTGAAGCAAGGGCCCTGGTAGGTGACCCACTTTGCTGAGATCCAGTCCACTGAAAATCTTTGCTGGTTCTTTGTGTAGCCACTCTCAACTGGCAGGTGTCATTTGACGGCTACAATGGCAAAGTGCTTTGGCATTCCATGAATAGCAGGTTTAGAACCGCACAGTTCGCGTGTTGTTTCTAAGATTGACCCAGTTTGTCAAGAGTGCGGTCTGTTTTGTTTGGTCATAATGATAGGAAGCCATCCGCTCTTCATAGAAAAGTGATGAAAAGTGTGCTTAAGTTGCTAGATACTAGAGACGCAACATGAGGATTTTTGTGTAAATGAGGGCTCGCTGTGCGACGGGATGGTGGACGTTGGATGTCGATTTCAGCGGTCACTTTGACCGATCGACAAACTGGTGGGGATTCAATTCGAGAGAGCAGGAGGTATTTGGCTTTCTTCACCCTGACTTCATTTGTCATCCCTTATATATATATATATATATGTGTAATCATGTGTAATCCATTTCTTCCTTCCTTTTCCATGCACAAAAACGCTGACCAGCAAGGATCTTCGCTGTGATTTCAGCCTCCTCGAGGCGACCACCGATCGGTTGGTTCGGGCAACGACCGGATCAACCGTCCCGATGGTGGAGATTTGGATGTTCACCGCCATGAGCTATCCAGCGCTATCCGGTCGGAGTCGCAGGTCGATTGCAGCGATTACACGTTCAGGTATTTCCTAATTATGGTTGTTTGTTGTTTTTTTGTGCGGTTAATGATGTATTTTCTTAGGCATAGGGGAGAGACCAAAGATTGCCAGGTACAGTAGTCAGTAGGGAAGGCACATGAACCTACAGTAAAGTGCGCAGCTGGGATGTTCGGTGTCTAGATGTGTCTAGAATCACAATGCTTCTACCCCTTGGTCTTTGTGCTTTAAACGACAGCACATTTCTTTGACAACACTTGTTGGTGGATTTCCTTGTTGAAAAACAACTGCATTGATCCCCCAGAATTTCTTGTAGCTCCAAGAAGCCGTGTCTTTAAGATGAAGAAGAGGCCTCCGCATGTGGCTGGTCTCGAAAACATCATCACTCGGGTTAACAAGCTCCTGTCCGCTTGGGACAGGGAAATGATCTGGTGTCCAGCACCTTGGACCTGCTGAATCTGAACATCGCGCCTTGCACAACCCAGATCACCCGAGATCAGGCGACCGACCTACCCCGTATGTTTTTTTGTCGTTTTGGGCAAGGGGACGTTTGGACCGAGCAGATGATGACATGGTGAAACCCGGAGTGGCCTGAGCCGCAGATCTTCTTTGGATTCTTTGGATGTTAAAAGGGACGATCAGAAGATGTTGTTTCCAGGAGCCCCTAGTAGCTTCTTGCTCCTAGTAGTATGACCAGGAGCCCCTAGTAGCCTCTTGCTCCTCGTAGTAAGGCCAGGAGCCCCTAGTCGCGTTGGCAGACTGGACAGTTGCCCTTTGGCTGTCTTACAGGTGGTTTCTTGGCCTTGGGCTTTCACAGGCTGCTGGTTTGGCTTGCTTATTGCGTCGGTGGTGGATTACTTTTGGCTTGTCTGCTGGCGGATTCTGGGTGGCGTTCCGGGGGATGTCACAAAAAGCCGCTACACCGCTACAGAAAAACACGTGGCGTTCCGGGCGATCAGTCGAGTGTCCCAAAGCCTTCCAAGACTAACGCATACAGCCCCACAGTTCTGGAAATACTAGCAAGTCAAACACTCACGTGCCCAAACTGTGTAAATACTTGCAGGCCCCTACTTGGAAAGAGCTTGTTCCTGACAGGCAAAATATCGTGTATGTAGTTGTTTGGATTGGATTAAACACACCAGTTGATTTGAATTCAGTGCATTCTGTGCGCCTTCCTGAAAGGCAAAGGCTAGCAGATTTGACAACGTTCTATTGTAACTACTTTTCTGATATGAACAAGTCGGTACCTGCTTTATTGATGCCTATATGATCATTTCTTGGATGCAAATCGGGGTCATCAAACTCAGGTCACATGTTGTTGGGTTTAGGATGGTTTTAGGGTTTGATGGCCAAATTGGACCAAAGTCCAAATCTATGTTCTCAAAGCGACCTCCGTTTGACCCGGTGGGTTTCGACGCTCTCCGTCGACGACGCTATCGACTCGGTCAGGTGACCCGCGCGGCGGGTGACGCCAGTCGTTGGACACAGTTGGCCGAGCTCTTGGCCGAGGCAGGGCGGGACAGGGGTGAGATTGGAAGAAAAGCCTGGAAGATATCCATAAGGACACAGATTGGAGAATTAGGATAGTTTGTTTAATGATGTTTGGCATGTTTGGCCTTGCTTTCTCCGTGGTGTTCTTTTGTTGATGATTGCAAGAGGCAGGGGTGGGAAGCGGTGGGTCGTTTTGGTGGTGTCCAATCAGGAATTGCCCACTGAGATGTTTGGCCATCGGAGATCTAGCAACATGTTGTTCCAGTATGGTCTGGAGTTTTTGAGAGGCAGGTCGTGCAAAAGGTAAATAGGCCGTGCATGGTTTTGCAACCCCAATTCTTCCATTTTGCACAGCCTCGAGCAGGAGTTCTTCAGGAGTGAACGGCGCATCAACTAAGAAAATCACGGTTGTGAAACAATTCGAGGCTTGCTTCCTCAAAACGTGGACGTCAGAAGTTAACAAGTATTTGTACAGTAGATGTTTTGGATTTTTTTTTGGTGTCGTTTTTCAAAGGTTTTGTTCAAGGGATCAAAGTCATGAGATGACTCATCCATTGCCATGAGTCGACCTTTTTGGTTGTGTCCCATGTTTTGGTCAGAACGTAGGTCAGAACGTGTTCTTGGCATGGCCGAGGTCACCGATACCAAGACCGGATCCAAACAGAAGCTTGAGGCTCGTCACATCTCAAGTGCTTGGTACGTTAGAGGCTTGCGCGTTCTCAGTGCTTTCTGTGGCTTTCTTTTTCGCAGAAGAAAAGGGTGTCGCGATGAAGGGATTGACATGACATAGTCGTTCAAAGAAATCTTGGTCCCTCAAGTACTCGTTTGATCTCGTTTGCCAGTCTCGAAACAAGATCATTTTGCTTTAGGGATGAAGGATTGGATGCAAATTCATCAATAGATATCAACAGTGAAGGATGTTAAGAATTTTACCGCGACAGGCGTCCTGCTCGAAAGTCTACGCCTTCCTGGATTTGTTCTCAGGCCGTCATTGCGGTCTTGGGCCTTCATTCTTGTCGTCTCGCGGGTGCTTTTCGTGTCTACCACTTGTGCTGTTTTACAGGTTCTACAAGACCTCTCTTGTTCTTTCCCTCCAGTCTGTCCCAGGTGCATCAACACTACCCGAAGTTCGTGCAAAATGTGAGATTATATTCTGTAAACATGCACTGAACACTTTCAAAACTTTTGATGGTGTCATGAGAAGTGATTGTCCTTTGGCATGCTGCAAGGGATGTGGGAGCGAGGTGTGGAACACCTCACGTGTTTGGAAAACAATGGAATGGAGTCTGAAAGGCAATTCTTTTGATGCTCGCACGCTTCTGAAGGCTGCCCTTTGGTTAGTGCTACACAATGACCTTTGCTCCCCTGATAGGCTGCCCTCAAGAAGCTAATTGGCATGATGTTCCCGCATTGTCACTCTGTGTGTAAATGTAATATAAGAGGGTCAACAAGCAGATCAATCTTGAAGTTGTCGAGATCAAACAGACCCTAATGGGAAAGGCAAGAAAGAAAGGAAGAAGGAAAGCCACGCCTAAAAGAACAATGCGATAAGTAATCAATCAATTGACAGAAATTGAAATAGATATACAAAGACCAAAAGACATAAATAAGCATGAAATAATCAGCAAGATGAAGCAACAAAGCAGCACGAATGAACAACAGACAAACACAAAAAGGTATTGAGCGGCAACAGCAACAACACCACTATATAAACAATAACATTAAATAATGCCATGACTCCCATGTAGTTGACGAGTTCTCTTAGCTGCTCGTGTGGGGTTCAGTTCGTGATCATTGGGTTCGGTGGCAGTACATGCGGTACAGTCAATGATATGCAGCTGCCCAGGTCAAGTTGGTAATCATGAAATGCATGTTGCTTTTCCAGGGAAGGGGAAAAAGCAAGTCTCACCAAGCCTAATCTAGAAAGTACATCTCAGCAAGACTGTTTTTTGGCATTTTCAAGACTGGGAAAAGGCAAATCTCACAAAAAAATAACACAGGAATGTAAAGCACACCTCATAATCATGACATGTCTGAGATCAATAAGATCAATTCTTTTTTCCAATGTGCAAACTGCTAGATCACGCGATGGCCCAGAGAAACAACATGACATGAATGCAATTTACCAAAATGCATTCCAACACCCTGATGGTACAAATGAAAGCATAATCCGGGAATATCCCGAATTACTGTTTTCCAGCTACACCCAAATGGTATTCCAGAACCCTGGTGGGACTGCTATCTCAGAGTTTGTTTGGTACTTTGCCTTCTTCCTTCTGCGCCCGGGGAGAGCTAGTAATGCATGCAAAATCTGAAACATCCTTCGCTGCCATCATGACATGACCATCTCGCCAACTACGTAGTATTCTTGGATACCTAGGTTTGTTTTTGGTCCTCCTCGGACATGTTTTCTCTGAATTGATAGCGGATGTGATATCCTTTAGTTGATTCCTATTTGACTTTGTATATTCTGTTTTTTGGTGTGTTTTCTCTTTGAAGATTCCTTAAAGACCACTCCAAAGTCCTCCAACCTGTAATGAAGACCTTGGTCCTTTGGTCCGTGCTCATATACTGCAACATTTTGCTGCACGATCTTGGAGCCGTGAGCTTCCAATCCCCCAAGCTTGATCTGGGACATGCTTCCAGATGCGTCCGCTTGAGGTGGTTCTTTGATGGAGACCACAGAGACAGATGAAGAGGAGACGGAAGGGTTGGAAGGGAACTGAATTTATATAATTTGCACCGGTTCTCACGCAGGTGGACACTGAACGACATGTGGACACCAGGCGGATTCCCGTTAGTTGATGTTCAGATATCCGGAGACATCAAATGGATCAAGCCAGGAGGAGGCCCTTCTTTTTCTGCACCGTGTATATGGCAGGATGATTCAGGGGAAGTTTGAGAAACAAATACAACCATCCCTTCAATTCAAAAGAGGTTTCTATTCATTGTGAGACTATGAATCTGGTACAAGTGTTTCTTTTCTCATGGCGACGATGATTTCCGAATAGTGTTGAAAGCCTTTGCTTACATGTTCAAGTTACAATACAATATACTTATATACGTAGTATCACTGAGTGCACTTTGCACTGCCTGTTTTTGAGATGTCGATACTGTTTGTTGGTGCGCTGTTTGGATGCGGTTGATGCCCTTGAAGTACGCTTCCCAATCAGTCGATCCCTTCTTCCCTTTTGCCAACGGTTCCTTTTCTTTTTGCCAAAGGGCTATTTTGGCCCACACGGATCACGTAGCAATCGATTCCGTAGATTCCAAACTTGTAGACTCGACTCGAACGATAGCTCCTGAGGAGTTGGAGGAGATCCTTGGTGAAGACATTGAGGAGGACCAGGCGCAGAAAAACCACGCAACAAATTGGTGGTTCTTGAAGTGACAGGGGGGCTGATGGCGTATTGTGACTTGAGTTTTGTTTTGGCCGAATCTTAACGATTTTACATAGCGGATCGCAAACAAGCATTGGATTGTTTTGCAAGAGCTGGTGTGTGCTTCTGCGTTCATAACATATCTAAACCGCTTTGTTTGCATGTTCAACTGATACATTAATACATATATATATATAGAATTACAGATATGATGCATCAGTAGATGCATCAGTATACATGTGTCGCTTGTGCCCGGTGTTCTTCTCAGATGCTTTTCAGACACAGAAACGGGAGTCGTTCGTCTCATGTCTCACATTGGAGTCGGACGAAGCGTCTGAGACTGGCGCCGTTCCGTTTGAGGATCAACGGCCGTATCTCTTCACGGCCGTTTTTAGGGGATATCTTTGCGGGTGTCTTCGTGAAGGGCCAAGCCAAGCCATTCACGGTGCATAGATCGAACTCCTGCGGGTGGTTCCGTTGAAACTTGAACATCGATATGTAAGGCTTCAGAACCTTCAATCCGGATTGTATAACCTTCAAGTCTGGAGTGCCTATAATTCAAGTTATTGACAGGATTGTGCAGTGAAGTCAAATAGCAATGAGGAGAGGATTTTGGCACCGGTAGCGATAGCCTATCAGTGGAGCAGCTTTCAACCACATGTTTTCTGCCTCAGACAGTGAAAGCTTTTGTGCCGAAGATTCAGGATGATGCCTTGATTCAAATGGCAGAGACCATGCAAGTGTCCCTGGCGAGTTTCTTTCTTTGTGGAGCGGAGTTCATTCCAAAGAGATTTTGCAGGTCTGTGTTTTGTGTGCTTTGCCCGAGCAGTTGCCCAAGGCTGCTTCATACCAGGCAAGTTTGCATACAAGTCAGGAAACATGTAGAATTAAAGACGAAGTCAAACTTATATACCTGGATCTTCCAACTGTGACAAATTTCTGTCTTTTCATCCATAAAATCAGCCAAAAGGCATAAATTTGGCATAGTTGGAAGATCCAGGTATATCTTTTGGGACGTTCTCGAATTTATTTGCCTTTGGAGGATGAAGTCAACACGCAAAGCCACACAATGAAAAACATTGAGAACCACAAGCATGGCGGAAGTGTTCCTCGCAAATGGTCACATGTGGGCTGTGGGTTTTCTTTTTTCTTTGACTTCCCTCTTGGCTGCCGCTCTTCAGATTCAGACCGTTTGTGTCTTTGTTTGTGTCGCACGGACCTGCACTATCCTGCACTCGCTGGGCGGAAGCCACTGAGTCCCAGAACCTGTCCGTTCCAGCCATTCGCCCGGAGAAAACCTGGGTGGGCTGCAGAAAACAACTAAAACAAAGACCATCAAAGACACCTGGTCGACCGCGGGGGTGGTAGGAAGAGACTATCAGAGGGGTGTTCTTTTGAACCAGCGACCTGGTTCTTGAGATATTTGGACTTGTTTAGGAGTTTTTGGGTTGTGGGAAGATTTATAATGAACAAGCAAGCTACTGGAGCAATTAGGGCATTGCTACGAACGGAACAAGGGCGCTACGATCGGGGCTCCTGGCCTTACTACGAACGGAGCGGACGCTACTAATTACCAGGACCCTCCTGTCAGGGTGTCTATTTATAGCCCCTTAGCTGCTTAGCTGTTAAGGGGTGTCCATTCACCACCACCCCTTGGGGGACCTGGTAGGAAGCTGTTTTTGTTTGGATTGTTCCTCGCCGCTCGCATCGCCAGGGTGATCCTTTGGACCGCTACGAGGTCATGCCGAAAGGTGGCTATTGCGAGGAGACCGAGCGTGCTCAAATGTCAATGGAATGGTGGAATGGATTGAGGGATCGAGGTCCGTCAAAATATAGTCAAACATACATCAAGGGCACTTTTGAAGACGTTCTGGCTTTGGAATCCGTCAGACTTCGGATTGAAAGGACCCGCCAATTCCAGCGCCATGAGGCCATGAGGTCCAGAACATTCTACAAACGGACACTTGTCACAGCACAGAAACCACCTCTGAAGACCTCAAGCTTTGCAATGGATCCAGAGCGATGTGGATCCAGGCCAGAGCGATTGGATGTCACCGGTGTTGACGGAGTCATCGAAGTGGTGGCGTTCCGGGAGGTGGAATGGTGGCGTGCAAGTGCTTTTGCCAGAGGCGACTTTTGAACATTTACTCACGAGACATGAGCCACCAGAACTCTTCATCACCAACAAGATCACTGAAGACTTTTGCCAGCTCAAGGCTTGAAACTTTGATTGTTTACTGGTGTAAGAACGCATCCCCCTTTCGTCAGAAATGACGTATGTATGAAACCTGAGGACTCCAAGATACTCCAAGCCTTTGGGGGTCCAACCTTGTCGCACCAAGTGGCCGGGCCTCGAAGCGCTGAGCGCCAACGCGATTGCACGAACACCTTCACTGAGCCCAAGCATGTCTTGACGAGACCCTGAACCGTGTTCAAACATGGTTCAAAAGATCGCCCGTTTGATTTGTGAGAAGACGATGTTCTTGTCCTTGTGGCAGTGGTAGCTATAGTGGTAGTGGTATTGGGATGTATTGGGTATTCGTATAGTGTGATAGTGAAACTGCCGTGCTCGCCACGAAATCTGTACGTTAAGCCACAAAACCAAGGTTCACAAAGTATCACAAAGTGCTGCGGTTGCCACAACATCTGTAGGTCGAAGTGCACAAAGTGCTGTGACTGTCACAAAATGTGCCCTTCGAGGTTCACAAAGTGCTTAGCGTGCCATGGAATTTGCGCTTCAAGATTCGCATCGCGCAGCCCTGCCAATGATTGCGTTTCGCAGATGCCCAAACAAAGCTCTCGCCAGATACATCAGAGTAAGCCGAGGAACATCACCAAAGCGCTGCGCTTGCCAACCAATTGGCGCATCGAAGTAAAACCGCTCCGATCTCCTGCACCGCTCCTCACGAAAGTCAAGTCGACTCCGGACCGCCCAAACACGAGGTTTCCCTTGCGCTGAGTCACTGAGCACGGAAAGTGATCACCAAGTCCGAACATGCGCACGGCACCACTATTAACGAGAGCGTCGAGGAATGCACCCAGCAGTTTCTGCGAGCCTGCGCAGTCGAAATGCACTCTCAAGATCTCGGGAGGCACGAAGTGAATTGGCGGCCCACGCCGGTGAGCACCTTGAGAAAGCACCCGGCCAGTCACCTGGCAACGACTGTAATGAAGAACCCCGACTGTTTGACCACAGTGTTTGGGGGCCTTCCAAGTGGCCTTCCATGACTTGAGGTTCTTCCAAACACAACACGAATCGATTCGAATCCCGTTCCTTCATTGGAATATATTGGAATGTTCGGTCCGAGCGGAGGAGAAGAAGCGCCGCATGAGCGGAGATCGGCCTCTCACGGGGCATCGAGCTCAGTGTGTCACAGTATACATTGGTTGATTCAGTAAATATCTCATTATAAAGGCATCATTCGGATGTCAAAACTATAGAGTTCATTGGCCACAAGGTCAAAACCTTTGAAGACAATTGCTGTACGCGTCCAATGTTTTTCTGTTTGTGACAGGATGCAATTGAATGACTGCGCGGACAAGTGCAACAAACTCCGAAAGGGCTGCACGGCCTTCGCGCACTATGATAGAGGCGAGGTTTCGAGGCAATGCTTGCTGTTACCTACCCAGTCAGTGGATATCCTTAACCTTCTTCTGGTGAGTTTCCACTAAAAAGACGAATGGAACATGTTTCCACTTCAGAGAACAACAGGGGATCAGGTTGTACTAGATTCATTGCTTGGGTGTGCATTAGAATGGAGAGACCCCCCAAGGAAAAATCAATTATAGCCACTAGTTGGGGGTCTCCCTGATCTACAAACCAAGGCCGAATGGTCGTATGGCAGTCGGAACTGGAATAATCCATGACTTGTGTCAAAGGTTTCAGACACTGTGCTTGTGGCATGGCACAGATCTCAGGCAAATCTCTCAGATATCGGTGTGACATGGTGTGACCCTTGAAGACCGACCCTTGAAGACCTCCCAAACCTTCCGAGTCTTCACCACTCAGCACCTGGACCTTCCCCCCACACCGCGCAGAATGCACCATCTACCACCGCGGCGTCCCCGATGGCGCCGTTGGACGACGGACGGCCCGGTGCTACCGGAAAGCCTCCGTGGGGGTGCCCAGGGAACTGTTGGTTTCGGGCGCTTGGACGACGGGAATGGGTGGAACAGATGACGGGCACAAACGTATGCCGTTGTAGTTATAGTCAAAGACGTTGTAGAGTTGTAGTTATATAGTAAAAAATAACAGTTGATGATGCAAAACTATGCTAAGCTGCTAAACAGTTGCTTGGCATTTTTTGGGGTTGGCTGAATTCAACAGAGAAGCAGCCCCAGCAACCCTTGCCTGTTTGATTTGCTTAAGCAGTTTGTTATTTTAATTCAAGTTCCTGGAAATTGGATGTCATCATCCAAAGACTCCTGCATCGGCATTTTGTTTAGCCATGTTACTACTGCAGGTTTGATCTAAAATTGGAGCGTTTGAACAGCGGGATGACACAGTTCACATGTTTCTTCTCCTTGTTCTCGTCCTATCGTCCAGCCAATGCCGTGATGGCCATCGTGTGTGTGTGTGTGTGTGTTTGTGTGTGTGGTCCCGGTGATGGTCGAGTGGCAGGTGGGTACACTTGTTTGTCAGTGTCCAAGGTCACTACACTCCTTAAATCACACAGGTAGAAAACCACCTGATCGTAGGTGAAAATGGTGATCCAAAGGGCAGTTTTCCACTTCCATGATGATTCCAAAAAAATAGCCAGCCGATCTTCAGATGGGAGTAGCCAGCCTATCTATACTTTAGATGTGTTTACTTGTTGTTGCTGTTTGTGTTGGTTGTGGATTCAAAAAAAGTGGCGGTAATCGGATCTATCAGAAGTGGCAGCGGTGGCAACAGTCTGAGATTCGCAATACATGCCAGAAGCCGCCCCATCCGGCAGCGAGTACATGGCCCTTTGATGCATAAGAATCATCAGAGCAATTACAATTGGATGTGCATTCCCAGAACCCATTTGACTGGTGTTTTAATAGGACATTTTCCATGGTCCAACATAGAGGTCACTCAGGTGGTTTGGTGGTTTAATAACATCCCCAAACCGGGTCAATGGATTTGTTGTCCTTCCACGGTGTCTTTCTTGGGAGGGCTCTCTATGAAAATGCACCTAGTAGCGTCCTTGCTCCTAGTAGCAATGCCCTAATTGCTCCTAGTAGTAAGGCCAGGAGCCCCTAGTAGCGCCCTTGCTCCTAGTAGCTTCCCCAATGGTCAAGACCCGGGGTGACGTCGACACTTGCTACAGCTCTTCAGCTCGGTAGCTCACCTGGGTAGCGAGCTACAGCGGCGTTTTGGTGACATGTTGGTTGAACCTTCAGAACCTTCGGCTAGGCGAACGAAAACACAGAAGAACTTCAACTCCAAAAGCTTCACCTTGAAATGTTGAGGAGGCGTTGTAACAGTGGAGATTTCTCATGGAGTTTGGTCCCTCATAACGATCCATGATCTTCCTGGGAAGAAAACGCTTGTTTTTGACCCAGCTCCCAACAACCACCACCCCAAAAGCACCCAACAACAACGCCGAACTCCTCGCCGGTTTCGCCCCACCCGTCGCATGTCCCGATGACGGGGGTCCGCCCTCGCCACAGACGGCGAAAGCTTCTGGCGCCCAGCCCGTGAAGAAGGTGCGTGACGCACGGCATGACGCACGGCCGGCGTTCACATGCGTGAATGCAGTATTCAATCATTCGCATGTGACGGTGCTTTGGGTTTTCTTCAAATTGTGGATATAACACTGTACGCATCATGCTCAGCGACCGGGGCCGGGGGGTCTTGTGCTATTTTCGCAAGTGGGTGCTTGAGATTCAAGGTCTTGATATATGATGTTGGTATATGTTGGTGGTATTCTCAAACAAGGCGTATCCCCGCTGATAAGTGCGAAAGAAGCATCAACACATATCAAAAACCAACACCATTCATTCTGAACTCCGAAACCTATCTAAACCTGCAAATGATCGGATTGGGATGGTGATGCTTTGCTTACCCTACCGAATGGGTGCATCTCAGTTTCGTTTGGTTCAGCGATCGAGTTTGTTGAGCTGAATGGATGCAGAACGATATTACGCAAATAACCCACGGAAAACACACTCCGGCGTTGCTACCAGACTGATTTGACAACATCAGTGCTGATGAGGATGTAAATGGAAGGACATGGAAGGACAGTTGATTACGTTGATGCAAAGTTTGTACTGAACCTGATTGCTACTCTGCACTTTGATCACCAACCATATGTTCTTCAGCTGCATGTTGCAGGTGACAACAAAGAAAAGCGGCAAGAGCAGCGTGTGGCTTTGGTGCAGTGTGACGTTTACTTCTGTATGGTAGGTTTGTTCAGGCGTTGATGATATAAATCATTACTGCAAGAGACCTTTAACTTTGCTCCCTGGGGCACGAAACCTTAGATCCCGAGAGAATCGCCGATGCACCTCGTCAATGCACCTCGTTTTCTCCTGAGAAGTGGCCTTGCTGACCGAAGTTGTTCAGGTTTCCTTAACAATATGTTCCTAGTAGCGTCCGATCGCTCCAAGCAGTAAGGCCAGGAGCCCCGTTCGTAGCGTCCTTGACAATACTAACAGACTAACAGTATATAAGAATATATATATATAATAAAATATATTATATATGTGTTTCTAGTATTCACTATCTCCATTGTGAGCACCCGAGGTATTCAATCACCCGATGTTGGAGTGACCCATGTTGATTTCTCAGAAGTCGGATTGTCCAAGGTTGGGAGACATAAGCATGACATGTAGCTTTGGAGAACGAAAGGTGGTAAGTATGGGAAATGAATAGAAATGCATCGTGTATGTGATGAACATGTGTTTAGAACACGATTTTAGGATCCGTAGAGTTGCTTTGGAGGGCGGAACAATTTGCGCAGAGTGCCACTGGCACCACTTCTTGGGGAGGTGCCTCCGCAGGTTTGTGTCTTAAGTCAGAAAATTACATAAAGAAACAAACCTAGCCCCGTTCGCAGCGTCCTTGCTCCTAGTAGCGATGCCCTTTGCTCCTAGTAGTAAGGCCAGGAGCCCCGTTCGTAGCTTGTCAAAACAAACCTTTCGGAGTCTCATAAAGACTCAAAGATACATCTTAAGGTCAGAAGCCTTGACGTGTCTTGTTCAACCGCCCTTGGCTCGCGCGATCTCGCACGCAGCCAGCTTCTTCGCCTTCTGCCAGCTCGTTCGCCGGCGAGGCCATTCTCGGGCAAGACCGAAAAGAAAAAGAAGAACAGCGGATGGCCTCTCGGCTTCCAGGGAAATGCGGAGATGGATGGAGTCTGAAGACCGGATGAGATGGCAGGGTGTATGCGGGTGTGCTGTTGTGCCTTTCTATTTTCTATATTGGTCCCCAAGGACTTACTCAGTTTTGGCCCAATGACTTGGACAATCCATGACAATCCCCTTCCATCATCCACTGGCCACCTCCATTCCAGCACCTGGTTTTGTTTTGCAGCTGGTGTTCAGAAGTTGTACCTCTTGGAACATGACCTGGTCATTTGCTTGTTGGCACTGTTTAGACATTGTTCTTGCCTATGTTGTTTATTTATGTGCTCCATGGCACTTAACTGAAAGGTTCTGCACCCATTTGTCAGTACGCCGTACGCATCAGTGCAACTATCAACAATTTGCTAGTCTGAAAGAAGAACAGTCAGATTATATCTCGTCCTTTCGAAAGATACCTGCTGAAATCCCACTTGCCCTCCTTCCCCACAATGCAGAACATAGGTCTTATCCAAGAAGTCGAGATTTTTTTCGCCATAGCCATACCCGGCGAGTGAGAAGTGTTCCCCTTCGATCGTCCGAACGCCAGGAACTCCCAAGAGCGACGCCAGTTGGGTGGCTACGGAAGCAGGACACGGTGGAATTGAAGATAGTAACAAGTGCCACGCTACTAGTAACAGGTGCCTTACTAGTAGTAACAAAGAAGCTATTAGTTAATTTAATTTTAAGTTAATCATCCTGAACATCGATAGAGTAGTCGGGTAGGAAACTGTGACCGAAGATGCCGTTTGGATTGGTTCGATATCTACTCCCGGATGGGGTTGTATCGGGATAGCAGAATGCTTGACACATCTCTACACAAACTACTTCGGTCTCATAGACAATAGAGGGGAAGCAAATGGAAGCAAAATCATGTGGACCTTCCCATTTCAGCTTCAGGAGCTTTCGGTTACGACATATTTGGATGAGTTGGCATTCCGACCCAGTAGGCCTCCGTTTTGAGAATCGTTTACAGCTATTTACAACATGTTACAACGTAATAGTACAAGCGTTTAGTTACTTGCTGGCCACCGGCTTCAACAGTTTCGCCAACACACCGGTCACCGAGTCTCACTCCGTTTGGCCTATGTCACACTGGCGTGCTGACGTGAAGGTTCATGGCGTGTGTAGCCCTGGGTGTGAAGGTCGATGGGAAATCCCATGAAATCCCACATGGTTTTGAGGCCAGCAACCAACCAAATCGGTCGATGACCATGTCGATGACAAACATTTGGACCCTGAAAACCCGGCAGGAAGGAAGCGCAGAAGGCCATTCAGGACAACGAAATCCCGGAAGGCATCAATGAAAAGGCACGAAGACCTTGGTAGGTTGCCAAGGTCACTTGAAATTGATAGTCTTGAAATCGAACGCAACTTGTGCCACTCAATCAATCGTATACTTGCTGTTGTCGTTCTCGGGAGTTGACGTTCTTCCGTGTTTGTGGATCTTTGTAGTCAGGGATAGCCAGGGTGTTAGGTGTGTTTTCTTTTGTTCTAACTTGGAAATGAGGAGTCCTCAGTGTAACTTCCCACTCGGTGGAAAGATTCTTCTTGGACATTCTCACCAATTGATGGCGAAACCCTTCGGCCTCAAAATGTTCGAAGGGACCCTTGCCCCATGGAAGACCATGGAAGACTTGCTTTCCCATGCTTTCTCCAAGCCATTCAGCCAAGCGTTCGGTCCACGATATCGAGGATGACCATCCAGCGTTCGGTCGGCGACCTCTGGCGTTTGGTGCCACCTCGGCGACCGCTTGGTGCCCTTTTCGGGCCCCGGCTGGACGGTCCGTTTCGCATCGTCGGCCGACTCGTCAGGTCGACAAACTCATGGAGAAGCTGAACCGACTCGTCGGTCTCACGAAGGCCGTGTCGGTGGAGTATGGGTTTTCTCGGTCGGTTCAGCTCACCGACCTGGAATCGGCCGCTGTTCTTTTTTCGCGAAGACCAGTTCGGCCATGACCCGGAAAGAAGTGTTTGTTCTATCTGTTTTGTTTGGTTTGTTTTTCTGTATTTCTTTCTGGCTTTCTGTCTGACACTGAGGCACAACTTGGTTGGTCCTCGATGCAGGAACCATGTTTAGCGATGAACACACTAATGCATGGAGGCACGAAACCAGAAATGCGGCTGAAACCTTATATAGGCAACACTTTGTGGTTTCAGCATGTTTCAGCATGTATCGGTTGTGGTTCTCAACAGACCGACGGTGGTCAACGGGGGGAATACCTTGTCGCATGGCGTGTTCCGCTTCCAGAGTCTGCTCCGCGAAACGGTACCTTACGGTACTCGGACCACTGTGGGGTACACAGAAAGCTGAGTAAAGAGGTGTAATTACCAAATGGATCCAAATGGTACTGCAGGTTGGCATGTTTTTCTCTGACCGGGACTTGTTTTGCCCATATTCTTGGACGTCACTTCGTTCAAGAAACCACGAGTCGAAGCCGAGTTTGGAAAGATCAGACTCAGCGAGGGCAATGGTTTGGATGATATGGCAGGATCAGTGAGGTTTGTGCGTGGTTCTTCTATTATTCCATCATGTAAAACCCTGGGTCTATTGATGTCTATTGTGTGTGTGCATTGTTTGTTTTTGTGTGTGTGCATTGTTTGTTTTTGTATATGGTTGTTTGTGTGTTCCCTTTTATGTTTTTCTCCGGGCGATTCTGAGGGAGGGCTTTGTGACACATTTGCTGACGTCAGATGATTTGGTTTTGTGAATGGTCTTATTACTGAGTTGTACCTTGGACTTTCACGAGCTTGATTTTCAGCCATGTTCTTTGACACATGTTCTGAACGACAATGATAGTGACTGGTGACTAAGTACAACTCCAACTTGCCAACTTTCATGGATGACATGTTCTTTCCGGAAGCCAGGTGAAGGCCGGCATGGCGGAGCTGAGAGCCATGGTGGAGTTTGATCAGTGGTTCGAACGCTCAGTCGCAGTGGTGTGGTTATGAAAGCGTTTTTTTCCCGCACCAGGGGCACAAGGGGAGGTGCTCAGCTACTCGGGGAGGTGCTCAGTCAACCTGGGTTGATCAGTGAGAGATTCCCTCATTCTTCAAGCATATTACTATGATAGAGACATGCAGTCTGCACTGGCGACTATTCACCAGAGAACCTGATCATCCAGATTTGGCTAGGATTGACATGGCCAAAATGAGGTTGCAAGCGCTATTGATAGACAGTTGCTTAATGATCACTGGTCTTTTGCTTCGTTTTGCTTGATGCGTCCACCAAGATGCCCTTTTCGGAAGATGCGTCCACCATTCTCCGTGCTCGCGGAGCGGAGCCGTCTCCAAGGCGGCGGAAGTTGCTTCCAGCAGCAAAGAGCTTGATGGGACAATCCTTCCACATGCAATTCCTCGGCAATCCAGGTGGAACTCTCAGAGAACAGATTCTACCTCAGAACATGTATTTCCAACAGCGTGACAGTGTCGCCAGGTTGGGATGTTTTTTACTGGGAGACTTGTGGGACGACTTGGGGGTCTCGGCCCCGAGGTTGAAGTTGGAAAGCCTTGTACCAATGTCAGGGTGACACAGAGATGGACCGTTTTCATATGTTGTCATGCTTCTTTGGGATATGAAATGGGATCCAACCGTGGGGGTCTTCTCAGAGTTGAACGGGGGTGTTCAGATGGGCTCCATGACGAATCCTGCAAGACCTGTTCCGTATTTTTGGGTGCTAGCAAGGGGGAAGGTGGGTACACCACAGTTTCCCATAGTTTGATCCTGATTCTTCTCAAGTGATTCCTGGAGCAATCAGATTCCCTTGCTTGTCTCAAGCACAGCGAAACATGGAATTGCCTTGAGCTGCCCTTGAAACCAAGCGATGCTTGTGTTGGAACTGGCTTCCTACTTATTCTTGACGATCTTGTCCCAATAGTCCAATTCAGTTTGGTTGGCAGCTACATAATAGCTTGTGCGATTACCCTTGTTTAGTTTTGTTTGTTGTTCTTGAACATGTCCCGCTTGCAAGCCCTTGCATTCGATGGAGTTGTTCCGACGGTCAAGCTGCAGCACGCATGTCAGTATTGAAAACCAATCAGCTTTGATTCCAGACATACAATCTACATTAATCTACTAGAGGTACATCAGCCTTTTCCTTTGTAGTACCCTTGAACATCGGTTCCATCAGATGCGATCCTTGGCACGTCTTCTTTGGATCGGCCAGGTACTGGCAAGACGGTGGTTGCTCGTTTGGTGGGAAAGCTCCTGGTGGAAATGGGCGTCATCAAGAAGAAGGACCGTCTCCAGACGTTGCTGTGGTCTTCGCTGCCGGGGTCAGGTGTTCGACGCCGACCTTGGCGGACCCTTTTCGGTGAAGAAAAGGGAACTGGACCCGTTTTTGGTTGCAGAAGCTCTTCATATCCAATGTGACCAGATGTTAAGATGGATGAATCAGGATGTTGCAGAAGCTCTTCGGAGTTGGATGTTTCATGGGTCACTTACGTGAGATGGGTCGTGAGCCGACCAGGGTCCGGACCTTTTTGGGCTGGTTTTCGTCGTTCGCGCTGGGAAGGGAGGGAGGCGAACGAGGTGGTCACAGAGGCCGATGCACTCGCGCCCATGGTCCACTCCCGACTTTGACACACGGGTGGTTGTGACTTCATCCTTGCACCTTTAGTAAACGACTTTTGGAGGGTGTGACACCGATTGTGATATCTTTGGCCACATCAACATCCAAGACCCACAATCAGAGCTCACGAATGGCTTCAGGATCGGCCCCCCCGACTCCTTCCTTCTTCAGAATGGGAGTTTGTTTGACTGACTGGCACGCGGAATACACATCAAGAGTGTGATGTCCAACTAAAAGGAATGGTGAATGCATCTGGATCATCTCAAAACATGCACATTCCTTTTTAGTTTATCGTGTGGCTCCTCATCACACCAGGACTACGTTGCAGCTTCGATCCTCCAATGTGTGGTGTTTGTTTCCCCATCAGGAGAAAGACAAGGATGAGGCCATCTTCCACGAAGTGTCCCGTGCAGATCTGGTGGCAGAGTACAAGGGGCAGACAGCGCCCAAGGCGCTCAGAGCGGCGCTCAGAGCGGCGCAACCCGCGTGTCGGGGTCCGGTGCGACGATGGGACAGTGCAACGACACGCACAAGAGAAGGTATTAAGAAACAATGGCGCTATGATGCTCTATGCTGGAGTTGAAGGAAGCAGATGTTGGTGAGAAGGCTGAAGGCTTTGAGGACACAAGAGAGGATATGGTTCACCAAGCAAGCTAGGATATCCACCCGAGTGAGGGAGCACCCTCAAGCAAACCGGCAGAGAGATTGTGGTCACAGTCCAACAAAGCAACATACAGTATCATACAGTAAAGGTCAAAACTTGTATTATCCCAGACTTGTTCAGTCTTCATCCACCATCATCCACCCATCCTTTGCTGCTGTTCTCCTTGCTGACAGGTCTTGGGTGCAGTGTCCAAGGCTATCGGTGGGGTGCTCTTCGTGGATGAGGCATACTCACTGAAGAAGGCAGGCAGTTGATAACGCAGTGGGTGGTTCTAGATCAATATTTATGGGGCGAATTAAGATGGGTGCATCGGCATCGGATTGCTTTTAGATGCTGGAGGGAGGTCAGGAAACGTTGTATTCATACTATGTATTGTCAAAAACAATGACTTACAAGAAGATGGAGTGAAGCAGTCAGATGCAGTCAGGAAGCATTTTCTCGATGAAACCACGTATTCCGGTGCTCTTGTTTGCAGGAAGGAAAAGACTCCTTCGGACAAGAGGCGGTAGACACTTTGATCAAAGAGATTGAGGACAAGCGAGACCAGGCCATTGGCTTAACTCAGTTAACTCCTGCACACGATGGAGCAAGACGACGGACGTGTTTGCCTTGTTTCCAAAAGCAGCTGAGTACCGAAGACGTTTGATCACTTCATTGGCAGGTGGTTGCCATCTTCGCAGGCATGGGTTTTCTCGTACCTGTCTAGTCGTTAAGCGGCTGTGACATGAAGGTAGATGGTGTTAGGGAATTGTCCTCCAGGTAGATCTTGCCTGGAGGGTTCGCTGTAGAATCAGCAACTGAAGCCGCGGAGGTCGCAGGAACTGGTCGTTGTGTACTTGTTCTTGAGAGAAGCCCCTCCAGGCTATGAGAAGGAGATGGAGACCTTCTTTGAAGCAAATCCAGGCTTTAAGAGTGCCTTGTAACGATATGGTTGAAACAGGCCACATTTTTGAGGTTGAGTTGATGGGAATCAGCTCAAACTGATGTTTCAGTGTTGAGACTGTTGCCATGCCGGTGGCCCCAGAGTTGTTCTGGATTACAAGCATTCTTGCTGAGAGCCCATTTGGTCAAAGGTTCTTTTGGTCAAAGACCTCCCCCTGGCTTTCCGTTGTGAGCCATATATCCGCTGCAAATAGGCAAAGATTTCGTCGAACTCTTCAAATTTCACCTATCGATGTTTGAGCCGAAAAAAATGGAAGGTCTCACCCACCAGGAAAGCATTTGTGATATTTTTTGAGTTGTTTTTTTTGTTGAATAGATTTGAATAATATGATCCATATAATATGTGGACTGGGACATCAATATATATTGTATATAGACTGTCATTGCTGAGTTTCTTCACAAATCTGAGGTCGTGTCCCCTTCAAGTTCTACTTCGATGATTACACTTGCGCGGAGCTCAACCACATCTCTGGCATTTTCCTGGAGGACAAGGCCGTGCCACTCGTCACCGTAGCGCAGACTATACCTCCTTGGGAAAGCGCAGCCTGGGATAGCCTGGGCACTGAACAAACAAGCTTTGCGTTTGGAACTATATGAACGGTCTCAATGCTCCTCTTACTTGCAGGTCTCAACCCCAAAAAGCTGAAATAACAAACCTGTGGCCCCCCACCGTTCTTTTTCGGTCACTGCCACACCGGTCGCGTCGCCTTCGCATGACCCACGGGGTGCGGCAGGGCTTCACGGCTTCCGATGAAGCGAAGAAGTGGATTGACCGAACTGTGCGCTTCAGCACGAGCTGCTGCGACGACCAGGGCTCCGACTGTGAAGCGCTCCTGGGACCGGTGGATTTGGCGCTTTTGGGGCCGGGAGGTTTCGGGGGAATTTGGGTTCCAAACGTCCAAGTGCTGACCACGTGGGCACCATGTGAGTTAAGCAGAAATTGAGATACATTGGATGACAGATGTTGCACATAGTGACATGTTGTAGTACATTGATAATGCTGACAAACGACAGGTGGATGTGCGCCGCGTGATTCTCTGGACGTGTTCTTCCTTCGTCCTCTAGTGCGACATAGCAAAATTGCGACAATGCAGTCTTTCACCAAGTGTGTCAAGCCTTTTGGCCGTGCCGTGCTTCTTTTCTTGAGCACTGCCCATGTCCGATGGTTGATAGATGTTGATAGATAGACCCTCACGTAGAAGAAAACTTCGGAGGTTGCTGACTGCTGGATCCGATCCTCCTATCATGAGCGATTGAGGAGCCTCTATACAGGAGCAGATGAAATATATATATGGCTTCAAAGTTGTGTGGTGTCACAACAAATTAGCAATGCTCGCGTTTAAAGCTGCTTTGGGACTTGGGCACGTTTAGCAGGTTTAGCCTTCGTAATTCTTTGATGCGATTTGATCTATATGTTTTGTTTGAAGAAAAACATAAGATCGCTTCAAACAAATGAATTTAATGTGTATATATCTCTTCGGCGACGGCTTTCTTACTCTACGAGGAGATTTTGTGGTCGTGAGGACCATCGTCGGACTCGACCAAAAAATACAGGGCACCTTGGCCAAGAAAGCAGGACACCTTTCATTTATATATCTAAAGTCCGTCAAGGAACATAGATGAACATAGCAACATTAGAGGGACTAGGAGGGACTTCGAACTGGAGCCAACATGATGTTTTGTCCGATCTAGTTCAGCAAGATGTTTGACCCTCCCAATGTCCCAAAGTTCTATAGGTGGCCAAGATTGCTTGAGGGCTGTTTCTGGCATGATCAAAAGCAAAGTGTGAAAGCAGCTTTTGGTTAGTAGTATCAACAGAACTTCCAATGGCTCATTCTACTCCACCTGGTAGTCAATCCATCCACCATGGGCCCATTGGGGGTAGTTCATGAGTCATATCGATTCTGAGGGATCAACGGTGGTTCCCCTGTTGTTTGTATTCTGCGAAGACCTCTTGTTGTCAATGGATATCGCGGAGCACATGGAACAGTCATGGAACAGTCCCACCAAAGGGTGAAAGAGCCCCAAGTACATACGGAGAAAGAGACAGTAAATACATTTTTTGAATCCACAAAGGATGAGGATGTGCCATCTTTGTTTTTGCAGGATTTGCTACATGATTTTTGTGAGCACATACGTTTATACTCGTACTTCACATTCAATAATATAATAGAAGCTTTCTGCAAATGTTCACCCAACCTAGCATATTTTATCTCTTGCTCATCCTACAAGTGACGATGAGGAGGGGACTTAATGCTTGCTCTTCACGACAGCGGGGGACCTGTTTAACTCCATGTAGCTCTCATTCACTTCACTACCAGACCACAAAATCAAAGAAGCAAATCCACATTATATATATATAGTGTTGGTTTGTTTTTTTTAATTGTTTTTTTGCTGTTTTGCTTATTTTTTTGGGGGGGGCTTCTAGAATTCTACAGTAGAAATTCTTGGAGTTTGGCTATCAACTATGCTTAAATCAGACCTCCCACACCTCTTCCCCTCCGCTTCCGGAGCGCCCCTCCCAAGGCTCCGTGACAGCGGCAACGGCCGCACCGTACGGAACATCCTGGAGGCCCAGCGGCGTTCCCGGGGGGGGGTGTGACCGGTGTTGAAACGATCACCGACCGGGGTGCTTGGCAGTCCCGTGCTTGGCCATTTCTGAAAATGATGACTTCCTTTGTTGGACTTCTGGGATGATCATGACAGTGATCATGACATCTTTGTCCATCTCTTCCATCAAACCTTGCCAAAGCAATGCTCTCCATGAGTTGAGAAGTGTTTTGCTGCTCTCTGGGATGGCTCTCTTCGGCTTTGTCGACCAAAAACACAGGCCCGGAGGCCTAGAGAGAAATGGACATCATGCGCATCATGCTGAAAGCAGATGTGTTTCCTCTTTGCGGGATAAATGTGCCATCAAAAGGAGTGGAGGAGTGCTTGGGGAGAAGAGTTAGCTGGGTTATGAACAGGAGATTAGATTGAAGATCGGTTACTGCGGGAATGTGTTCTATGAAAGGATCGAAAACGACTTCAATGCTAGGTTGACTCATGCTGGTTGAGCTCGATATGTTTGTTTGCAGCCATTGTCAGAGCTCGCTCTTGTTGAGCTCGAAACATCGCACCAGCCATGCGCGAAGGCCGTGTGTTGGTGCGGCAAAGTACCGATCCCCTGGGTGCGGATGAGGTGCACTTGGGGGATTTGGAGGTGGCGAGCGAACAGCACCAGCAGCTTCTGCCGAAAGAAGGGGAACATGGACATGACTGGCGTGGGACAAGGCTTTTCAGCACATGCTCTTTGGTGGTGCTCAGCCTCCTAGGGTGCCTAGTGGCCTGGCACGCTTGGCGTGCCTCGATCCCTGTGGAATCCGGAGAAGAGGTGGGGATGTCGATGGAGAGGTGCAGAACAATAACATGCTCGAAGAAGGGTTCGCAGGCGTGGGTAAAGCCGCCGAAGGAGTTGGTAAATTGATGTCTTCACCTATTAAGCTGAACATCAATTCAAACAACGGTCACAACATTGAAACAACAGCCAACAACACTGGCAAGACAGCCAAAACGCCCACCCTTGACGGAAACACCCTTGCACCCCCGACCCCGACAGTACTGAATGTCACAAATACTTTCAGTCTACCCCAACCAGCGACACTGGCGGCTCCGACCCCAGCGATTCTAGGAAGTCCAGCGCCGATAGTGCCCCAACCAGCGACACCAGCGGCTCCGACCCCAGCCATTCCAGGAATTCCTCCGCCGATAGTGCCCCAACCAGCGACACCGGCGGCTCCGACCCCAGCG
>CAXAMN010003558.1:410990-423879 GCA_963970005.1 Durusdinium trenchii | reverse complement strand
GGCGGCTCCGACCCCAGCGATTCCAGGAAGTCCAGCGCCGATAGTGCAAGATTGTCCTGACAGATCAAAAAAGTTTTTGTCTCGGCATGGTGTTCATTTGCGATTTCCAGACAGTCAGAAGTGTGTAGGTGTCAAGAAGCCTGCAAATTTCTCGCATGTAACATTGATGGATTGCTCTCCAGCCGCAAATGTCACGTGGTATCTTGATCAGAGCCAAGATGCTCAGCACTGCGAACTGAAAGGAAAGCTACGGATGAAAGACACTAAGTTGTGCCTTGATGTCCGTGGTCATAGCTTTATCGTGAACCACGGCACACTACAGCTCTATCAATGCTTGCCGGACGATGATGATCAAATTCTTCAGGTGCAGGATCGCGGTGAAGGGGTTGTCCTGGAGTGGATGAATCGAGAAAATGGGACCTTCTATGTGGACCTCCAAGACGGAAACATCCAGAGGGGATCTATGCAGATCTGGTATCGTGGAGCCCATCATCAGAGTAACCAAATCTTCAAGGTCGGATGAGGTGCTATGAGGTGCTATGATTCGGATGAATGGACATTGCTTAGGATACCGTAGATTTTTGTAGACTTTGTATGATTCTGTGTCCAAAGCTCTTGTGGAGAAGGTTGTTTCTTGACCAGAGTAGATGCAATTGTTTGTGTGTTTCTTCAGGAGAATGGCTGTTGCATGCACATGCAGACTATATACTGACTGTAATACTGTATATAATTATATACATTACTATACAATACTAATCAATATATATATATATTACATAGAGAGGGAGCGCGTCCTGTTCAGAGAGTAGTGAGCTTTGGGCAGCCGGGAAAACCGCACAAAGATTGCTGGGAAACCTTCTCGAAGCTCTCAGATGGGTCAAACTCTGCCAGGACCCAGTTTGGGTCTTTTGGCAGCTCACCCGCTTTAAGTCGAATTGCGGGCCATCAAACGATGTTTGATCCAGACGCCGCGGTTCGAATTTGCACACATGGACTTGCAATTCATCACCCTCTTGTTCTGTTGGGTAGTGCGACAAAAGGTGCATTCGCGGCAAATCTTTTCATTGTGGGCTTGCAACGGCCCACATCTTGTAGCCAACATGTGCTTTTGGTTTGTGGCATGTGCATGACAAAACCTGGCAGTACAATCTGGCGACCGCCTTGGAATTCTAAGGTTGAGAAGACTTGCTCCAGAAGCTCTTGGAGGGGCCTTCAAAAGATAGCCATTGTGGACGATGGTAGCAAATGATGGTGGATAAACTTGAAGTATGCCTGTGATTCCTGGGAAAGGCTGCTGGACTGCCTATAGCTTCCATTTTGGGTGATTTCTCCTTGTTTGTTAGGCCTCCTACCGGAATTTTGCCGCACGGGTGGTGCCACGCCTCTACAACAGTCATGGTCCCAGAACTCGAAAGCGTCCAAATGCGTGCGCATCACATCATCGGCGGTGTTGAGTGGAGGCCAAGCTCAGCGATCCAGCTGTTTTGATCCTATCATATATACATGTTTGGCATGGCGGCATCATTATATGGCCCTGGGAAGTTCGGAGAACGCAACAGAAACATGTTTTTTTAGTACTATAGTTAATTGTTGTGCTTGTACAAAGCGCAGTCAGACTGAACATGGCCAGCATAGATTGAGTACAGTAATCCCCAAAGGGTGTGTGCTGATATGCTGGCTGGAGTATTCTAGGTGATATTCAACTGACCCTGACATTCAACGACTTTTTTGCTTTGAAAGGGACATACTTGATTGGACTCTTCAGCTTTTCGTTTCCGCAGGCTATTCCGGGAACGATCCAACGGGGACGTCCAAAGCCAGCCCGGCTTAAGCTGATAGTTGATAGTTGAATACGGTTGAATGTATGTTGATGCATTTTCTGTCGATGTTCACCATTACAGTACATGTTCACCATTCTGTTGGTGTGTTTGACCAGCCAGAGCCTATTTTTTCGGACACCGGGAATACCGGTTGCTTCTGGTCATTGCCCTGTTGCCAGTCAGCTGCCAGTCTGCCATCGGTCCAGGTAAAGGTATGCGGCCGGTGCTCGAGAGGATCGAGTGGTTTAGAGCACAGTACGAGGACGGCCGCAGGGGTGGACAATGGGATGACCGCAGATGTGCTGCAGCGCAGGGGCCTATTGCGGATGATTGACTGCGTATTGAAAGCAGGGTAACGGGATGGAACGGGTAACGTAGGTTGGTTTTCTTTTGAAGCTATATAAATGGATTTTCTTGTAGGGTCTTGAGGCACTACTAGTACATGCGTCCTCCACCCCTCCACGTGGCCCACAAATCGGACGGAAAATCACCGGTGTCGCCGCGACAAATCCACGCGTTTGGACATGACCGCATCATTGCCAGGTCGCCAAGGAAACTTACAAATCAAAGGGTGCGGCACGCTACAAGAAGGAGTTGGAGAAGGACTTTGGGATGGCAGCTTGGCGTTGATGCCCCAAACCCATCCAAATCCCCCTACTACTACTTCTTCTACTACTACTACTACTCCTACTCCTACTCCTACTCCTACTGCTGCTGCTGCTGCTGCTGGACGTTTGTCACAGCACAACTGCATTTGTTGCACCAGCCTGGGGCCATGGCATTTTTGGGGTGGAACAATTGTGGTCCAGCCACTGCCGAAGTCACCTGACAAGAAACTCTGTTTATTGGGCTCAAGACACCAAGCTCGTTTCACAGCCTGAACCTCTCCAACCCGTCCTCCAAAAGTGGAGTTGCTGAGTGGAGGGTCGGTGGGCACACTGGTAGGGTCGGTGGGCACACGCTGTCGGTCATCAACGAAGTTTGTCACGGACATTTACAAGAAGACTTAAAAGCTACTAGTGACAAGTTACAAGGGCATCGCTATTAGTAACAGGTGCATCGCTACTAGTAGCGAAGCTACTAGTTGATTGATATTGGATGTCAGAATCCAAGCCTTGGATTCTGCATGTCCCGAAGTCCCGCCTTTCTGGCACGTGACTTTGAAACCAGGCTCGACTTAGCTGCCCTCTGGCCCATGGCCTGGTTGGATCAACCAGTTTCGACATTTTTCCGTGGGTGAAACCAAAAGACAACCTACAACACAAACTCTAAATGCTTTGTCAGCCACTTGTAGGGCCAGATGCTCAAAAACCGATGATGGGGGTGGGCGCAGGACGTCGAGCTGACTTCAGGAAAGGTGTGGTTCCTGGATGTTCCTAGTTCCTGGCTGGACCATGGAAGTGACAATTAACCTCCTCACCTTGAACGACTATGCCTCCGACATTCAACCACTGTTGGACGTCAATGCGGATGCTTCAATTCTTCAAGACACCCCCCTCAATGGGCCTCCACTTGGTGGCCTTCCTTCCATGACCCATGTTAAAGAACGAGCACTCAAAACCCCCTAACGGCCATGCCTCAGGGCCCCGAAGCCTGCCATGAACGTTCTTTTAAGGCCAAGTGCTGCTCGAAAGAAGTCACGGATTATGGTGCCACCTGGTACGATCTTTGCCACGCCCCCAGGTCGAGAAATGGGGAGAAATGGGAGCCTTAAAATGATGCGTTGCTGTGCGCAAAGTAGTATCAGAGCCAAGGCTTCTTCTTGAATTCATGGACAATCTGAATCTCTTGAACCAATCACTCAGGTTGAACCAAGTGGCTGAAATATATTTTGCAGGGTACGTAGAGTTTAGGTGAATTTTGATGTGTTGGGAGCTCCAATCACTATCTTAGATCTGAATTGGCTGTAGAAAGCCTGCCAGACAGGGAATATATATATAGTACATTATAGTACATCACGTCATGTTGAGACATGTTTGTTCAATGAATGACATATACACATTCAAGAACTGACCTTCCCCAAGGTGAGCAAGCGAAGAACTCCTTGAAGGTGTTGCAAGGCTGGAAAGAAGCACCGATCCAGAATGTCCATCCAAGAGTGAGCGATACGATACTAATGCTCGATCCAAGAGTCAAGCGATACGATACTATGTCGAATCGTATCTACACGTGATCCAAAAAATGCATGCTCCCGTTTTTTCGTCTCAACCTGCAACATCTGCGATTTGGTGGGCACCTGACCGTTTCTTTTGTGTTCCTTGGTTGTTCTTTTGTTTATCGTATTGCTTTGCAAGGTTTTCTTCACCTTTTTTTGATGGTCCTTTTGCTTGCAGCCTAGTTTGTTAAACAAGTGGTTCTGATACTTGCTGCTAGCTGCTCTTTTTCATGAGACCAAGAGGGCAGATCCAGGAAATCATCAACAACTTCCAGAGAGCGCTCTCATGACCAATCTCTCCGTTTCTGTCCTGGTAGACCTTGTATACACTGTAGCTGGAGCGAAACCGCGAAGCCGCTGATGCAAGCAGGCGAAGATGTGGCACTTGTTGCTGCCAGCCACTTTTCTGATTCGATAGCGTCATGAGACTTGTATTGGATTCCTTATGCATGGCGAAGGCGATGCCTAATCAACTTGTGACAGGTTGGAGACCATCGCTATTAGATGCTATTAGGATGGAGGCCATCGCTAGGATGGAGGCCATCACTATTGGAATGGAGTCCATGGCTATGAGGTTCCTTAAAGTCCTTTTTCTATAGGGTTTGGGAGTCCTTCCTTGATGAATTGCCTCCTCACGCCGTGCGTCGCTTCCGTCGCTTCGGTCGTGTCGCTTCATCTGACCAGAGACCCCAGCATTCGATCTTCGGCCGGGTTGCACCTGTTTCCACCCACTCCCTGTAGGACTGGGGCCAAGGCACCAAGGCTAGTGGACGGTTTCTGTTGAAACACGTTTGAAACGTAACCCGATTGCTTTGACCAAGTTGCAGAGAACTTGCTTAACAAGGCAACACATTCATTGCTCTCACGACATATGTTGCCGGCCCACTGATGACCATATGGACAAGCACGTGGCCCTTGTTGTGTGGCGGACGACAAGTCAATGAGCAGTTGCTACAAACTGTTGCAAATGTTTGCATGCAAGAGATTCAGTGTCACAGGTACTCAGTGGATCTCCGTGTACATATATGTAAGCGCTGCTGTTGCCGGGCTAGTTGGAGAGGGACATGGCCTAACTGAATCTATCGGAGAGCTTCCTCATGTTGATCCTGCGCGTGGCAGTCAACATATGTAGTTATGTAGGAATTGAACTTGAACCACTAACAACTCTTTCCATATGACGGAAACGAGAACAAATGCAGTCTCCAATATTTGCAAATATTTGCAATGTTTCATTTAAGCAAAGGTGTATAGGCCTCACCAGGAATAAACGGTTGACACTAGACGAGCATCAAGCTTTGTGTGTTTAAACGACAACCAATTAATTGATTATATTTTAGCCCCATGAGTCATTTCTAGACCGAAATATGAAATCCTGAAATCACATGGGGAAAGGCCTCCGAGCCCCAGTGTGGTTCCTCCAGGTTTGGATGTCCACCCCAAGGTATGGCCTCCGACAACCTCCTAAACGATTGCCGAGAAGCCAAGAAGGACGTCTTCCACGTTTGGTCAGGGCGAACGAAACATCAAATCCCGGGAACAGGATGGAATAGGTATAGACTTGGCTACCCACTGAGCAACAATGAACAGAGAAGGAGCTGAGAGTCCTTTGTAGCATAAGATGTGAAAGTTGCAAGTGTTGGCTCAGAAACTACCATGGATTGGTCCTGGCCGGGGATAGCTCACTGCCATCAGGTGCCCATTGTTGGCAATCAGGTTGTGGGCCCTCTTGACACATGAGTGACACACTTGCATTGCCACTGCAGGGCAAGTGCTCTTGGACACCCTAGACCTTAGGCCAAACATCAACTTCTAGGTCCTTGCAAGTGATCATGTACTGATTTTCCGACATTGCCTCTTCAATCAACAATTTGGTACATTCAGGTGATGATGTTGTTTAAATATTTTTGGATCACACGGAAGAGCGCCCAGCTCATGTCGTCGATGTGCAGGATCTGAAGGAGCTCCATGAATTGTCCGCTTCAGCCTTCAAGGCTGGTCGAGTCGAGATGTTGAATGCTCAGTCTTCAGATTCGATTGTGGTCAACAGCTGATTCAACAGAAAGAGTAGGGTGGTCGCATGCCATGCTGTATATCGTTCTAGCAGCATGCAAAGATATGCAAACCGTATTGTTGAACCGTTGAATCGTACCGTACTACAGGTCCAATGAATCAGCAAAACCTGGTCCATGACCTCATGGAGTAGTATGACCAACTTCAGGACAATGAGGTCTTTGACGTAGGGTATATTGTGTGCGTCCATCCAGTTTGATCGTATTCTCATCTCATGTGTTTGGGTGGCTGACTCGAGCAGATGGGCAATGATCCTGTTTGATCCTGTTTGTTTGTGGGAGTCTGGAGCAGATCTGAATCAAATCGTGAGACCCACGCCGCCCACGCCGCCCATGCCCCACACAAGCGCCCCAACAGAAACCCGGAGTATAGTAAGTAAGTCAGTCAGTCAGTCAGTGAGTGAGTGTGCTTCACGAACATGTGTACCGTGATGTAAGGTGCACCTGGTCGTTTCTGGTCGTCATGTAATCATTCTTATCGCTCTCAGAGTGAGTTCACCCTGAGTCGACCCTGAGCCCGCCGTTGGATCTACGTGCACCGCGCAGCGTACGGAGCACGGAGATGCACGTGTTCCCGTTGTCCGCAAGGTGTTGGATGATCAGTGCCTTGGACGGGCCTGGGTTGCGGGACGATACTTATCCGGCCATCCCCTGAGTTCCTAAGACTGAAGAGGCCCAATAGTGGACAACAATGGAACAAGCTCCACCACATAGTTTACAGTATGTTGTTGCCCTTGGCTCCGCAGTTTGGGTATGTTTTGATGGTACTTTTGCACATGAAGTAAGAGTTTCGCATGTGTCACACTCGTGATGACTGTTTGACCCTGGTTTTGCCTAGGAAGCAAGCCGTGAGAAACTGGTTGGTCACCAATCATAGTCAGGTTCCCATTGACCAGAATCTGCGATCCTTCACTGCGGTTGGAGGAGGAAAACAAACATCAGGGAGCCTTAGTGCATATTGGTACTCTGTGCAATGGCCTCCAACCTACTACTGTAGCGATAACCCTCTCGGATGTGTTTTCTGCTGAGGGGGTCATGTGTGTGTGTGTGTTTTTCCTTGCCCCGGAGTCAAGTCGTTTGTGGACTTGCCGGATTGATGTGTGACGTGCTGTGTTTGGAATTGCTCGGGATGATGCTTGAGATTCCGTCAGGATGACTTATAACATCTTATAACATGATTCCCTCTTTCTTTGGCGTCTTCTACTTCGAAGGCGGAAAAGGCAAATACCTTTGACGCGGCTCTTGAGGCGAAACGTCACCGGTACTGTCGTGTTCACACACACACACATGCGCTGACACGCACACACACACACACACCGACCGACCGCTCCCAAACGCCTGTGCTCTCAGGTTGTGGGAGGAAGTCTCCCAGCATGCGACGTCCGGTAATTGCGAAGGGACGTTTGAGGCCGCTGAAGACGAAGGTCCAAGAAGAGGTCCAAGAGGAGCTACAGGAAATGGAGAAGAATGATGGAACCAAACAGATTGAAAAAGACATCAGCTACGTAGAATCTTGACCTACAGTGTTTATAAGTCGATATAGCTTAGCTGTGAACAAGTTCGTGGACATCGTCAGCCCTAGGTTTGTTTCGTCCATGTCGGACGCGCAGAGACGGCCTCTGCCGTTTGCTTATATATACATGTCCTATCTCCAAGGAGCTCCCTATCTCTCTGGTGAAGACTTGTTCATCAGCTTTTCGGAGATTCATGGGGGCATTTGTTCGCTCCCAACTGATCCAGAGTAAGGCTCCTGACAGCCTGGCGTCGCTACCAGGAGCAAGAACGCTACTAAGTGAGGGGCGCAAAAGTCGGCATTACCATCGGCCTCGTTGCTAGACGGATGTTTTCCTGCAGGCTTTGAAGAAGGTGCCGAATCCTCCTCCGGCACCCATCTATGCGACCTGTCAGAGGCATTTGGTCGGTTGCTACCCGATGGAAAAGTGGAACACGGGTGAGATGCACTGAATTGTAAATCCACGTGGTTTGCAACTGCTAAGTGTGCCTATATATCCGTTGGAAGCTACACTTCGGTAATTGAATAACTTGTCTTGAAGCAGGTTGTGTTAAGTTGCTTGAGTTTAGCGTTTTTGCTCGCAAGAAGTGTTTTGCACCAATGTTATTTGGAAAAATGAAAGAAGTGTTTTGGTGTTTCCGTGGCCAAGTCTTAAAACACTTGCACAACCAATAACCATTCGACCCTTCTTCGCACCCTCAATACCCTGAAACACTACAGCCATCAGTCACAAATTCCCAAAGCGCAAGCACCAAATGCCGTTTTTTAAACAAAAAAATGCAAGCAGTCTCACTAATCCAAAGATCAGCTCTTCTTGAACAGCTTTCGCAGGTCTTCAAACAAACTTCCTACAAAGTGTTTACAAAGTTTTGGATCTTTACAAAAATCTGACAAAGTTTTGGAATTACAATTTTTTTAACCGAGTTTTTGCATTACAACGTTTTAACAAAGTCTACAAAGTTTAAAGATAGAAATAACAAATTTCACAAAGTTTTTGGAAACTTACAGTACATTGAATTTTACAAAACTTTGGAACAACGAAGTTTTTACAAAGTATTGAACCTTTAGATATCTGAACAAAGCTTTGGACATTTATCAAGCTTTGAACAAGTTTTGGAATTTTACAAAGTTGTTACCAAGTTATTGAGTTTGAAAGTTTTTACAAAGCTTTTACAAACGTTTTTGATGCTTACAAACTTTCTACAAAGTTTCGTTTTTTTCAATCTGTGTCAAAACTTTGTAAACTTTATCATTTGAAAACTTTGCAAAACGTTGTAAACTTTGTAAGAACTTTGTAACTACTTTGTAAACTTTGTAAAAGCTGTGTAAGCTTTGTAGAAACTTTGGTGAAATTCTAAAACTTTGTAAACTTTGAACAAATTTTGCAAACTTTGTCAAAACTTTGTAAACTGTTGTTAAAATTGTAAACTTTTTAAACACTGAAACACTTTAAACTTCGTAAACCTTTGTAAAAACTTTGTACACTTTGTAAAACTGTGTAAAAAACTGCGAAAACTTTGTGTAAAAAATTGTAAAATGCGAAAACTTTGTAAACACTTGTAAACTTTGTCAAAACTTTGTGAACTTTGTCAAAAAGTTTGGTTTGTAAACATTGCAAACTTTGTACACTTTGTAAACTTTGTAAACAACTTTTAGATGTTGTAGGCCTTCGTAAACTCTATTTAAAAAAAGACCGTTATAAACTTCGTAGCACTTTGCAAACTTTGTAAAACGTTTTTAAACTTCGTAAACTTTGTCAAAGCATTGTAAACATTTTGAAGACCTTGTGAACGTTGTGAAAACTTTGTAAACTTTGAACACTTCGTAAATTTCCTCAAAACTTTGTACAAATTGTGAAACTGTACAAACTTTGTAAAGACTTTGTAAAATGTAGAAAGAAACTTTGTAAACTTTGCAAATAAATAAACTATCAAAACTTTGTAATCGTCGTCAAAACTTTGTAAACTTTGTAAAAACTTTGTAAATTTGTGTAACAAAAGGCAAATGTCGCAAACTTTGTCAGAACGTTGTAAACTTTGTAAAAACTTTGTAAACTTTGTAAAAACTGTGTAAAGTATGTAAACTTTGTAAAAACTTTGTAAAACTTTGTAAAGTTCTGTGAAAGAAGTGTTTTTGCACGATTTTTTGCTTGAAAAGAAGTGTTTTTCATGTCATTTGTTGTAAACATAAGTGTTTTTCACCAGCCATTTGCAAACTTTGTAAAAACTTTGTAAACTTTGTAAAAACTTTGCAAACTTGAAAACTTTTGTAAACTTTGTAAAAACGTTGTAAAAACCTTGCAAACGTTGTAAAAACTTTGTAAACTTTGTAAAAACTTTGTAAACTTTGTGAAAACTTTGTAAACTTTGAAAAAACTTTGTAAAAACCTTGTAAACTGTGTAAAAACTTTGTAAACTTTGTAAAAACCTTGTAAACTGTGTAAAAACTTTGTAAACTTTGTAAAAACTTTGTAAACTTTGTAAAAACTTTGTAAACTTGAAAAAGCTGTTGTAAACTTTGTAAAAACGTTGTACAACTTTGTAAACTTTGTAAAAACTTTGAAAACTTTGTAAACACTTTGTGAGACTTTGTAGACTCCGTAAAAATTGAAAAACTGTGAAAATTCCGAACTTTGCAAGAACTTTGTCAAATTCCAAAGCTTTCTAAAATCGTTGTAAACTTTCAATGCTGTGCAAAAACTCTGTAAACTGTATAAACTTTGCAACTTTTGTGAAAGCCTTGTAAACTATGTAAAGTTTGCAAATGTTTGTACACTTTGAAAAAACTCCATGTAAAATTTGCAATCTGTGTAAAGATTGTATAAACTTTGTACAAACTTTGTAAACTTTCAAAACTTTGCAAAACTGTGTAAACTTTGTAAAAACTTTGTCAACATTGCAGCAACATTGTAAAACTTTCAATACGTCTTTAATTGATTTTTTAATGGTAAAACCTTTGTAAACTGGGTAAACTTTGGAAATTGTTCAAAACTTTGCAAACTGTGTAAAAATATTGTAAACTTTGTAAAACTTTGTAAACTTGGTAAACGGTTGTAAAACTTTGCAAACTTCATAAAATCTGTGTAAAACTTTGTAAACTTTGTCAACACTTTGTAGACTTTGTAAAACATGTTTAAACTTTGTAAGCTTTGTCAACCTTTAAACTTGTAAAACTGTGTAAGAACTTGGTAAAACTTTATTAAGACGATGTAAAATTCGCAAACTTTGTAAAAGGGTTTACAAACCTTTTACGAAGTTTTGGAGTTCTTCAAATTATTCTTCAAAGTTAGAGCAACGATTTACACAGTTTTTAGAACGTTTACAAAGTTTTGTATTTTTACAAAGTTATACAAAGTTTACAAAACTTTCACAAAGTCTTAAGAATTTGTACAAAGTTTGCAACTTTTGCAAAGAGTTGACAGAGTTGTTGAATTACAAACAAACTTACAAAGGTTTACAACGTCTACAAAGCTTTTACCACGGGCCGTTCACTCACCACTCACGAGACAAACAAACCTATGAAATAGTCCTTTGGGTCTCGTATGTTGCCACTAACAACGCAAAAAAAAAAAAACAAGACGTGTTTTATACCCTCTCTTAGTTCTGAACAACCAATTCTTCAGAGGTCCGCAAGGGTCAAAAGCACTTCTTCTGCGCTAATTCCCCCGAAGCAACGAACGACGGTCCCCAAGCAACTTAACAGCAGGTTGAATTCTTGACAGATAGGATATATATATATAGTCATGTAGTGTATGGATTCTGAGTCTTTGTTGGTCCCATTCTGGATCATCAAAAACTGAAACCTTTCGAATCAGAAGATCCAAAACGGACGTCCAGACACCACTCGCAGCCTTCGGTGGTTTTTGGCGGTTTCGTCGGTCGTTTTTTTCTGTCCGTCATCTGAGGACAACTTGCAACTGATGGAAGAGTCTGAAGAGTTGCTTGCCGGGTTCAGACTATAGTAGTAAGAATGCTCCGTTCGTAGCGATGCCCTTGAGCCCCTAGTAGCGAACATTGTTACTAAGGCCAGGAGCCTCGTTTTGGGTGTTTCAACGGGACCACTCACCACTCGGACATCAAAGCAAAATGCTTTGAAACGGTGAGTTTGTTCAGCCATGTTCAGCCAAGGTTGCGCCCCTTACTGGAAAAGTTGAGGAAATTGGTGGGATTGAAGATTGTGAAGGAGGTGGGAACAAACAAGCGAGAACGGAAGGGCATGCTGAGGGCCGATTTGTTGAGAGACTTGTTTGTTTTTGGTCAAGTTTTGGTTGATTCTACTCAAGAACTTGTAAAGCCTATAATATCGCCCACAGTAACAGTACATCGAAATATCAACAGAGACTTTGCTCAATATGCCATAATGTGGTTTGCAATAAAGGATATTCAATGGAGCCAAGCCCTACTGCACACAGTCGACTACACGACTTATTGTCAAAGTCCACAAACCATTTCTGTACTGAGCAACGATGCCATCTATCCCATCGATCGGTCGGAATCCGGTGTAGAAAGGCGACCATGGAGAGGGTTCTGGCATGTGAAGTTGTCAGCAAGTAATCAAATACATCCAAAAGTATGATATGGGTATGGAACATCTGTGAACATTTCTTGTCCCCGAGGCTGCTTTTCAACCCCAAAAACATCGAAAGACTCCCGGGGGTGCTATCAAACTACACCAGAAACTGGTCTATTTGGCCCTATTCACTGCACCTCAGCGAGGCCATGGGACAGCTTTTTGGCTTGGTGAAGGTGAGTACTTGGCGACAACAGCTGGGAATGCGCCTCGTTTCCAAAGCCAGCTGACCAGCAACAAAAAATGTTATCCTTCGCTGAGCATCCAGGAAGTCCGGGTGCCCGAAAATCCCTCCACTCACTGTGAGTGGGTCTTAACAAAGACGACATGGAACTCCTGCACTGCAATCGCTGCGTGACAATGCAACGAGGGATCCCTTACCACGAATGCTGTGACTGGACAGGTGTTGAGATCGAAACAAGGCTGTTTGAGCTCCGGAAAGGGAATTGACCAGCAAGGCGCGGATTTGGTACTCGGTATACTGACAGGCTTCGCCAACCGGCGACGCCCTTGGGGGGACTGCGCGCCCAGACATCTTTGGAAGACATCTTTGGTGACATGTTTCATGACCACTTTCGACCGTCGAAACGGTCAAGAAAACTGCCGATGTCCTGATATCTAAGCCGGTTCGCGAGCGTTGCTTTGCTAAGGGGTATACTTTCGCGACCCCGCAGGAAAAAAGGTAAAAACATAAAATGTTCGTGTTCTACCGTTTTTACCGCGGATACGGTAGAGTAAAAAGGGGCGCCCCCCCGGTAAAAAC
>CAXAMN010003558.1:378747-410363 GCA_963970005.1 Durusdinium trenchii | reverse complement strand
TTGTGGGACACTCTTGTGGGACACTCTTGTAGGACACTCTTGTGGGATACTCGTGTAGAACACTCTTAAGGGACACTCTTGTGAGACGCTCTAGTGGGACACTGTTGTGGGACAGTCTTGTAGGACACTCTTGTGGGACACTCTTGAGCGACACTCTTCTGGGACACTCTTGTAGGACACTCTTGTAGGACACTCTTGTGGGTCACTCTTGTGGGGCACTCTTGTAGGACACTCTTGTGGGACACTCTTCTGGGACACTCTTGTAGGACACTCTTGTAGGAAACTCTTGTGGGTCACTCTTGTAGGAATCTCCTGTGGGACACTCTTGTAGGACACTCTTGTGGGACACTCTTGTGGGACACTCTTATAGGACACTCTTGTGGAACACTCTTGTGGGACACTCTTGTAGGACACTCTTGTGGGACACTCTTGTAGGACACTCTTGTGGGACACTCTTGTGAGACACTCTGTGGGACACTCTTGTGGGTCACTTGCAGGACACTCTTGTGGGACACTCTTAGGAAACTCTTGTGGGACACTCTTCTAGGACACTCTTGTGGGACACTCTTGTGGACACTCTTGTAGGACACTCTTGTGGGATACTCTTGTCGGACACTCTTAAGGGACACTCTTGTGAGACACTCTTGAGCGACACTGTTGCGGGACACTCTTGTGGGACACTCTTGTGGCACACTCTTGTGGGACACTCTTGTAGAACACTCTTGTGGGACAGTCTTGTAGGACACTCTTGTGGGACACTCTAGTGGGACACTCTTGTGGGACTTGTAGGACACTCTTGTAGGACACTCTTGTGGGACACTCTTGTGGGACACTCTTGTGTGACACTCTTGTAGGAAACTCTTGTGGGACACTCTTGTGGGACACTCTTGTGGGACACTCTTATAGGACACTCTTGTAGGACACTCTTGTGGGTCACTCTTGTAGGAGACTCTTGTGGGACACTCTTGTGGGACACTCTGTGGGACACTCTTGTGGGACTCTCCTTGTGGGACACTCTTGTAGGATACTCTTGTGGGACAGTCTTGTAGGACACTCTTGTGGGACACTCTTGTGGGACACTCTTGTAGGACACTCTTGTGGGATACTCCTGTAGGACACTCTTAAGGGACACTCTTGTGAGACACTCTAGTGGGACACTGTTGCGGGACACTCTTGTGGGACTCTCTTCCAGCTCCCCAGATACTCCGCGTACTAAAGTTGTACTACAAGGTTGCCAGTTCTCAGCTTCCAGCTCCCCAGATACTCCACGTACTACAGTTGTACTACAAGGTCGCCAGTTCTCAGCTTCCAGCTCCACAGATTGCTCCGCGTCCTCAAGTTGTACTACAAAGTCGCCAGTTCTCAGCTTCCAGCTCCACAGATTGCTCCGCGTACTAAAGTTGTACTACCAAGTCACCAGTTCTCATCTTCCAGCTATCCAGATACCCCGCGTACTAAAGTTGTACAAAGTCGCCTGTGCTCGCCTGCATTTCGCGCGCTCGACACGCACGATCTCCGCAGAGGGTTGCGTGGGCACCGGACAAATCGCACTCTCGCCTGCATTTCGCGCACTCGACACGCACGATCTCCGCAGAGGGTTGCGCGCGCATGGGACAAATCGCACTCTAGCCTGCATTTCGCACACTCGACACGCACGATCTCCGCAGAGGGTTGCGCGTCAAGTCTCCAAAACGAGCGTTTCGTACGAGAATTCCTCAAAAGCTCACACGTCAAAGTCTGCAAAACGAGCAAAGTCAAGCGGAAACACCCATCGGAGCACACACATCACGCAGCCCTGCCAAGCAGTTTCGCGATTCCAGCCCCTCCAAACAACATCCGCTCACACGCCAATCCCAATGGGACAGCGACATTCACCTCTACCACAACTCACAACCTCACGATTCCCTGCGCCTGCCACGAATCTTTCCCCATCCACACGTCTAACGCGCACAAAGTACTGCGCCTGCCACGAAATGTCACCTCCCTCACACCTCGCAACCTCACGATTCCCTGCGCCTGCCACGAGAATCGCACTTCCACGCTTCAAAGAAGTCCTGCGCCTGCCACGAAAAGTGACAATATCATCGCATGTGAGCTTCAACAAAATTTGCACCACACCACACGTTTGGAATGATTTCGACCCGTTCAGAGCACACTCCCATCCACCAAAATCGCCATTTCAGCTGAGACTTGTCACGAAAACAGAGCTTCGATGCCACACCCTGAAACGCAAATCCCAATGGCACGGCCACACCCAACACCCCAAAAACACGACTCTCCAAACGCTAATCCCAATGGCACTGCGCAGCAAACTGCGGATCTCACAAAACGCTGCGCCTGTGCAGCGGAATGCATCACGTTTCTTGCGCGACATGTCGGTGTCATGCCAATCACAATGGAATTGCGGCGCAAACTGACACGTGACACATCCATGAAAAGTCACTTGCAAAAGCTTCCCCCAATGGCAGCAAATTTGAAACGCGACGACGACGACACGACGACGACAGACGACGAGAGACGACGACAGACGACGACAGACGACGAGAGACGACGACAGACGACGAGAGACGACGACACGACGCAAGCCATGCAAACACATGTCCAACCCCCACACCCCCAACTATAAACGGGAACCCTTCGCTACGCATTCGGGAAAAAGAGAAATTTCATTGTTTACCATTTTTACCGTGGATATGGTAGAGAAAAAAGGGGCGCCCCCCACGGTAAAAACGGTAAAAAAATAAAACTATTGATTTTTACCGTTTTTACCGCGGATATCGTAGAGAAAAAAGGGGCGCCCCTCCGGTAAAAACGGTAAAAAAAGAAAAAATTCGCGTTTTAGCGTTTTTACCGCGGATATAGTGGAGAAAAAGGGGAGCCCCCCCGGTAAAAACGGTAAAAAAATAAAACTTTCGTTTTTTACCGTTTTTACCGCGGATATGGTGGACAAAAACCGAGTGCCCCTGCCCCCGGGGAAAACGGTAAAGACATATTTTTTCGTTTTTTTTACCGTTTTTACCACGCAGATGCCTCGGATTAACCCCGTAACCCCGGCAACTACGCTAAACCAGCACAGCCTGATATTCGAAGAAGCCATATAAAGCCCAGGTAGTGCTAGAAATGTCGGCCGCAAACCAACATTTGAACATCACCGGGACGTATGTATTTTCTTCAAAAAAGGTTTAAAACACAGAGAAAACGATAACGCATGGCTACTGTAAAGCCTTATCTCTAGAGAAGAAAGCATGCAAAGAGGAGAGGAAGTTTTGAGGTAGCAGTTGTGCCGAGCACCATTGGCATCACCAGAGTACGAGCAGCGTTGTTCATAAACTACATACATGTTGCAAACGCGCTGTAGTTCACAGTGTTTTCTGCCTAGTCGTGCCCCAAAGAATTTGCATCTTTCCTGCCGAGACTCTGCTGATGCTAATGATGCTTGACCCAAACTTCTCCTCTAAGCTTGTATCCATGTTCAATGCTTTATTTTCTAAGAGGCTTGGCAGCTGCTTTTCATCAGTGGCCATGTTTGATCATTTTCCCTGTGCTTTTGATGTTTTTTGACGAATCCACATGAGCCCGGGTGACGCTAGAAATGTGGGTCGGCGGGTGCGGGGGCGTCTAGGGGTCGGAGGCCCATAGTGGAGCGGTCTAGAAGTGGTGGAATATGTGGAAGATGAGATTTCCCTCCTGGTGATACTTTATTTATAAATCATGATTCATCAACCTTTTGATAGATGGATGTTGGAACATCTCGCACTAGAAATCACGTTGCAAGATGTCTTCTTTGTGGTGCTTCCATCTCATGCATGTCCATTATGTGTGTGTGTCTACACAGGGAACTCTTCAACAACCGACTTTGAGTTGATGCTTCCCCAATTCCAGCCATTCTTTAGCAGATCGAAGTCGAAGCCACACCCACGCGGCCCACGCCGGAGAACCTCTCCGACACTTTGTTCAACGCTCTTCTAAGGCTGCACATGCCCCACTATCCGTGTCGTTCGGTTTCTTTTCTTCGGCTGCAGCGGTAACTCACTGAACACGAACCACGTATGGCGACCCAAGGCTAGAAAAAATAAACATAGACCCTGGCGGCGCGCGCCCGCGCGCGCGGTCCTTTGGGGGTCCTATCGTGTAGGCCCAGGCAGCGTGCCCAATACCGCGTAGCAAGGGGTGAGGGAGGAGTTGAACACAGGGGAGAGTCGGACCCGTGGCCAAATTCTGGGCAACGCTTTCCCGCAAAAAAATGTTGACGGCCCCACAAAAGAAGAATTTAGACACATGTCATTGAAATGGGAATCTTTTGGCAAATGTTGTCAATGTGACGGCAACGTGACATCGCCCACCGCTCACGCTCACGTTCATCGGCCTAGACCGGGGTCGGTGGATTTGTTCAATTCCTTTGTGCCAACTTTAGGCATCAAAGGGCCCAGGGGTGGAAGGGGTTTGTCTCAGCAAATCAGCTGTCAATGGTCAGATGAGCTGACTCTTGAGTTTCTTCACTAAGACTAAGACTGTGAGTCTGTGAGTGTTGCTGATTTGTTCAACGACTGTGTGGACGTCGAGGGTTGATTGTCTAATTCCACTTACCAAAACTCAATCTGGCTATTCAAAAGTCTCCCTTGAGCACAGACGGCCCAACGGCTCTTGGTTTCTGTTTCGGAGAAGCAAACATGAATGACACCTGGTTGTGTTTTGTGCTTTCCAGTGGTCGGTCAGTTCCCAGATGTTCGGGTTCAGTGCAGGTTTGGTCAATGGCGAAAACCTGTCAGATTCTGTGAATCCAGGGTTTCCCAACCCTCTGGAAACGCCATGGCCTCCACAATTCACGTCTTGAGGAGCTCCTTGGGTGGCCAATCCTTCCACATGCGCTGCATGGCTCTCATCACAAGAAACAATGGTACGATTTTTTCCCGCTCTCGTCGGGCGGCTGGGTCGAACGGTTCACTTTGAATGATTTCAAATGTATACCTTATAAGTGCCAACTTCAAGATTTACAAGTTACATCAAGTTACAACCATCTAACTAGTATGACTCAGATAGAACATAATTAAACATGATGCAAACATATGGAAGCTCTTCTTGTGCATCATCATGGGGATACCAGCCAGTGTTAAGGCCCAGAGTGCCTGTAGTAAACCTCTGCACATATAGATTTTTCAGTGGTTTTCTATGCATAATTAGGGGAAAACGTACCTAAACCGTGAAAAATAGGAGTTGGATGGGACGAGCCTTTTTCCTTTCCCTCTTTGGACTGCGTTGCAAGTCTCCGGCAGGGAATGCCCTTGGATGACAGGGTTTTCATGCGAACAACACTGTGCGCCGACAGGGTTTTCTTGGGGTTCAGCACTGTGCATGTTCTGAAACTGCAAAGGCCAACAATGGTCGCTGACAAACAAATATCAAAATCATCAATATATGATGGACATAGATATACCAAATCCCTTACGATCTGAGAGATAGTCAATAAAGACACTGTAAAGTCTGATGCTTCCTAGGTTTAGGTTTTGACTGTCCAGTGTGATAAGCTGAGCATCCGAGGCTTTCTCGGAAATCCTGGCACTGGGAAGACTGTCGTGGCTCGCATCGTGGGAGAGATGATGGCATCTCGACGCACAAAACTGACTCCAATGGGGCCGTTCGACTTGACAAAGGGCATTACTACTATACTAACAAGAAGCTAGTAGCTAGAAGCTACTAGGTGGAGGCCATCGCTACAATGGGGCTGTTCGACTTGACAACCTCACAGACCGCAGGCCTTAGATCTGCCAGTTCCCGATGGTCGGATCCCATAGATATGCAAACAAACCTTCGATCCCCTCACCCAGCACAGCCGAACTCTCTCGCCTGCTTTGGGTCTCACAGGGTTTCACCCCAACAAGGCTAAACCGATGTGTCCCACTCTCGCCGATCCCTCGAGCTGAAGACCTCCGTCGCTTTTTCAAGCGTCGCCTTCGTGTTGCGGTGAGGTGAAGATGGGCGTGGTGGCCATGCCGAAAGAGGTGAAGAAGCGCCTGAAAGAGGAGGCGAAATGGGTGGCCATTTGGGGGGCCGCGTTCAAGTCATGGGGAGAATGAACGAGTGGTTGGTGATTGGCTGGCATCGGTGGTGTTTTGGGTTGGTGATGACCAGCGTTTGCAAGAAGAAACATATGTTGCGGCGTCTAACAAGAACTTTTGACTCTTGACTCTTCACCTCAAGATAATGATTGTGGCTCTGGTCAGTGGCGTTGGCCAAACAAGGAGCCTGACAAAAGCACTATTGTAGTCTTGCTTTTTTGATGCCAACCATGCGTCCAATGAAGGCCAAAGGTTACGTGTGATGGCAAGGGTTTTGGCTGATTTTAAAGACAGACTCAGATTTGCAGAGGTGTTCTTTTGCAAAAAACATAGTTACATTCCGCAGTCCTTTGGGCATGTACCAAGACATTCCAAGACTGTGGTTCGTGGGATGCCTCTGTCAGCGCGCAAACGGCTCCTTCAGGCCAAGATGCAGGGCACCCGAGAAGGCGTCGACCACAAGGAGGCAGCATGGAGAGACCAAAATGCCGAACGAATAATAGAACAAAGAAACAGTATGACTATGACCAAACTTATCCCTTGTTCTATGTCATGTTCCTGGGCCACTCACCCCACAGCTTAGAAGCACTGCTATAGCTCCGTATGGACCAGCCAGCGATGACATTGATCGTGATCGGTGCCATTGTGCGAGAGATGGTATATGTTTGAGCTGGCGTAGATCGATTCGGTACAATATATATATATATGGTTTTATGGCCACATGAATAAACACGAATCAGTTGAATATTCCACGTAGCATTGGGCTCAAACGTTCGATGCAAACTTGCTCACGGTGCTGCAAGTGGAGGTTGCTTGCGGGCGAGTGCACCGTGTGCGCTTCTCTCGAGAGGCTCAAGGCTGCCGCTTCGAGTTCGAGGCTCCCGAGCACATCCGAGGCTGAGGCCAAGACTACTAAGATCTTGGACGGAGCCTACTACTCTTTAGCGCGGCTGTTCCCTGAGTCTGACGAGGAGGCTGGCAAGGGAGAGCCTTCTCCCAAAAAGAAGACAGCAGAGGAGACTCCGAAGGGAGAGAAGTCTCCCACTTCTGCTGAAAAGGCCGCGCAGTACTTGCTGACAAGATTGGGGTCTTCACAAAGCTGCTTCAGTTCCCGTGGCATCCCGGGCAACAGCACACTAAGTAATCAGTGCTGAGTTGAGAAGCCCAAACAGCTTCCAAAAGGCTCTATCAGGTGTGAGTTGCACAGAAAACCTAGACAGGAAATTGACGGCGACCTGGAACGTGGGCACCCCATGACGGTTTGGAGGAAGCTGCATGGAGTAGGACCTGGGCAGGTCAAATCTGAACATGTTCACTCTGATATAGAATTGGGGCATGTTCATGGCTGACATGCCCATGCCATGACAGGTAAGTGCATGCCAGGCATGCGCGTGCACATGCCCATGGAAACAGTGGACATATGAGCGCGCGCATGCACATGCACATGGACATGAACAATATGAGCATGCACATGCACATGTCACATGCGCATGAAAACATTGGACAGGAACATTTTAAGCATGCCCATGAAAACTGCGCACCGAACATGAACAGTTGCCCAGCATACGCATGCACGTGCCCATGCGAAGTTGTAAGTGCCGCACGGAAGACATTTCCTGGAGCAAGAATCTAGGGAAAGGTACATACCTGACGGCCCTCAGGCACACTATAAGGCAACCACTCACAAAGGCCATGACCTCAGGAGCTGTACAGAGAGCCAAGGCACAGCTACTCATTCAGTAAGCAGTGACACTCCCACCCTGCATGTCACTCGACGCGCAGCTTTTCCAAGCAGAAACCTCCTGTAGGGCAGCACCAGTCCTCAAACAAAAGAAGCAGCTAGCTGTATTTATAAGAACCTTTGTCCAATGAGGCGCCAGCCACATCATACATCATCTCGACGCGGCAGAGGCCTGCATCCATGAAGGGTGCCACTAAAATTCAATCAGCAATACCCACCTCCTGATGGGGAGCACAGCAGGTGGTGGCAAGTTCCAAACCTTGCCATCAGACGACCTTCGGGGAAGTGCGAACACAAAGTTTGCCATCAAACAACTAACACACATGAGCCTGGCAAGTGGAGGGAATTACATGGAAGCAGGAACGCGTGCCTGAAAACTCCTTCCTTCGAGTTGGTAGCCCTAGAAGTTGTCTTCAGTCTCTTATCTGGGGGCCAAATCCTTGGGTCTTCAGGCCGGCCATTGTCTTCTTCCGGTGCCACAGGCTCACCAGCTGGTTTAGGGCTGGTGGAAGGGGCTGGTACTTCCTCCTTCAACAACATGTCATCCTGGCAACATGACTGACTGTTCTCGGATGATCATGTCCGTGCACATGCTCATGCACATGGATGAAGTCCTTGGCAGGTGGCTTCTCGTCACCCTTTTGTTCTTGCTTTGGCTTGGGCTGGTGCTTTGGCATGGGTGGCGGGTACTGCTCCACTTCTGAGACCACGCGCCGAGGCTTCGCCTTTGCAGATGCCTCAATGCACAAAAATTCAAAGTGTAATGTAGTTGCTGCCCAAGCTCTGAACGCCCATCGAAAGCGCAGCTTTCTCCTGAGCCATAGCCTGCCAGCGATCAGTTTGTTTGATCTCCCTGCCCCAATAAATGCGTGAATGCACCTGCTCCTTTCCGCCAGCTGAGGTCTCCATCTTGAGTTGAAACGCTGCGGTTAGAAACGCAAATGTTCACACACACTCATGACCCGTTAGTGTGAACATGTACATGGTTCGAAGACATGCTCATGCTCATGGCGTGGTTCCAATTTACCATGGTCATGCTCATGGCATGGTTTCTACTATGCCAATGCACATGCTCATGCTCATGGCATGTGTTCTATGGTCGTGTTTCAGGGTTCAGGTAACACACATTACAGTAACACACTACACGAAGAACTCTTCCAGCGCGCAACAGCACTTGATCTGAGGCTAAAGCTGACAAGGACCCCAAGCACAGCGCTCCCCCGCTGTGAGCCCAAACTTGCCCACAAACACAAGATGAACTCTTGTTGCAGGGGTTTTCAAGCCGATAGGCCATATCAACCTCAAAACCCTTCATAAATGACATCTACTTGAAAACCCTCAGATACGCCAGTCTGGGTGGCTCGTCGAAAACGTCGCTTCGATGGACGCCCATGACTGTGAGACTATGTCGCTGGCCTATGAGACGGCCCCATGGCTGATAGATGCAGGAAAGGTGAGTCTCGCTAGGCGGCCAAGGTTGTACTGGTGCAGGTGGGATCCTTGGAGCATGCCGGGTGCCACGGTCGTTGAAGGGAGGGAAGGTGCTCTCCCAGTGAAAGGGCGTGTGGATCTTGAGGCGAAGCTGGACGAGCAAGATTTCCTGGAGGCAGGTTGGCATCGAGTTCGACCTGACAGTCCCTTGCCCACGTTTACAACTGCAAGACCGTCGCCTGTGCCGGGTCGCCGCCCCGCGGGACTCAGCTTGTGTCCCCCGGACGCAGTTGCTAGGTGGATGGCGGACCTGCACCGCTTCCCGCCTTACCAATACCGGGCTGAAAACTGTGTGCAAACAGGTCTGGTGAGGTTCGAGTTCCTTCAGTCAAGGAGAGAGAAGCAATTCTGGGGTTCCCTTTGGACTACGCCCGACGGTGCATGGTTAAAAGCGTGGAGGGAAAGCCAGCTCACAATGATTGTAGGCTCACCTTGCTGGGCAACAGTTGGTCGATTCCGGTAGTGGTCTACTTGCTTTACTGCCTTTTTCGCACCCTTGGTCTGTTGCCGTCGCTGGACGTGGCTACGCTTGTCTTGCGGTTGACACGTGGAAGGGACCAGAACCTTGGAAGCCTGCTGCTTCGACCTCCCCTACGTCAAACTACCAAGGCGGGGGCGCCATCAGTCGGGCTAGTTCCGCGCCTCTTAGGCCAAGTTTCTGTCAAGGGAGAAGACATCCTGCTTCAGTTGGGCAGTGATCTCCCAGCGCGTTACCATAGGTTGCGAGCATCGATTCCCAGTAAGCTCTGGCGTTGGAAGGATGTGGCAGGTTGGCGCTGGACGGGTGCTGCAGAGCACATCAACGCCTTGGAATTGCGTGCTGTTAAAACAGCCATCGTCTGGAGGTTGAAAGAGCTTGAGGAAGGAGCATGCCGCTTTTTGCGTTTGATCGATTCTCTTGTGGTGTTGCACGCATTGTCGAGAGGGAGATCGTCGAGCCGGCGGTTGAGGAGAACCGGTGTAGGATTGGAGCGCTTCAGTTGGCAAGTGGGCTTGTCGGTGTGTGGGCCTACGTGGACACACACCAGAACCCGGCCGATCGGCCGTCGCGGAGACCATTACATCGGAAATGGGGAAGAAAACCACGAAAGTAATGGAAGGAAAAAGCCAGCAGGAGCGCAAGAAAGTCCGCAGTAAGCTAGGTTCACTCAAAGGGCTCACAGTTCAACCTCGCACTAGAGAACGATATACAGACTGCTTGAATCGGTTCTTTGACTGGTTAGCAGGGGAGGGTTTAGTCCTCCCAAAGCGGCAAACTCTCCTCGATGGTCTAGTTAGTGACTACCTTGAACACCTCTGGGCCACAGGCGAAGGGAAATCCATTGCCAACAACACTTTGGCAGCGCTACTGGACCGTGATCCGTCACTCAAGGGCAAACTCCCTGGAAGTTGGCGGTTGTTGAAGGCCTGGACATCTGTTGAGATCCCGAATCGGGCGCTGCCACTTACCCTTCAGGTTCTGGATGCTCTCTGTGGCTGGTCAATTTTTAACGATTGTCCTACCTTTGGTTTGTCGCTTCGTGTGGCCTTCTTTGGTCTGTTGCGCACAGGAGAACTTTTGAGCCTACGGGCAAAGGATGTGTTCATCCCAGGGCCGAAAGGACCGGCTGTACTCTCGTTAGGCCTGACTAAGGGAGGCGCACGCCAAGGGGCGGCCGAGAGTGTAACACTGCATGAGCAGTCCATCCTCCCAGCTCTATGGCGTTGGAAACAACAGAATCCTCCAACTGCCTTTTTAACTCTCAAACCTCATGCTTGGCGAGCTTTGTTTGCTCGTGCCATTGATGCACTGCACCTGACTGACCAGCACTTCAGACCCTACAGTTTGAGACGTGGTGGGGCGACGTTCCATTTTAACCACCGCGGATCGTTCGATACTCTCCTTGTCCAGGGGCGGTGGGCAGCCGCCCGTACCGCCCGTATATATTTGAACGACGGTTTAGCACAGTTAGCGGATATGTCTCTGTCGAACTCATCCTTGATTCCTTACCTGAACTTGTATCGCAAGAGCCCAACCCTTGAGCCTGCACCGCCTTTAAGGCCTTGCAGATCAGGGGGACGTGGAGCCAAGAAGGGCAAGCCGAAAGATTGAGTGTTTTATTTTTTCCGAATCCGCGGCTCGATTTCTCGGGGGTGAGAAATCAATGAAACCACATTAAAAGACTGGAGTGAGTCAAATGATGGTTTCCCTCTCATATAGTATTCGAGCCTGGGGGACATCCGGTTTGGCGGATGTGGCCTCAGGGGATACTGGGGGGCTCTCTGTTCCTGTTGGTTTGGCGAGGGAACAGAGAGTCGGGGCCCCGAGAGGTAATTGTAGGCATGAGTTCGTTGCTTTTGTAGACAAACTTTCTGCAACGCGTGGGAAAAGTAAACTGAGGTCGTGTTTATATATACTATACACTTCCTTAAACATCCTTACCAACATTGGAGGCATCGGAAAGACTACTTTCCTGTATTGTGGTGGATATTTGTTTGCTCGGAGGGGTAATTACTTGCATCCAATGCATAACCCTGTATCGGATCTCTTGCTCTGAGGGAACGTACTGGGGCACCAGTTTGATGAATGCGAAACCAGGTGGAGTTGCCGTTGATCTTCAAGGAAGCTGCGCGAGTTGAGCCTTGGTTGCCGCAGTTCCCACCAACAGCGAGTTGCGCTGCGGTTCAGTTCCGAGAGAGATGGGTAGCAACAGAGCCCCCAAGTCGGGTGAGGTGAACAGTTGTCATTGGCAACCTTTGAGAACATGGTGTTCTCTTGTTGAACACAACGATGTTTTCTAAGGATATGGTGGCTCAATATCTGGGCCAGACTGCCCCGAAGGTGGGCTGAGAGGAGAAGCTGCTGTTACACTGGATGGCCGCGAAACTCTGCAAAGAAAAATAACAACTTGACGATCTGTATATTGGTGTGTTTTTTAAATAGGGAGACTCTTAAAGACCCTTGGAAGAAAGGACATATACCAAAAGCCATTGATGGGGGTTTTCTTTGAACATAGAAACCCAAATCAACGGCTGAAGTTTTAAGTTTTAGTGGTGCCAAGCCGAGCATAGTGCGTGGATGTGCGTGAAGAGTTATGGCGATATGTTGAGTTTGTTGTTCTGTGGGTCTTCTGACTTCGAACCCTTTTGACCCCTTTTGAAGATAGAGATTGTTTCAGCCAGGGTCTCCAAACGGGTAGCCAGGGTCGCCAAAATTTGTTGCATACAGCATACATGCACAACATTTTGCAGGGTAAAACATGAACAATGATAACACATGCTCAGGGTTTCCTGTGAAGACTGGAGCAACTCCAAGATCTTGATGATTCGTTACCTGTCCACAACGCAGGTGGAGAAGGCCGTCGGGGAGGCCCTGGGTGGAGTGCTTTTCATCGATGAAGCTTACGCCTTGGTGCGTGATGGAAAGGACCCAGAATCAGACCCGATCCGAATCAGAAGCTTCAGGTGTTTGGTGTGTACGGCGTGCAGCATGGCGTGCAGCACGGCGTGCAGCGTATGCATGCAGCACAGCGTGCAGCACGATGTGCAGCACGGTGCTTCTGGGTCACCGCTAGGAGTTGGCTTGCTGGTCAGCCACACAGAAGGATAGATCGGATAGGTATACTGATGTGTACCGTGTCTAGGTTTGCGAACCGCGAAACCCTAGACCCTGACATCGGCAGTTCTCTGCTCCAGAATGCTTGCTTCCTGAAGAACTGGCCTGTGAGGACAGCTTCGGGCAAGAGGCTGTCGACACGCTGATCAAGGAGATGGAGGACAAGCGAAAGAACGTCATCGTCATCTTGGCGGGCTACGCTCCTCGGCTGAATCCCACACTCCACTTGTAGCACGTGCAGGGTGTTCTGCTTTGGACGATGAGGGTGATAAGGAGTTGATTCCATTTGCATGTCCTCGCCTGAGCTCATCATTCTGGACAATAAACAAGTTGTTTGAGAAAAACACGTAGCCGATCTAGCAATAGACATTCTCAGGCATCTCTATGATTCTCAAAGGTCAACTCTTGAATGAAAAACACTTGCAGCAGAATCCTACGTACTTGCAGTTATTCTTCCTGCCGAGCAATCGAAAGTATATATGAAAGTATCATGGATCTAGCACAAAGCCAAAGTCCTCCCACAGTTCCACTTCTGTATGTTTGGTTTCTTTGGCTGGCACCCTTGGCACCAGAAGTTTAACAATTGCCATCCGTTTTTGTCGACCGAAAAACGGAACCCGTTTTTCATCACGACATCCGACGGATTTCGACGCGTCCCAGGAGACTGAGATGGATAGTTTCTTTGATTCCAATCCAGGGTTCAAAAGCCGCGTGCCCTTCACCTTCCGCTTTGAGGCGCGTGTGTTTTACCGCAAACATATTGGTGTTTGGAATGGGATTGGGAATGGGCTCGGGGAGGGGATGAGAGGATGCGTGTGAAGTGATTTGAATGTGGGAAGATGGCCATCCCACGGCTTTTCGGCATAGTATTTGAGTTGATTCCACCCCTGCTAGATGGGCCTGAACATGACTCACCAAACCAAGATTTTCAGACAAACCTGAGTCAGCGCAGCAATGAGCAGGACTACAGTTGCAATGAGCTGGGTCAAATTGGCAGTTTGGTCGCTCGGACATCAGATCTGAACTCTTTATTGTTGGCGCGTGTACTGCTTCAGCCTTCTCGAAGGCTTCGGGGTGTCAAGTGGGAGAGTGGTTCGAAGGAAGTGAAGATAAGGAACTTCTCATTTTGCAAGGAGTCTTGAGTCACCAGTGCTGGCCCTCACCAGTGCTGGCCCTTCAAATGTAATTAATGCCCTTGCTACCAGTAGTAATGCCCTTGTTTCTAGTAGCGATGCACTTGTTACTACTAGCGATTGATTTCTTTGCATTGGGATGAGGAAGTTTCAGGAAGGTTTTGGCCCACCAGGGCCAAGATCAGACTTTTGCATGCCATAACCGTGCAGATTGAGAATCAACAGAGATGCACCAAAACAGGTTGAGCAAGGAGCTGGATCGTCCTGGCAAGTATTTTAATGTAGTGATTCCTGAGTGCTGAGTGATTGATTTAGTCTATATAGTACTGCAGTTGAGAATTTGGTCCGATTGTTGGATGATTGGGGATGCTTTGGAGGCATACTTCCATTGGGAACCTTCAACAGTTACTCTACTGTAATTTCAGTTTCCTGTGGTATCAACTGCCAAGCCCTCGGTATTCTGGGTGAAATGAATCTACATACGTAGTTCAGACAAATTATCGTATATATATATATATACATATAGTATTGTATTTGATGTCGCTCAATACGAGCAAGAAGCCAAAACGCTTTGACTCCTTGGTGTTTTCGATGGATCTACCAGTGAATCCCTTGTTTACAGGGTCCACAAGCCATCATGTTCGTCGGACTGAGCTGGAGGCGGGTTTAAGGATGTTCTGACCGGTTCTCAAAGACACCATATATTACAATATAACATACATAGATATCTATGGAGAGAGAGAGAGAGACAGATCATTTAACACAGCTAGGGCAAAAAAGACAAATTTATTCAAATTGATGGTTTTGTGGGAGTTACAACCATTCAGTGTGAGGTTTTCTCCTCCAGGTTTTGGCCGTAGCTCCATTGTTTCTTTGAAATTGATGATTGAGAGTCACTTGACCAAAGTTGTTTCCTCCACAATCCGAGTGACAGAAGCCCAGGGTACCACACCATGTTTGTGTCAGTTGCCACTGAACATCACTGAACTGAGTGAGTGAGTCACGGACAGACAAAGCTCGCCCTGAACCTTGAAGAGTCACATTGGAGTCCCTGGTGTGGCCAAAGGTGCTCAAGAAGCTGTTTCAAAGATCATCCCGATTCAGGTCTAGTTTGTTTGTTGGCACCCAACAGATAGAGCCATCCAAGCACCTTTGAATACCGTTGATGTTGATTTGTTCAAAATATTGACCTTTTTTGGGGGGAGGGGCGAAAGAATGGTATTTCCACTAGCAAGGATACGCCCAATTTTACGAGTTTGTTTTGCTGGAGCTCCCAGCCTTTCAACGAGGTCCTGGATTCTCAAGGCTTGGTGGTGGCTGACCAGGCGGGGGAAGTCTTTGACTTTCTGCGAATACTGTAGATTCTTTGAGGTCATGGGGTGGTGGAGTTTGCAGCTAGTTCGCAGCTTTTCAGTTTTCTATGGTATATATTAAAGGTAACTGTATTGATTGGTGTGGCGACTTCGATCCTTGTCGGCCTCACTGGCCCCCATCTACCATGGGAGGAGAGGACTCAATCTACTCTTTGCTTCTTGAAGCTCCAAACTGGTAGGAGAGGACTTTGGTTCTTCCATGCTCGTGTCTGACTTGTAAACTGCTAGGGTTGCAAGGGCGTGGCCAGATGAGTGATGAGTCAACTGGCCATGCCAGGCTCATCAGACGGGAGCTGCCAAGAAAGTAGTATCCCCCCAAATAAAAGAAGCAATTCAGCAACGTACCGATCGGCCGAATTGGTGATTTGGATCGGCCGAATTCAATCAGCAAAGCCGACCGAATTCGATTCAGCGACCTGACGTTTTTTTTTTTTTTTTTCGTCCGTTTGGGTTTCATCCGTGGTTCGTGGTCCGTTTCGGAGAGGCCGCTCCGAATTGACGCTCACTCCGAATTGACTCACCGCCCTCGCTCCCAGGCATCTCAACGCTTGGAGGATTTGATCGCCTTCACGAGTGGATGCTGCTGCTTGATCCGCTGGGTGTGCGCTTTCACCGTGTAGATGTTTGGGAAACATCAGATCCCCCGTAAACAGCACGAAACAACATATATTCATATTCATCACAATCCACAAGAGGTAGTTAAAGTCATAAAATAATGGACACCCCTTAGCCTCTATGATTAAGGGTTTTGGGATGGACACCCGAAACAGGAGCCCTGGTATAGCTGACTGCGCTCACGCAATCATCAAATACCACGCTCTCAGCGCTTGGCCACTGGCACAACCGGACTAAGGTAACAACGTCGCCGATGCCGACTGCCACCCCTCGCGCGAGAATGGCAACGGCCGAACGGTGCGGAACGTCATAGAGGCGCGGAAGGTCATTCAGAAGCGAAGCAATGACCTGTGAATCTGGAATGATTGATGGGAAGGACAGGCAACGGGGGTCAACACAACACAAGATCCACATTGGGTGTAGCGAAATTGGGCAAAATTGGGTGTGGCGAAAGGAACAATGCCCACCAGCGAACTCGTTGAGCCATGTGAGAACTGTTGTTGGAAGTCGGGAGACTAAATCTGGCAGTGCCTTTGACCAAGCTGCGTGCAGCTTCTTCTCTTATTCAGCATGTGAAAAGGAGTTTCAATGAGTTACAAGGTGCTGGGTCTGCCGGGTGTTGTGTGAAGGACTTCACCATGTGAAAACGATGCTCTCAGCGCTACGCAGCACTCAAATCCGCGCATGTTCCAGGCCTTGCAGCGTGCCATGGCACGCCGGGTGGTGCAAAGCAAGTGCCTTAGTGGCAGAAGCGCTTCTCACTAAGCGCAGCTCGTGAGCGCAACTCGTGCCTTAACTCGTGTGCCCAGTATCACCAGGTGTCAGCAAAGGACACAAGGTTTTTTGATTGTGGTTGTGTCTTACTTTGGATGGTCGTTTTGAGTTTCAAGCGTTTGGAATTTCGCTTCCAGGATCCTCAACTTGGGTCAAAGATTTATCGCCTGAATCCTCACGATGGAGCTAGCTCACTTTGAGTCCTTTGGACGTCCAACACCAAGAGTGAGTTTCTGCTTGTTGTACTGTAAAGTATTTACTGTAGGGTGTGTCCCTTGAGAGTCTCTAAAAGATTATCACCATTTTTGAGAAAGGTCTTTGCTAACCGACCATCATCATCCACTTGATAAAAATTATTGCAATAGATTGACATTCCTACGACATGTTTGGAGCATATGTGAAGAGACAGCTATATCTACATGTTCTCTCCAGAGTAGGATGTACGAAAGGCTTAGGCTTCCAATATCATCCAATATCCATCTACACGTGGATCCTCTTTCACATTGAACTCAAAGTCCCAAAAATTTGCTGGCGGATTTTGTATTGTTCGAACTCTCATCGGCCGAACACATCGAGAGTTTTGGGCATCCAGGCTGTGAATTTCGGAACGTCACCTCGCCTCATTGCAGTTGTAGGAACTTCGTTTTCAGACGCCACAGAAAGGACACCTGATCTTGGGCCCAGACACGCTTCGATGCGTGTCGAGACCGGGTCGAGACCGGTCGAGATCCGTTGGAACGAAGCGCGGACTCGACTCCAAGGGCCACCGACAAGGAGTCCTTGCGCACGTTGACCTTGGCTGATCTCACCCTGGTGGCCGAAGAGCAAGCCGCGTCGCGCCTGGAGGACGAATTGGGTGAAAAAGAGTGGACTATGGAGAGAACTTGTTGTTTGTTCCTGCCATGTTGACATGTATTGCACATTATACAGTTATACATGTATGTTACTGCCAAGTCAGTGCGGTTCATGACTGTTAGTTGTGCATGGTTTTCAGTGCACACAGTAATCAATGTGTGTGTTTTTTTTTTTAAGAAATGTGCGTTCAAAAAAATGGGATATCTACTGAGCTTGGCAACATCACAGACATTTTGCGACAATCAGCTTTGGGTGTCGACTTTCATATCTTCGGAGGCAATTCGCAGCATACCCCATGGACATAAGTCCTGCGATACACCCAGGAGCCTTATATAGTATATCTTGAGGGGTTGCAACGATTGAGCCTTGCGCCGGTTGAAGGGTTTCGCGGCATATCCATTTATTTTTATACCGCTTTCGATGCAATGCTTGCGCATGCTACGGCAAGCACATGTCAGGGACCTTGTGGCCAAACGGGCTTGGTGACCACGCTGAGTCAAGCTGCTCAAACAAAGGCCACAGCGGGAATAGCTCATTCTTGGCTTCGGGTGGTGAGGGATTCACATGGACGGCTGAAGATCGGGTGAAGCCACTGATTGAATGGTCAGCTGAACTTGAACTGTCCACGATGTTTGGTTGGAGGGAGTGTTGGCTCCGGCTTTGATTGCTCCCAAATGGCTCGCAGCGTGTCTTTACTTGTCTTCAGGGCAAACATGTTGTTACTGTATATTGTTATATAGTTGATGTTCTAAGTTGTCAAATATATTGGAAGTATCGATCCCAAGGCATTCCTTCCAACAACTATCGCAGTTCGGAGTCCGGACCGTTTTGACTGCCGCCGCCTCGCACCAGGGCGGTTTGGCGGTCTGGAATCAGCAGTACCAGCTCAGTAAGCCTCGGGTGCAGCTCTACAGGCGGCCGCTTGGGGAGGGGCAGAGCTTGGGACCAAGCTGCGAAGTTCTGGTATAAGTAGCGTCCTTGCTCCGTTCGTAGCGATGCCCTTGGCTCCTAGTAGCGTCCTTGTTCCTAGTAGTAAGGCCAGGAGCCCCTATATAGTAGCGTCCGATCGCTCCGTTCGTAGCGATGCCCTTGGGGATGCTGAGAAGTTTGGGCCCAAAACTGAGAAGTTTAGATTCCAATTTTGGATGTGATGATGTGATTGGAGAGACGCCTCTAAAAAAGACGAGGCCTTGCGGGGCATTCCTTCCATTTGCTAAAGGTCTTTCTTTCTCCACCAGTTTATAGAAAGAATGTTTAAAGTATATAAACATAATAGGTTAGTATGGAGATCGGCATCTTCAATGGTTTGGTCATGGCATGTCATGACCACTCGAAAAATATCGTATGTTGGCCATTGGAGATCCCACATCTCAGATTTATGCGGCGTGGTTGCCATGTATGTCCAACGAACATCCCCAAAACACCTTCACCTGGCCCTTCGGATGAAGCCGGTCGCGCACCGGTCGCGTCAGGATGATCCGTGAAAGTCAACGCCTGAGCAAATCGTTGAAAGGATTTGAAAGCGACTTGGATTTTCAGTTCCTCCAGGGTGGAGACGAATATTTCACAAATCATGTCGATGTATTAATAGACAGAGCTAGCACGAAAAAGCCTAGCCTAGCATTTGAGCCACCGCAACCTGGTGGAGAATCTGGACGGTTGTCCTCACCAACATCTCACCAACCCATTTGGGGTTTTGCTCGTTTGTAGCTCGTCGATATCGATGCTTTGGTACAAAGGTCTTGAATGAGGGTTCAAGCCTCGAGCCCTTGAGAAAGCTAGAACGATGAATACTAGCTGGGAAGATCATGATCAGGTTTGCCCTGTTTATCTTGTCGGGCTCGTTGGTGATGCTTAAGCAGAGTCAAACTGATGTCAGTTCATATATACTGATACTGGAAAAGAATTGCAGACACTGAACAAATGTGTGACCAGTTCCTCGTATACATGTTTCAGCACCCAGACAAAAGATTTTCTGGGGCGCTCGTATCCTTCCCCATTCTGAAATCAGGAGGCAATTCATGTTTGATGCGGGAACTCAAGCTAGGGCCAAGTATTTTATTGGAGATTTGTGCAGTCATCAGAAACTGATTGAGAAACTGCTCCACAACCACCTGCTGGAGGGCATCATTTTATAGATGCAACCTTGGCATGTTACAGACCAAGCAGCTGAATCCACCAGGTGCTCAGCTGAACGGCTTGTCCCAACAGTGCACTACCGGCTTGGACACCTTGGTGAAGAAGCTTCAGTCGCAGCTCGGTGAAGATCGATCTGTGGAGCTGGGAGACTGGAGTGACTGGAGACCTGGATAAGTGATTGACCTACTCGCAAAGGGAACCCAATAGGAATAGCCTCCAACCTACTAGCAATGGCCTCCAACCTACAAAGGCCGCTTCCGTAAGAGGGCTTTGGATTGGTTCCGCCCATCCTAAAACCATGATCCACAATGCAGAAGAGTTGAATTCTTTTCAGAAGCAACATGTCCATTGTTGCAGTACTGGATGAATGTATCGTTCGCAGGTGGAGATCAACAAGATGCGGAGCTGCTATCAATTTGAAGCAATTGGAGAAAGCCCCGTTATAATATATATATAAACATGACTCTGTTCATATTGTTCATTCCCAACTGGATGCATTTGTCCGTGTTCCCAACCACTCCAGCGACCAATCAAGTCAGACTTGTACGAAAAAATACACGACTTCTTCCAACTCGTGGTCCCACTTTGCGTGGAGTTTTCAGCATGTGAGCTACGGTCGTTAAACATGCGAAGACCGTAAAGAGGGGTTGGTTTGTGGACAAGGTCCACCTCAAAACCGATAACCCCAGCGCTGTATATGATCATAAGTATGCGGCGAACTCAGAACACTGTAAAAAAAAAGACGATAAGGTCCAATTCAAATCCGATGACGTCCAATTGTTCGTTGAAGAAGAACAGGGAGTTTTTCACCGTCCCTCATGTCCATTCTGTTTTCTACATCATCCTACATCGTCACCTTGCGATGTAAGGACTCGGGGGGGGTCACGCTTGTTCCTCTCACATCGCCCAGGAAGATCCACGCCACCTGCGATCAGATCTTGCCCAAGTTAACCAGCTGCTCAGCGTAGACCTTTGCGGAGATGGATGACCAAACCCAAAAGCCTTTTGTCCCTGTGTTTTCTTGGGTCAAAAGGCTTTGGATCTCGGAAGTGATCGCTGGATCCAAACCGGACCGGGTCCAGGCTTCGACCCGACCTTCCTCGTCTGCCGACAGTACATGTTTGGGTTACTGTATGAGCGGAGCCAGGGTTTGACACACAGTGGGGCCATGTTCATGTTTCTTTTCGATGAGACACGTATCAGGTCTTTTGAAGTGCACGCTGAGACAAAAAGCAGATCAATGGCTTCAGAAACAACAGAAAGTTAGAGATCATGAACAGTTCGATTCATCTCTTTTCATCAATGCTGTGGAACCTTGGAGAGTCCATTTGTCTCCAAGCTTTCTGGATCTTCCTACCAGAGACCATGGCCGCCAGAGACCCCACGGGGACAGTTCGTGACCATTTTTGTTATCTCATCCAGTGACCTTTTGCAGGCCTGTTTGTGACCTCATCATGGGATCTCAAGTTCGGTCACTTTGAAGGTCCTTGTTGTATATTTGTGTTTCGATGTGGGATTTGGTTTTGTTACTTTTGTTGAGTGTTTATATGGTGTGTTTTGTGCCACCATTGCGATTACTGTAAGTCTGCAGTAAGACGTCCGGTTGCCAAATGTAGTACACAGCAGGATGACTTGGTTGCCGTTGTGGACGTGCTGACAGTACAGACGATGGCCCATTCAGAGACACAAGGGCGCTTCATGACTAGACGGCAGGCTGAGTTCTGCCGACTGCCGACTAGCTATATGCCCTGGTTTCTTGCTGCCCTGGTTCTTCTTATATACAAAATATTACAAAATGTAATATGGCGTTTTGCCATGTGGCCATTTGGTGACATGATCCTAGGACTCGTAGGTCATGCGTGGTGAAAAATATCAAACACCTCCAACAAAAACATGGGTCATTTAACATTTATGAGACAACATCAATGTGTGACATGTGTGTGGTGTGTGGTGCGTGGTTCATTTTTGTATGTTCTGTCCCAATGAGCTAGGAGGAGAAACGCATAGGCCAGGCTCTTTCACCCATGGTTTCACTAGTCCTATCTCACTGTCCTTCAGCGCTGTATATAAAAAAAATGCATTGTGTTTGTTTAATACCCTTTTTCTCGTGCCTTGATACTGAGACGAGCTGGACGATACCGCCAAGCTCACCGTCCAAGAGTTTGCCTTTCGGCAGCGAGGTACAGGGAGCCGCGGAGACTTTCACCGCCGCCGGCAGGGGCACAAGGGATTTGCCCCGTGGTTTTGTGTGAATTTTCTACACTGTTTGTGCCGCTGCTCTGCGTGTAATGCATATGTGATGGATTCTGTGGTGGGTCTTGCAAAAACATCAGGAGCTGATCCAGAGTGCTTTGCACCTGTTTTTGCGCGTCCTAGTTCTGCATTCCCCAGTGACATGCCGTTCCAAGTGTGTATTTTTGCCAATCTCCGCAGCTGTTCTTCATGTTTGGCAAAATTATACCCGCATAGACCCCAAACAGATTCAAAACGATTCGTTTGGACCAATGTTCGTCAAAAAACATTTCTTGTTACACCCTACCTTTGCATGTTACCCAAACTTTTGGGCTAGTGAGGCAACAAGAGCTCACATGTCCCCAGAGCCGGAAAAACACGATGTGCTTGCCTAGAATGAGCTCTGGAGAGCCCTTTTCTGATTCAGGGCCCTTGAACGAACCACGTTTTCCTCGTTTTGCACGTTGATCTGAGGAAGCGATGGTGAGGCCCTTGCAGATGAGCTCTCGGGAGGCAAAGAACGAGAGCTCTCGGGAGATCTCGTGGAGACAACGAGAACGAGGGGGTTTGTCCCAGGTGACCGGGGTCTGCAGGAAGAAAAGACATCAAATGGCATCCGGTTGGTCCCACGAACCTGAAACAGTCGGTCAACAAGAACGTCACTTTTTTTTGAGGAAGGCCTGCAACCTAACCATCATCATCCACTGTGACTGGTAATGATCATATTCCCTCAGGCATCATATACATGGGCATATTTACTGCAGGATTTGCAGGTCCTGCAGATAGCCTAAGCGGTACACAACATTCTTTTGGACCTTCGCAGATCAGAGAGGTGGGTAAGGACTGTTTGGTTTTGTGAGGTCCCTAGTAGCGATGGCCTCCAGGCGCCTGCTGGACTGCTTTAAACCAAAAACCCACTGGGAATGACAGTCTCTCCAAATTGCACAGCCTATGAACTGAAGCGTGCCTCTTGGACGCCTAATTACGGGCCAGTCATAGTGTCATGGGTACTGATTGTGCAGCTCCAACAAAATTCCATAGATGAGGATCAGCTAGCAGTGAAGAAGCTGAATCAAGAACTTGAATTTATGCAGCGGGATGGTTGTTTGGTTCTCTCTTTATCGCTCGCCATTTGTCAACCAAGCAAGGCTAGCGTTGGGGACAGCCCGAACCCGGATAGAACCAAGCATTGGCACAAAGAACGCCACCTGTGACAGTACAATGACAGCTTCCAGAGTTCAACGTGGCATGCGGACCTGTCAGTACTGGCAGATCGGACCGTTTGTAGAATGGGAACTCCAATGCATGCATAGTAAAGTATAACAAATCATAAGAATACAACCAAGAATCTACAACCAGAACGCCCCTCAATTGCAACCTGAACACTTTTCCTGTGTAGCTATTATTTCTTCTCATCATTCCAGCTTTCTGTGGCTTCACCGACCCCAGGGCTGTTTTTGGCTCTTCCTTTTCTGCACGTTTGAGAGCGACAATTCGACTCTCGTGTGGGGCTCGCGCGGACAGGCAGTTCATATCTTAGAGCTCTTCGCAAGTGATGACGTGCCATCGCCCTTGAATGAGCTTCAGGCACACTTTCAGACTGCATCTCTCCGGGATGTGTTTACCCAAAAACCTCTCCAGGAGTCCAAACCCATCCGGACGGTCCTAATCCGTTTGCTGGATCCCCTTTTGGAATTTCGATGGAGAACGGGCTCGGACGAACGGTTCGTCCGTGTGACTCCGCAGGAGGCGGCCATGCAATGCGAGGATCGTTTGGACACGCTGCGCGGACAATCGGTGCTTGCACCTCTGGAGATGGCGGTTCCTCGGAGTTCGGACCAGGATTTTCGAGGACGAGAGGACAGGAGATTCGTCGAGACTAGTGACTAGTTGGTGGCTTGAAGGCTTGGTGAAAACGTTTTTTTTCAATGGATGCTTTTGAAGAAACAGATATGATATCAAAGAATCACTTATAGTGAAAATGCGAGGTCCTGTGGTTTGTTTTTCTTCAAATTAGAACCTTGTGTATGGTGGTGCGTTCGCTGTGCAGTTTTGTTTCATCCAATATCCCAAACAGCCACGTGGAATTGTTGTTTGAAGATTGTTTGAAGAGAAGCTCTGATACACTGACAAGAATGTTCAGCAGTGTGAACTGCTTAAAAAAAAAAAAACGTAATGTTATGAACAAATGTTGCACAATTGTTGCACTTTCTATTGTTTTCAGAAATAACTATGTTTTAGGAATAAATATGAAACAAAGGAACCCCAATTTGGAACAAACAAATAGGGCTGAAGAAAAGACTAAACATGAAATAGGAAAAAACATGAAGATGACGATGCTGACTGGACTGACTAGAGTAGGAAAAGACAACATAAATATAGGCAAATGCTAGCTGTTTAGCTTTAGGATGATGTGAACGTGGCTAAAGCTGCAAACTTGTAGCGCGCCAGGACAAAAAGCCATTTGGGATGAGTGTTGATAGGAGACGTTGGAACCCTTGGCCTGAGCCGGCTTACTCGTATTCCTAGGACTCCGGACTGGCTCGCCGGCCTCCCAGCCGAGACCACTACCCAGATAGACCCCAGACCCCAGACCCCGGCCTCCCAGCCGAGACCAATTTTGTTCCTATTGTTTCATAGTTGGATCCTATTGTCCTTTTCGTTCTTTTAAATTGAGCACAACCAATTTATGTTGAGTCCGGCAGGCTGTGGAAGTGCACTTTTTCACCAATTTTTGAGCTCTACTAAGTTATCTGACATGTCTGCCTTCATCTGCTAGTTTTGGCTTAACACAAGTATTTCCCCAAGTATACTCATTGAGTCATGATCTGTTTTGTTTACTCACCAAAGAGTCTTCTAGGATTGTTTTTGTTTTGCTTTTTTTTAAGCCTGTGCATTTTTCAGAGTACAGCAGTTGAGATGTCCTTGGCAGTACTGGTGCTGTGAATTAATCTCAGTAGATCCTTGAAATTTACTTAAAAAGCACCTCCAGATCACTCAAAATTGGTGAAAAAGTGCACTTCCAGGGCCTGCCGTTCTGTTTATTATTGTACATGTGTTTTTCCCGATGTTTTTCATATTTTTATTTTTACTTTTTACATATGTTGTTCCTATTTCAAAGAATATTATCCCGGCAAGAGACCCCAAAGAGTGGGTTTGAGGTCTAGAGGTGTAGCAGCAGAAAGTCTAGAGATCTAGACGCATTGGGGTCCAGACAGGTGATGGTAGTGATGAAGGTGGAGATCGTGGTGATGGTGGTGGTGATAGCGATGGTGATGGTGGTGATGATGGTGGTGATGGTGGTGCATGGGGGTTCGCAAGCTGGGAAAGGTCCACAAAGTACTGCGCCCGCCACGAAATCTGCACTTCAAGGTCCACAAAATACATCAAAATACTGCACCTGTCACGAAATTGCACTTCAAGGTCCACAACGTACTGCGCCCGCCACCTGCCACAAAATCTTACACTTCAAGGTCCACAAAGTACTGCGCCTGCCACGAAATCTGCACTTCAAGGTCCACGAAGTACTGGACCTGCCACGGCTTCTGAAAACGAGTCACATGCACAAAAGTCACGATTCACTGCACCTGCCACGAAATCAGAGCATGCCGAAGACCACCACCATGTCCAAAGTACTGCGCTTGCCACAAATTCTGCCTCCTCCGATCTCCTGCACCTGTCACGAAAAGTCGACTTTGGACCACCGAAGCATGAGGTTTCCCTTGCGTCTGCCACGGAAAGTCACCACCAAGTCCAAAAATGCGCACGGCGCCACAACGAGAGCGCACCTCTGTCGAGCACCGTCCCGCGGCCAGCGTTTCGCGCGACCCTGCGCCGCGCAGCAAAAATCGCTTGGAGATTTCGGAACTTTTCGGCGAGCCTGCGCAGCCAAAACAAGTGCCCACATGAGAGCACCCTGTTCGCCCGGGTTACTGCAAGGACCCCTCAGTGTGGACGCACTGCTTGGGGAATTACAAGCATGGTTACATGATGAATGTTGAGGACGTCTCGAGGAAAAAACGAAGAATAGTAAACAAATAGGAAAAATATGAAACACAAATATGATCAAATTAGGCCGTGTTCAAAATAGAAAATAGGACAGCATAGGATCCAAACATAAGAAAATATTCATTTAGGTACAAAATGGAGGCTAGAGTGAGAGCCCTGGAGCAGGAAGGGGTGGTTGCCATGAAGGCCAGGAAGCTGGTGGATGAGCCTGTGGTGGGCCACTAATTACCACAAACAAGTGGCGTGGTGCTTGATTGGATCCCTGTCAGGGACAGAGGAGGACTGCCTGAGTGCTTGGCACTGAGTAGCTTAGGTCAGTATATGACTCTGCAGCTCGCAGGCTCTGGTTACAAAGAGCTGGTGCATAGGCAACTGTACCAGGACCTGTGCCAGACAGAGCTGGCTGAAGGGGTCGAGATACACCACAAGGACCACAACCCTCAATAACAGGGCCAGGAACCTGGTGGCAATGCCCACCAGGTTCCACAGGAGGCACCATAGAGCTGCAGTGTCCTGTCAAACACACAACATAGGCACAACCACCACCAGCTATTACAAGCAAAATTCTTCAAACACCACAAAAAGGGCTTTGGATCTTAGGGTTTCAAAAGCCTAACCCCTAAAAACCTTAGGGTTTGGGTTTCAAAAGCCTAACCCCTAAAAACCTTAGGGTTTCAAAACCCTGACCCCTAAAAGCCTTAGGGTTTCAAAGCCCTGGCATTTTCAAACATATGAAAAATAGAAATGTAAGCATAGAAAATTGGAGGCTATATGGCTATATGTTGAAATGAGAAAAACCAGGAAATATACTATAACTATTGTAGTAACTAGACTAGACTAGAGTCTATGTATATGATGTGTAGAATGATGTAAACCTGATCTGTCTAATGTCCAAGGATCTAATGTTCTTCTTTAATTGTATGCTCCAGGAACTCCTTGTTGCTGGCGTTTCTGGCACCCTTGCTCATTCGAACTTGATTCAATGCAATTCTATTCCGTTCCTGGTCCTACATTCCTGTATTTCTGTCCTTTTCTCTCCATCCTGTTCTTTGTCCCTTGTTTCCTTTTCTTTTTCTTTTCCTAGAGTGTTGTCAACTTGTTTCCTTTTTATTCATATCTCCAGCTCCTTTTTGTTCCTATTCCTGGTTTATGTTTGTTGTCCTTTTGTTCAAAGAAACATCCCCCATGAAAATGACCATCCTTTTCTCATTCAAAAAACACACTTTTCAATTGATATTTTGTAAGCACAAGGGGCTGTATATGTTGGATAACTACCTCAGCTGCGGAGTATGGATTTACACAGGTCATTTAATAAACTTCAGTAACTTGGAGAGTGAGTGACAATAGATGGCAAGGTTTCAGATAAATTCACTTGGCGAGGTTTCGGATTCCCGATTTGCGATTTTCATGTCACAAATTGTCTCTTCTGAATGTAGTTTTCTATGTTAACCTATCATGACCTATGCCATTGTAAAAAAAACTAATTACAGTAGTTGGTTTTTCATTTTATAAACCAAAGCACCTATCCCTCACATTATATAAACACAAATGGTTTATAAAATGAAGAACCGACCCGCCTATGAACAATCAAGGGGGACTAAACAAATTTTTGAATTTAATAGACATTGCAGGCAACTTGTTTTTCATAAACGTAATGTTTTCTTGATACAGAGGGACTGCAAGTTGTGTCGTCGAACACTTTCGGGTTGTGCTTAGCTGGAGACAGGTCTGAAGTTGGATGCGACACAACCGGCGATTTGCGTGATTTTGCTACTTCAGGAGGTTTGACCATGAAGCCGGAATAGTTTACTACGCTACTATGAACCTAACATCATCATGAACCAAGTTGCCACTGGAAGAAACACCCCCCTGCACCCAGGTTCAAGCCTTAACCATCTACTGAGCCTCTTGCATTGTGAGCGCAATCGGATCGAAGATCCGCGGTTTGTACCTAACTTTATGGCATCACGCCCACACTGGACGAACACAGCGAGCAGATGCGAACAGTTTGGCACCAAACTCGCCTTTCGCACCAAAAGACTGCGGTGCCGGACCGGTGCTGTTCGTTGGATCCACCGGTGGTCTTTTCTGTCGGTGCACCGTTCCATGGTGCAGAACCGCGTTGTCGTTTTCGGTGCTTGTCTTCAGACCGCCACAGAGCTTAGAATCCGTTCATCGGGACGAATCCACAGCTGGAAGTCACTCGGGAATGGGTGTGATTGGCTGAATGAGTTGGTCTGCACAGACAGAGACAGTAGTCGAAATACGGCCCTCTCCGGGCTTGTCTCGGGGCGGACAGAGACACCATTTGTCCGACTTCATCTCAGATCAAGAGAGCCACTTGGAGGGCACCCTCGAAAAGGATTCATTCACAGGATTCGGAGCGCATGGCACGGTCGTCACTGCCGGTCACCGCTTCCATTGGCCGAGGTGAAAGTTGCCGAGAGCGGTTTGGGCCCTGGTCGAACGCTTGCGCCGCGAGCCGTTTCGTGCCGGGACTCGCGCCTGGTGAAGACTCGTTGTCTCACGTGTCTCGAAACGTTCGCATCCATTTAAACAGTGTGTGGGAAGTTGAAGAATTTTCATATATTGTTCATCTTGCAATCTCAAGAATTTGTTGGAAAAAAGGTTATTGTATGTCAACGCACTTGCCCCCCAAAAAAAGTAACGTGTCCCGTCTCCTAGATCAGCTCGAGTGCATTTGTTCACCCATGTTGGTTGGACCCATCGCCAAGTTCGATCAGCGATGTAGCTGATGAAAGCCTAGTTGTGATGGCAACAGGCTGTGATGGCATATGTTTATTTTTTTTAAAATGTGTTTCAGATCTTCGATTGATGGATCGAATCAACACACCCAAAGTAGCATGTGTTATGCTCATTAAACATCATTGAACCATAAGAACATGTCAAAAAAACAGGTCGATCTCTTGTTTTGCATGTGGGATATGAGACAGACCACCCTTGCATGACTTTGAAACAGTGAAGATCCGTGCGTGGTTGATTGGGTTTCATGCATCGTGTATCATCGGGTATCATCGTGGAAGGCCGGAAGGGTGCGAAGAAAATACCAAAAAGAGTCATCGACCATGTTAGAGTCCCATATTTGCTCGCACGTTTCTTCGAAGCGTCTTGTTACTAGTAGTAAGGCCAGGAGCTACTAGTAGCGTTCTTGCTCCTAGTAGCGATGCCCTTCATTCCTAGCGTATAGCTTCTTGTTACTGCAGGTTGGAAGCAAGAGGCCAGCGGGTGGGGTTTCTGTTGCTCCAGTTCAGGGCCTGAACCGAACTCGACCTACCGGCAGACGGCCGGACTTACCTGGAACGGTCGCTATATGGATCCCTGTTGAAATTTCCTCTACAAAAAGGGAGAGTTTGAGGCCCTTACAGATGTGCCATTTTGTAACGAGGCAGTTTTGGGCACCTACAGAACCCGATTTTTGTATATAGAGAAATCACTTTGCAGTATGGCTGGCTATGCACTTGTAAGCGATAGTAATCTTGAGGCATCATCATTTTGTGCAAGCCCACTCTGGTACATGCCATTTTGTAGATGTCAAATCAGCTTGGGTCAGAGCTTTTCGTAGACTCCAAACCTGGTCCCCTTACAAACTGCTCGCCCCGACCTCTCCCCCTTCATTTTAACAGGGATCTACTAGTTTATATGGTCCTATTATATGGTGGACTCATTGGGCTGCAGGCTTTCTTCACCCATCCCCGGTGCTTTTTCGTTTTGGTGGACCCTGGCCGAATGGCGAAGTCGAGACACTCAAAACTCCCTGGCCGAGCCGCTTTTTTAAGAGAGGTGATTTCGGGTGTCCATTCACCACGCTGGGGGGTCCTTTGTAGCGCGCTGCCAACAGTTGGTGTGTTTTTCTCCGGGGTCGGGGATGGTTGGGGCGCCATTTGGGGAGTTGAACTTGGACTGCTGCTTGTTGATGCGGCCAAGGGCTTGTTCAAAGCAGCATTTTATCATTATTCATGTCGTATTTGTGGGTCTCAACTTGCTAAGCACATTACCGTATGTGTTATGTTTGTTCATTCCAGGGAGTGGATGTCTTTTCTTTTATGTTAAACAACACTTATATACATGTTCGGACATAATCATTCCAATCATTGTTCTCTTCAATGGACTTTGCATTCCTTCAAAGTACGATTGAGGAGTGGTCAACCCCAATTGGTCATGGTGGAGCTTTTGCAGTGGATGGACACGACTGAATTTCACCGCAGGTAGAGTCCAGCGAGAAGAGCACTGAGAAGAGCCGCAGATCTTCCAGCAAATCTGCGGCAAAACAGGTTCGGAGTGACGAAGTGTTGTAGCTCAAGTTCGGAGTGACAGACGTGGACGAACGATCCGATCCCCCTGGACGAACGGAAGCTGGACCCAATTTCCTTTGGTGAGGGTTCTGTTTATATTTATACAAATACACACCCAAGTGCCAAGTGAAGGGTGTTCTTTTTCTGCAAATGACACTATCTCACTATGGCTGAGCAGGCGGAATTTGCCGGTATCGGTTTGGTTTGCATTTGTGTGCTGATGCGGAGCTTTAGATCAGACCTTCTTGGTTGGTGGTGTTGGTGGGGTGGTGGTACATCCAGAGCTTCGCATCGGAGCCACGAATGGCTCCACCTGGTTGTGGACAGCCATCTAACATATACAGAGGACCATAACAAACCGACTCAATTAGTGTTTAAATATGTTGTTCATTCATGTTCATTCCAAAACATGTATTGAATGAAATGGGCTGGCTGCAGGCAAGAAGATCGTGTGTTGTTCAGGATTGAACAAACGCGTGCCATTTCCACTGTTTTGGGAGGAACCTCTGCGTGGACCCTCTTTGATAGAACAAAAACATGGGTCGATATTCAGTCATCCTTGCGTTCGCGGATCAGATGATGTGTCGGGGATGTTTGCCTGGATCTTCCAATGACATGGCAAATGCTGTTTTTATATGAATGTATGAATGAACGGACAGACAAATATCACAAGCTAAAGTGCATTGGTTCTTGTGTTTGAGCAAGCTTGCAGCTTGCTTGACTGCGGCAAATCACATGAACTGACCATCAGATTTGCCTGATGATCCCGAGTTCAATTCTATATAATATTATATGATGAATCCCTTTTTCGTTCAATTTTATTGAACTACTGGGTTTTGAGTTCAAGCTTTACAACCTTTTTTGGGTCCCCCCGTGAACAAGACCGCCCCGCAGGCACCTTCGCCGGAGACCTCCCCTGCAGACGTGCCACCTTCGCCCGAGGCCAAGGCCAGAGCCGAAGATGCAGAGTGACGTGTTCACCGGGTTGCGCAGGGAGGGCGCGAATGTCTCTCTTGGTATTAGGACGCTATTAGGTGGAGGCCATCACAGTAGGTTGGAGGCCATCGCACGTAGGTTGGAGGCCATGGCAAGTAGGTTGAGGCCATCGCAAGTAGGTTGGAGGCCATCGCAAGTAGGTTTGAGGCCATCGCAAGTAGGTTGGAGGCCATCGCAAGTAGGTTTGAGGCCATCACAGTAGGTTGGAGGCCATGGCAAGTAGGTTGGAGGCCATCGCAAGTAGGTTAGAGGCCATCGCAAGTAGGTTGGAGGCCATCGCAAGTAGGTTGGAGGC
>CAXAMN010003558.1:263401-378737 GCA_963970005.1 Durusdinium trenchii | reverse complement strand
GGAGGCCATCACAAGTAGGTTGGAGGCCATCGCAAGTAGGTTGGAGGCCATCACTACTATAGTACTATAGAATCTCTCAAGGTCGAAGATCTGAAAGTACACTTGTGGAACTCTTCGGGCAGTCTTGGACTTCTAGCGAGTTAGTGTGGAAGCCTGAGGTGATTCACGCCGCCGGTGACCCTGAAGCTCAGACAGATGGGCTCTTTTTGTTGAGCCTGATGTTTTTCAGCCAGTTCCAGATGATATGCATGCAATATATATATATATATGTATTTATATAGCAAATGTCTGACAGACCATCTAAAACCTTCGTGTCACTGGGTACAGACTCGACAGAATCAGTTGTTTTTGGGAGCATACTGAATGCTGCATACAGTCAAAAGAATCCATTTTCTCGACAATTAGGGATCTCGCATCAAAAGCCTTGTCAGGCGAGTTGTTTTTGTTATATTAGCAACATATACAAGGAAATTTCAAATCACATTGTATGAAATTAGTATTAATACATACCGTGAACCGTTCTGATACCCCATATCTACAAGTCATAGCACGGTTTGCACGGTGGTCGTACCGTCGTACCACGGAGTCCAAGAGCCTCCTTCGCTTCCTCGCTTCCTCCTCAGGCGCCCGACACCGCACCGCCGAGCGCCGACCGCGGCTCGGGCGACAAGCCGCCGGAGGCTGCGCCAAAGGCCAGGGCGGCGGTATTTGGAGTCCAAGAATCGTTTGGCTTGATCAATGTCTACCAGGGGCCCCAAGTGTGAACAGAACACATGGACTGTTCAATTTTGGGTTGGAGGACACTGAAACATACTGAAACGATTTCACAAGATCTCAGACATCCGTACGTTAGCGAGAATTTATATACAAATGATTACAACTTGTCTTTGAATTCTGTGAAACTTAAGAATATGATAGAATATGTACCAAAAAAGTTGGTAGAAAACCGATGTTTCATGAAAAGAAACCCTTTGACGAAGCACGTCTAACGGTCCGCAGCTTCGAACATCGTTCCGTTGAGGTGAAGCACAGGATGCTAGACAACCACCAAGCACAGCATGAGTAGCAATGCACTTGTTGCACTTGTTACTATAGGCTTCTAGCTACTAGATGAGTAAAACACATGGTACCTAGACACTTTGGGTGGTTTATGGTGGTTTTTAGGTCAGGACAGTCTCACTTTAGAGTGGTCGGACCCTCAACTGGACCGGAAGACTTCGGTCAACATCCGGATGCAGATTGGTTTCGACCAGTGTTGAGGATCTCCAGATTCACGAGGGTCACTATTCTTGGAATGTATTTGTATTCATGTGTGGTTTAAAGCCCGCAGTCAAACACTTCAGGGACATCCCAAACATTTGGTGTAGGGCTTTCGCTTCTGCCGGCATAGGAAGCTTCTTCAGCAAGATCACTGGGGCCAACCGTTGGCCTTGTTACTCTCATTGCTACCCAATGATTGTTTGATGTTGTTTGTGTTCCCGTGGATGTGTGCCTGGCCCAAGTGACGGCGTGTGGCGGCCTGTGGTGCTACTCGGCTTTTTCCGCAGGCACCCGCCAAGCGGCGTGCGAGCCAGGCCAGCGGACTGGTGGGGCCTAAGGGCGAGCGGGCGTTATTCGAGGTTGCTCCAAGGATTTTAGTTTTTTGTGGTCTTGGAAGGCGTTCCCAGTGTTCAAATGCAGTAGAGATTAATATGAGAATAAATCAGGGCGGATGAGAATGGAAGAGAGTGGGCAAGAGGATGGGCGGAAGATGAAGCGGTTGCTCGTGGTTCGTTGCAGCATATGTTGCAGTAAAGTTTGACTGTGGGAGATGAGCATGATCTATGAATCGAATGCGGTCATGGCCTATGAAGTCGGTCAATATCATAGGTCAATGTATGGCTTATCAACGTGATCCACCTGTACGTGTTCTTTGTGCAGCTTCGTGTGTGCCAGGGTCTTTGACTTCACCTGCCGAACCAAGGAAATCACATTTGGGAAGTTGGGGTATGAATCTGAATGTATCCACTTTGATGTGAACCTAGTAGTTGTACAATACTTCGCTGAATCTAGGTAAGACAGTTCCGTCGCAAAATATAGTTGCTGATTATTAATATTCTAAATCTTAGTGTAGTACGTGTAGTCTAGATTGAAGATAGTCCATATCTGCGAAAATGATGTTTGCGGCAGTCTAAGAGAGGAAACACGTACGATTCTGGGGGCGGTTTTCGTTTCTTCACCACGTGTGGCACGCTAGATGTTAGGGACCAAGGAAAGAAGCGGTAAAAAGAATGTCAGTGGTGGCACCCGCACCACCTCCAATGAAGACTCACTGAGCAGCGTCAAAAACCTCCATGTGAGGGTTTTATCATGGTGTTGTCCTCCAAAACCTTCGCGAAAGGCAAGAGCTGGGGCGCGAAAGGTCTGAGAAAGGTTCGCGAAAGTTGCGCTTTATATGGAGTTTGCGAAAGGGCTCGCGAAAGGTTCTGATTGAATGGGTTATGTTAGCTTTTAGCTGTCTTTTTGTGTGTGTTTCAGGCTAAATTCCAAAGGTTCAACTAGATGTCGCAACCTCCCTTGCCTTCCAGATGTGGTGTTCGCAGCTGCTGTGGGGACGTAAAGTTGACGCAGGTGAATGGATACAGCCAACTCGGCGAAACAACTAAACAACCAAGGCCAGTAACACTAAACAAGAACGAACAAAAATACCCAAGCAAACTCGGCGAAATCCGCGAAAGGCTCGCGAAAGGTTCGCGAATGCGGCGCGAAAGGCGAAATGCTCAAATCTGCCCCTTGGTCCACAGGTTCGACTTGGAAAGCCCGAACGTCAAGGATGTCCAATAAGGCAATCTGCTAAAAAAGGTGGTGCAGGCACTAGAGAACCAGTTTAGAGGGGAAGGGCCAACCACTTTGTTTCTGTGCACGGTCCCCAAACAGAGAACTAAGCATATCACATCAATTTTCTTCCATCGCCTACCGCTTACCGGAGTCCCTCAACAGGAACACGCCGGCCCCGCTCCGCTCATGCTCACGTTCATCGGCCTAGACCGCGGTCAGCGGATTTTCATATGTATACTGTATATTATACAAATTATACAATATTATACATATTGACTTTCTAAGTTCCAAGCGTTGTTTCGCGAAAGCCTCCGCGAAAGCAGCCATGTTGGAGAGGGCCCGCGCGAAAGGGAAAATTGCAACCGCGAAAGGCACGCGAAGGCTTTCGCGAAAGGGCTGTAGGAATACAAAGCTGTTTCCAACAGGTTTTCGCCACTGCTCCACTGAGATAAGCAGCTGGGCTGTCGGCCTCACTGGGAACTTCTGAACAAGTCACGTTACGAATGAGGGATCATCAGCGATAAAACATCCGTACATGCCTCGGCATGTGGAAAAGACCCACGTCTCTAAAAAATCGTGTAAAAGACCCACGCCAAACCAACTAAACTTAAATCAAACATAATCAAACCAAACCCATGTATGCCATGTACATTGCATCCTTTCTTTTTATGGGTATACGGTGCCATGTGAGGCGACGGCGGCTGGAGCAACTGGCGGTGGGTCCGATCTCTCAATGAGGGCGCGGTCGGTGGCACAGTTAGTGGACACCTCCTGATACCACTGACCACTGGCGCTATGACCTGCCAAACTGGCAACTGTTTTTGGCAGAAGTGTTGCATTCGAACAAGTATAGAGCGGAAGCACACAAGTATTCACACAAAACAGTAGTTCTGCTGCCAACGATACCTAAGCAGTAACGCTTGGAAGGATTGGAGACGCAAATGAACAAGAGATGTCAAGAGTCAGACCTCAGACTTTGCATGATTTTCATATATATATATATTCAACGCTCTAACATCACTCACTCTATCCAATTCATGTTTATCCAATCGTAGCCGGCAGTCAGATGCATTCTTGGTGGGTGAGAAGTGGTGAGGAGTGCGGATTTCAATTCCAATGCCAGCGAAAGGGAATGCGATGTTGCAGCACCAAAGATTTGGCTGTTGGCGGAATTTGAAGTTGCAAGAACTTGGGGGCACACTAGTAACAAGAAACTACTATGGGGCTCCTGGCCTTACTACTAGGACTAGGAGCGATCGGACGCTACTGTGGGCTCCTGGAATTGCAACTAGTAACAAGAAGCTACTTCTTGGTTCAATTTAAGGTTCCCACGTCTCGGCTTCCATGTTTCATCAACTTCGCATACACATGGCGTCTCGGAGAACGTCGGGTGGTGGGGGATCCAGCCTTCGCACCATCCATCGCGCTGCCTATTGGGCATTGGTCGAAGGAAGGAAGGACCAATGTGTTGACCAGATGAGCTATACCGACATATTACGACCAAAAGTCACCTCCAAGAGGGATGACCATCCAGTATAGTCATGTATAGTCCAGTATATATAAATCAGAATTAATAAGATATGCATGTTAGATCCAATACGATATTGTAAGGGACTTTCTTCCCAAGTGTTGGCTCGGCTCAGATCCACTTCCTGAAACCCCTGGAAGCGGAAAACAGCCCGACCGAGGCCTCCGGAAGTGAGATGTCCAGTGGCTTTGGATGAGACCACGTGGCCTTGACCGAGTCGAGAGGAATGGGGAACAGGGATGTCTGGGGACGCCATTTGGCGGCTTTCTCTCCATTGCACCGGACAATGGTCCAATTTGAAACAGGGCATTACTACTAGCAACAAGAAGCTACTAGTAAGTTCTAGAGTAGTGTTCTCAATTGAACGCAAATAAACAATACAGCATAATAAAGCCACTGATGAATTTAGATAATGACTATTGTGGGTCTTCATCTACTGTATACCGTCCACTTATGTTGTGACGAGTCTTTGGGATCACAATTCATTGTTGCTGTGTTCATATCGCCTTACCGGACCACAAAGAAAAGAGACCTATGCTGCTGCCACATTAAGCCTTTGAACACTTGGACGTCATAAAGGCTGCAACCTGCAACCTGTTTAAACACAAAAACATGTGGTCTGCAGCTTCTTGATGTCTTTAGCACGTCACCGTTCTTTCGACCTTTTCGTTCATGCGCTGGTCCAAACATGGTGCTTGCACCACACCGAGTCGCACCGGTGCAGTTCTGCGCCGCGCAACGAATGCGGCGTCACGCCGTCGCAGCGTGCCCAGGCCAAGCACCAGCGACTTTGTGCTCTTACGGCCCTTGCCCTACGATCCGGTGCCTCCGGACGCAGGCGCAAACTGCGTCCCGCGGGACGTGACGAATGGGACGTGGCGCCACGGAAGTGGGGAATGACACTTAAAGGAGATTCGTTGAAGGGGGTTCTATTGCACAGATGTCTGTGAGATAGATCAGTGTTGGTCTGAAAAGCCGTTGTTTGACCACGAGCTGGCAGCTCTGCCAGTAGAAAGCTTCAAGAATGCAGCTATGTATGGTTAGGGAAGTTTGTGTTTCCACATGCCAATTGATCAAGGCCTATCTGTGTCTGTGTAGACAAGTATGGGTTTGGGACATTGGTTGGGCCAGTCTCTTCGTCTTTTCGAGGGCAATAAAATAATGTTATTATGGCGCCAGGCGAATTCGTGCATGGGCCGAGCCTATATGGCATACATGGGCACTTTACAGTCGTGCAATGTTGTTCATTTGGTTGATGGCTCGTCTCCCAGGCGACACCAACAAGCAGAGGAGACGGCTTCAGCGCGCGAGTTTCGCGGCAAATTGAGATTGTTCTGGAACCGGTGATAGGACATGTAGATGGTGTAGGACGAAAGATATGGTTGACCGACTGGGCTTTTGCAGCGGGAAGAATTTTGTTTGTTCTTTGTTCCCCACATTGACGTGTGTTTTTTTTGTGTTTTTCTGTGGTATCCGCTCCAACTGCCACCCACAAACTGCCACAACCAATTGCCAGCCACCAATTGCTACCAACCGATTGCCACCAACCAATTGCTACCAACCAATTGCCACCAACCAATTGTCACCAGCCAACTGTCATCAACCAAGTGCCACCCACCAATTGCTACCAACCAATTGCCACCAACTAACTGTCACCACCCAATTGTCACCAACCAAATGTCAACCACCAATTGTCCGCTCCTGTGTCTGGTGAAGTTGTTAACATGTCAGGTTATCCGGTCCTGTTTTTTTACAAAAGCTAATTAATATATGTTTTCCCCACCTGTCAGGTGAGGGTTGTTAGATTTTATGTCAGCTGCCGTCGTCCTCCGCCTCCTGCTCCTCCACCTCCTCCTCGCAGTGTTCCCCACCGGACCTCAACCGCCAGCTCCGGATGGCAGTGTTCCACATTCACCACCAAACACCGCCAAATGTAGGCGATAAGTTTGCTGAGTTACATGGATCGTTTGGGCATGGGATCCATGGGCCTCGGACGGACCTGAACCCCTGTAAAGTGCTATATGTCGGGTCAAAACCTAAGATTCCCCAATTCCTGCATCGGTGACAGTGAAGATTCCTCGTCCTAACGACGGCCGTTCCGTCGTTGGTTGCGGGAGTTGGCGTGCCATGAGGTGAACCGCCGCTCCAGTGGAAGCGAAGCCAAGACAGAGAAAACCCATCGCCTTTTGTAGTGATTCATCATTGACTTTGGGTGTTTCCCCCCTCTAGGGCAGAGTAACCGTTTGGCAACTGGAGCGCTACCTTGGGTGCTTCACCATAATTCCCCTTTGAGTGATTGATGGCTATAGGTCATGGCACCAGAAGACCAACTGGGCACGACCTATGTGGAAGGTCGTAGCCGCTACATGGTGGATCAGGGCTCCTGGTTTGGACCCCATATCAATACTTTCCATCCCCCCTCCCAACACGCTTCGCGAGCCAAAGGACCTTCATTTACAAGGGCGCTTTGCTGGTGGTCCGCCGTTCAGACTTCTGGAGCAAGGAAGTATCGGATCTGTCGAAGCACGGGTTTTGTTAGGTCACATCATCTCGCAACTAGGTCCCTAGGTCAATGCCATACAGTAGAATGTTAGTTCAAAAAAGATTAACTTTTGAGTAGCAGCAAAAGCAAGGTGTAGCGTGAATGTAGCGTTCTGGCCACTTGGGGAAGGTGTGGACTTCTTAAAATGTGCATGTAAATGCATGTGTTTTTTGACATGACAGTCAATGGGTCCATCGGCGGAAGGATCTCAGTCTTCCCCAGGTGCCAATGTTGCCGCTCCAAAGCCCTCGGGAAGGTGCCGAGTTCATCGCGTCATCATTGAGCACACGTCGCCGTTTTCGACAATTCTATCGGCGATGGATGGACAGCACGCTTCGGAGTGCTGGTGATGAGATGGGGGGACCACACACTATAAACATACAATAACATACATGTGTATATAGTTATATACATAGGCATGCATCTATATATACCTAGGTTTTCGATGGTCTTTCGTCTGGAAAGGAGACCAACATATTCATGCTTGATTATACTCCATATATTAGGTTCTACTCATGTTGTCAAGGGTTGCAAGGGATGGTGATGCTGTTTGGAGATGTGGTTCCCGGTGCGATTCTCGTCGGTCTTTCGGAATTGCTCCCATGTTCAGGGTGGATCACGAGATATCATGAGCATCAGCGACTCTTCCAAAACATCCCTTAGCGTCCATGCACGTGCAGGACATGGGGAAGTTGAAGAGCCCATAACAACCTTGGAAGACAGGCACACCCAGGAATCCCAAGAACTATCCCAGAATCGATGATAACGGTTAGTCGCTTCTCTTCTGGACTAACCTGGCATGACAGCTCCAAAAGCTAACGGTTCCTTGTAATTGATGCTAATCAAAGCATTATGTCATTCGAGAAGGCCAGTAGAAGCTTCAATGCATGCACACAGAGGCTGAAGATGGCTGAAGCCACCCAAGTGCCACTTCTTTCTCATTTTCACTCTTTTTGCTCCAAGTGCTGTATAGAGCTACCAGGTGGGGTACGCGCATGAATCACAAGAGATTCTTGCAAAAGCTATGGAATCTATGGCATGACCTGATTACCCGCAACCCACAGGTAATTACCCAAGATGGTGATGGGCCATGCCGCCTGGGTCGCCCTGGTCCACCGTTCGGTCTCCCCGGTGCTGACCCACATCGTCCGCTGGAAGGCTCGCCGAAGAGCGAGAAGCAGAGCGAGGAGACGAACGCGAAAACGCACGCGATTGGTCTCCATGAGTCAGGTGTTGTTGAGGAAGTTAATAGGAGCTAGAGGACGCTACTAGTGGCTCCTGGCCGTACTACTAGGAACAAGAAGCAACTAGGAACAAGGGCATCGCTACTAGGAGCAAGGACGCTACTAGTAGCAAGCTTCCACTGGGTGCGATCAAACGAACATATGACACCATGTGGCAATGTCCAATGCCAAGCTTCATTCAGCTCAACATAAATATAGTGATCCATAGTGATACATAGTGATACCTACCATTACCTACCATCCCATATCAATCAGGCCCTTGGACGTCCGCTGTTCTTTCGCACTGGCAGCTTGTTTGCTCATGCTGATTTGCCGATGAAGCACCCCGATGTCGTTCGCAAGTGTCTTGCTTCAGGTTGATAGGCTCATGTTGATTGCGGACCGTTGGCGGCTTGAATCCGCATGTCGCCGCCAAGCAGTCCGGTCGGAGGACGTGCGGCAAAACAAGGGCTGGAAGATGGTCAAGAGCAAGGCACAGCTTCTGCAATGGAGCCGATCTGCATTGAGAAAAACCTGCAGTAAAGGCAAAGACCAATAATGTAACATAAGAAACAACAGGGACCACACAATATATTTGCGAACCACATATTTGACATCTTCATATGACCCTTCATCGATACACATGTCATCGCGCACGATTTCACCCCCCCAAAAAAGAGCAGACACATGCACATTGTTTGTCCAATTTCGCTTCCAACTTCCGCGTCTTCCTGTGGAACTGGAGAGCGAGTGCTGAGTCCGATTCCCGGAGCGATTCTCCGCGTCGCGCCAGCGCCCCACGCGTCGCGCCACCCGCGCCGCCCGGCTCCAGTCGCGACTCCGGGAGCTTCGCACCTTCGTTCGACGTCTTCCGAGCCATGGCGGAGCAGCTGGCTCGGATCTTCGGCCGCTTGGAGCCGAGACGAGAGTCACGAGACTGGGAGGGAGACCGGAACGAGGGGAGAGACGGGGTTGAGTTTTGAGCAGTTGGATGCAGTTGGTCATAGGTAACCAAGAGATTGCACATGTATAGTAACCTTTCTTAACCTTTCTTTTGAGACTTGGTTGGTGACTTGGTTGGTTTGTTGTGATGGCGGGCCACGTCTTTGAGATGATTTGTTTGAACCAAAAACACTATGAAGATGTGTGACTGTATCTCATCTGCTTGGAGAGGGAAACCCTGATCCCGAGCAAACTACCATGCAATAGAACATCACTTGGTATCAGACTATCATTTTGGAACCCTATGCCAGCAAACCAAATGAAGTTATTTTTGAGTGTGCAGCATCAAGATCATGTGCAGAGCAGACGTCCTTGTGAGGAACCGAGGAGGACCGCGTCAACTGCCCCTTTTACTTCAAGATCGGCGCATGCCGCAATGGTTTCTCGCCCAGGAATGTGGCAAGAACAGCTTTGATGGGACACCATTTGGAACATGACATATTATATAGGAGACCCTCTAAATTGTGTGAACATTGAATGAATTGCTGCTGTTGGTTTTGAGCACGGTTTTTGAAACCTATTTGTTTAGCATGTTTGTGAAGGACTCGTCCTTCCCTTCGGTTGGCGAGTTGATGTCAGGCGATCAGTGCAATCGCTTGCACAACCGTCCAACGATGAGTCAGACGCTGCTGTTGTCACACATGTGCCCAGGGCGGTTGGATGTGGTATGGCCGATTAGTTCTTCAATGCTCTTAATTGAAGCAGAAAGGTGACTGGACAAAGCTGTTGTGGACCAATTCCTTGTGGACACTGTACAGGGCAATTTGTGTTTGTTAGAGAATCGATGTTTGGAAGACCAATCTATTACCATGGATTCATGGATGTCTTGAGATGTTTTGAGCAATTCTTTTTGGCTCTTCAGCCAGGCTTCAGGAAGTGTACCAGTTGATACGTACTCCAGGTACCCCAATACTCCAGAGTCCTTGGCTCTCGCCAATGATGAGCCCTGGGATGACGACATGTACGACCGTGCACAGGCCCAGCAGTGGCTGCGGTGTTGAGCCGAGTTGAGTCATAGCAGCTTCGTGAGTGGATGATTTTCTGGCTATACCACCGGTTGCCCACCTCAAGTGTGAAGAGAGAATGATAGAGAATGCCATATCGGAGACTATGGATTCCTGGGGTCCCTGAGTCAGGAGCTCCTTCGTTTTCTCAAAACTCCTGGCCGACCATCGGACCGTCCGTCCGGATCGTGCCATCCGGGGGTCCAACCGCGTACGGCCGTTCATGCCGTTGCGGCAGCCGAACGGCGTGCCACAGGCACATTTGGAAGCCTTTTATGTGGAAGTGTTCCTGGAGTTGGCCAACTATGGAGAGATTGAGGACCAAATTTGGCACCTGGCTGGTTTGATTCGTGTATATAATGTGATCAGACATGCAACAGATATCGATAGATTAATTATCTAGCATGTTTCATGTGGGTTGATACATGTTGAAGCCAACAATTCGAACAGCCAGTAATCCCAATGGTACCATAGACTCAGAGGCTTAGAGGTGTGAAATTCACACACCCATGTTGTCTGTCGCCGCAGCACGCTACCTCGATATGTGGCCTTGTGACTCCGTGACGTTTTGTCAAGGATCCAGATCGGATGGTTGTCAACACAACTGGAAAACACAACTGCCAAAGTCTGTCCTCATTGTGTTGAGATAAAACATGTTGTTTTTGGATGGTTATCCTTGGACTTTGGTTATATAATTTGTAATATATAGCTGAGCACCGGTCTCATCCAGAAGAACTGCGAACGGTTCAACCTTACAGAGTTTGTTTGTCTTTTCTTTTCACCAGTTTTCCATTGGCATCGTCAGCATCCGGACGTCCGGAACTCACGGGCGCGCTGCTGGCAGGACTTGGTGGTGGTAGATAACTTGTGTGACCACATGATTGGTAATGTCTATGTGAAGTACTACCACGAGGAGGATGCGGAGCGTGCCCTGATGAAGCTGACAGGCGAATTTATGAATCTGTGGGAGTTTTGCAAGAACGAAGGTAAGGGTGAACGATGTGTTCTTTGTTGCGATGATCTAATATGAGCCACGATCAAAACAAGCGAAGATCCACTTTAGTGGAGAGGGGTAGGTTCGTGCACACAACACTGTAAAGCGAGAAGGTCCACCTCAAACCCAATAACCCCAGCATATATGATATTGAATATATATATTATATATTCAGTAATATGAACATAAATATGTGGTGAGCACACACACTACTCTGCAGTAAAACGATAGGGTCCACCTCAAAACTGATAATGTCAGTGTTTGTTTCAGTTGAAGAGACACAAGTGTTTACCGCCCATCATATATTGCTTGTTGCTGTCGATGGTCGGGCTTGATCATTGTTTGGACACGTCACACAAGCTTATTACACATGATTTGGAGTTACTGGGGAGCGTCATGCCTGGAGTAAGACTGGCACACAAAGACTTCAAAGAAAGGTATCATGCTGCTGATCAGAGATTAGTATAATTAGAGTATCTACTTATTTGATTAAGTAAATACGTGTTTTGATGAAATCTGATAAAGCCCAATTTCAAGATCTCTCATTGGAAGGCCGTTTCTACAGCGGGAAGTTGCGCCTTGGCTGAGATAGCACTGAGGAACAGTTCCATCGTTCACCGGGTTTAGACCGCTCGACGTTCACCAATGGCCCATGGCACCTGAAACCGGTGCTCCGGGTTTAGACCGCAGACCCAGAATCGATCAAACGACTAAGAGACCAGCGCTTTCGCGTGGTGTTCGAGTGAAGCCGAATCGCCTCTTGTCCGGAAGCGTTTTGCCACGGTTGTTGTGAAAGTGCTTAGCGTCCAATGTTTGTTTGTTTGTTAGTTTGTTTCTCAAACAAAAAGAAGATCGTGATTCACGATGTTGCAGCCTCAAGTTCAGCTTCCAAAAGATCTTCAGGTGAGATATCTTCATGTGCAACATCATGTGTTTCAAAAGCACTGTTCTTGGATCAAACAGATTGTCGGAGACGACCCATGACCGGTTCGAGCAACGCTCAGGATCCAAGCCGAGTACACCACGGTGAGCGATTTCCGTGAGGCGCGCTGCCGAGCCTTTCACGAGACCCGTTGCAATCGTGGCGCCTACTGTGGCTGAGCTGCGTAGAAGGGCGGGGGGGGGGGGGCTTCGACTGCGTTTGGTGCCACTGGGTGTGGAGGAAAGGGTGGCAGATTTCATGGATGAAAGGTTCCTTGAAAGTGTCTTTGAGAGGATGGCTATTTGAAACTTGCAAACCACCTACAAGGCACTGGACAGGTGTCAAATGTTTTCAAAAAGGCCTCCACAATGACCCTGCTTTGAAAAACTACCTCAGCTGTTGCAGACATTGGTTTGTGTATGCTGATCTCGAATGATCTCGCGGCTATCTCGTTTCTATTTAATGACGAGCTAACACCTTAAGAAGTGTAAGAAGAGGAAGAAGCCTCCGAGTGTTACAGACTTACTCAGGTATAGTAGAGATTAGTAAAGTGAGCGACACTTGGGGAAAAAAAAAACACACCAACATGCAGCAGTGTCCAAGCCATGATCGCATCACCTTACTCGTTCATTTGAGCAGAATGTTGTTTGCCCACATGAATAGAGACGGATGATTCAACCCCTTCCTTTGTGATATATATATACAGTATATATACTGTATTTAGTCCAAAGGAGAGGAGGAGAGGATGTGGTTTGATTCTGATCCTTACACGACCCAGTCGGGCAATTTCTGTGTTCTACTCGGTCTTCCTTTCGTAAGGCAATTTCATGCACATCAAGCACATTCCTCGTGCCATCAAGCGTCGCGTGGTGCGAGAGATGTACGATGATCACCCTGAGTACCTCGGGCAAACGGTGACTTGGACCGCGAGAGAGCACTATTCCGTCGGTGAAGTTTCAAAGTGTTCCATGTGTGCGGCCAAAGTGTATCATTTTGTTTAACAGTTTTGTTTCCGGCAGCACGCCCCGAACCGAAGAATCGCATGTAGAAGATCAAAGCTTCTGGCCTCAAAGAACATCACTGAGGGCTAGGTGTTTAATGTTAATTGTTCTGAAGACAAAAGCAAAGAACCTTGCAATTTTGTTGGGTAAAGGCAAAGGTAACATTTCATGGATCCATGTTTTGCCCTGATGGAAGGCCAAAAAGTCCAAGAAGGACAAGGACTCCGACAGATCGATTTTTCTTTTTTACGAAAGGCGCCGTCCGAGTCAGTCCAATTGCGAACGGAGGATCATGTTGATCAGCCGTTTTGTAGATGACCGATAGTTAAAAGAAACTTGTTGTTTACCTGATGCTACTTCTAGGGATTTGTTTTATGGATGTTTGGAGGCACTGTAAGCATCTTGGGCAACGCTTCAGTGATGTTGCATGCTGTTTTATGTTGTAAAAGCGATGTGTTTGTCTTTTCTTTTTTTAACGGCAACTCTTGAGCATGACTTACAGATCTACAAGAAACCATTTGAACCTCCCCTGAATCATCTCTCCCGTCGCGACCGTGATCACAAAGAGTGCCAGGACCGTGATCGCCGCTCTCGCTCCCGCCGTCGCGACAAGGAGAAGAAGGAGCCGAGACAAAGAGACCATAATAGACAATCATGGGTTACATGATCGAGATGGAATTGATACAGCATGAACTGATCGAATCAGCAGCTGCAGGAATTTATTTTCTTGGAGAACTTGATGTGTTTTTGGATGTTCTTGGTCTTTGTTGGGGTTTTAACATCTTGTTAGGGGCAATTTGGGGGTATAGGTATGGGAGGTGGACGTGCCACATTTTAATTTCCTTGGCGATGTCATGTGTTCCGTCCGCGGTTGTCGTTGTGCCTCCGCGAAGAGAGTACTTCGAGCTCTTTGTGAGCCCCGCTGCAAATGTGTTGCTAGTTGTTAATGAGCTTGACCCTCAAAAAAAAAAATATATATATATATAATCTCTCTATATATATACGTTATCTCACATGAACAGACCGTGCCTCTTCAGGTGTCAGTCGTTTGAAGCCCCCTTTCCGCAACTGCAGAAGAAAAGAAAAACCACTCACAACAAAAATAACACTGACAACAATTTTTTGTACCATTCCACAACAAGGTTCAGCATTTGCCCAGCTAATCCTTGTAGCAAACGTTCGGCCCAGGAGAAGGACCGTGATCGCGATCGTGGTGAGCGCGGTGAGGCCCCGCCTGCACGACAGACGTCAGAAGAACGACGTGCCATGATCGCCTCTTGGAATGCGGAGAAGGAGACTTGGCTTGAATAGCAGAGATGGGACAGGGTTCTGGAAGGTTATATCTAAAGATGGTTTCAATATAGACTGTACTGCTTAGATGATATCCTTTGAAGTTGAGATTTTGGTAGGGCATAGGTAGACATTCTGAATAGACCCGGTTTTTCAGTGCGCTTGGTCGAAGATTTGCTTGGAAAGCCAGTTTGCAGAGTTCAAGTGTTCAGAAACATGGCATGGAGGTTTTGATGTTTCACCTCTCATACCTATAACCTACCGGGCCTACTGGGATACAGATGCTGATTAGATTTGTGTACATAGTTATACTTAGTTAACAATTGATTTTGTAATATCATATATATATATATATTATGGAACCCGAGTGGCCCCTGTTTTAGAGCCAAAACATGTATGAGGTCAATTGGCTTCTAGGTATACATTGTTGTTCCTGTTTGTGAAGCCCGTGCAAGCCCGTATGAGAAGTATTCAGACTGATTTGCAGCACTTTGCAGCTCTGAAGACTTGCAAGGCAGTTGGATCACTTTGTTGCCAAGGAAAGCGGTGCTGTGGCGTAGTGCAGTATGACAGCAGACTTTCCGCACGAGTGACAGTCCTGAGAGCTTTCCTTGAACATGTGCCCTGCGACTGGCCACATGTGGGGACCGAAAGATTTCGTGAAGGTCGTCAATGCAAAACAAACGAAACAGACTTAGTAAGGCAGAGTCATGATGTTGACATCTTCACTTGGGATGCACATGACTTGTCAAATTTGTGGTGCGACATGACGCTGAACCTGGGGGCCCCTATCTTTCCCGTTTTGGTCAGCAGGGTGAGATGCTCTCCCCGATCTCCAGAGACAGGTCACCAGCTTTTGGTGCATTCATCGGCGAGCCGGCGCGATATAAAAGAGCCGCCCCTAGTAGCTTCTTGTTACTAGTAGCGTCCCTTGTTCCTAGTAGTATGGCCAGGAGCCCCTAGTAGCGTCCTTGTTCCTAGTAGTAAGGCCAGGAACCCCTAGTAGCTTCTTGTTCCTACCCCCGTTAAAGACTTGTAGAGGTCCTAAAGCCTAAACCTGTTAACAACACCTTGTTGTGAACTGCTCAACAGATTCCCCATGAAGAACATGTTTGGTGCCAGTCTGCCAGTTTTCAAGAAACAGACCCTACGCATTGAACATGAAGCGACTGAGGCTGACCACAGATGATACTTTGTAGCTTGTATGTCTTTGTTGATGATTGATTGACTATTTGTCAAAATAAGTGTTTGGCTACAAGTAGTAGAAGCAAAGGAGCTGTGCCCCCTGTCTCTCAAGTTCTGGCAAGTATATATGGTACAGTACACGTTCTCTTGTTTTTTGTTAAAGTACCCCAGAGTCCATCCAAGTACCTCCAACCGGAAGGAAGAAGATTCTCTCCTTTGGAAGTTATGAAGCCAACGGTGCTTCATGCTTTGAAGAGATTAGTTATGATCAACTCTTCGAGGTTTTATGAGGCTTTCTCCGGATAGCATAGCACCAACCGCAGGTTCGGTGCGTCGGTGGCCTCGTCAGGTGGTTGGTGCTGCAGTGAAGGTGGAATGACAGGTCAGGGGGGCCCCAGACCAAACCACGACGAAACCGAGGTCGGGTTCTGGCGAGGGGATGGAAGCCTGGGGCGGAAAGAAATGATGTCAATTAAACAAAAAGGGGAGCCTTCAGCACCCTTTTCAACGCATGGGCTGTATCAGTTGGGTTTCGAGAGAGGACCAAATCCAACAAGAAGAAACTGATAGTCACATATGCAGACATGCAAAGTAAAACACATTTTTCCCAATGTAGATATTTGTTGTTTTCATCAACAATCGATGCATAAACATAAAAGTAGACAACCCACTAAAGAATGTTCTTTGTTGCTGTGGCCACAAAGCAGAGAAACAATTCATAGCAGGGAAGCGAAAGAGCAGTTTTCAGGAACAGGGACAACCAGACAACCCCCACGGCTCATTTTCACCAGCATTGTCCAAAGGCACTTAAGACGCCCGCCAGTGAACGAAAAGCGGTGATGCTGTTTTGCCTGTGTTGTAATTAATTTGGACAAACACACCCCAACTCACTGGCTCGATTCCGCAAGATGACATGCGCAACCCCCATGCTCTCCCCAGCAATTGCTTCACGGTGTTTAGGCTCCGAAGGGGCCCCCCCTCTCTGTGTGCTTGGGTCATGTTTGGCTCCGTACATTGGCACCTGAAGACGCACGCACGAACCGTCGGGACAGGGACCCGCAGGTCAGCGAGTCGACGAGCGTGGCCACTTTACAGCTTAGGGAAATTGAAACATATTGAAACACGGTCAACCCAAGCTACTAGTAACAAGGGCATCTCCACTAACTAAGGGCATTACGTAGCAAGACGCTACTAGTAACATGGGGGTCTGTAAAAAACACGGCTGAGAGCACACTCATTGAAGCCACTTCGCCAATCCTTGTGCAAGCACCTCTTCGGTCGAGAGTATTCCAACGTTGGTGTTTTCACCGTTTTCCCCCTCGCACCGGGAAGATGCGGCTCCGGGATCATCGGACTGCTCTCGAGGTGGTTCCCGCGCCAGGCAAAAACTGCAGACCAGATTGCTCAAGGGGTACAAGGATGGTACAAGCATATGATGCAGCATGGCTCAGAAGAAAAGAACATCAAAAGAGCTGCAACTTTGCACTTACCGGACTTATTCAAGTCACTACAACGATTTCCAGTCAACAGCCTTTTGTCATTCTGTTCGATTTCCGGTTGGTACGGTTCTACCACCATGGAATCTCCGGATTCTCCAGTGCTTGTCTCTGTGGTGACGCCAAAGTCGATCACCAATGGCGGGACAGACTGGAACAGGCGGGTTTCATGAATTTGTAGACGGAGATCTGGAGCCATTCACGGCCATATGATTGCCAAGGATCTTTCTTGCCCTATAGAGATATTGGAGTCAATGTTTCTTTCCGACGGTCGGTACTTTGATCATCTTCGATCTTTCCGACGGTCGCTTCAGGATGCGACACGAGGGTATCCTTCAAAAAGATATATACACATCGATTCGACAAGGTGTTTCGATTCGATCCCTTTCATTTCGAGCATCATTTGATTGTGCTATTTATATATATATACTTTGAAGCAAGTGGCGAACTATATATCTGAAGGATCGGCCTGGTCGCAATCTTAAAAGACTTCTCAGGCAAACCTCTGCGAGTTCGAGCATCATGGGCTTTGGCGCCCTGAGCCCTAGTGGCCCTAGTGTCCCTAGGGGCCCTAGTGTCACTTGACGCTCATGGCCCGCTTCGTTCACCTTTTGGACTGGTGGTTTGATGAACATCTCTGTGTTCTCAGTTGGACGCACACGGGCAAGCTGGGCTGGAAGGGAGCCAGCTGCAGTGTTGATCCGGGGGCCCTGAAACCTCAAATCAAATTGTTTTGGGGGCTTCGGACATGTTTAAGACATGTGTTTGCATGGCAGCCACCCTGTTTAAGATCTGCATTTCACTGGTCAAAAACCTATTCGGTGAACCTGGAAGAGGCCATTTGGGAGATGGGATGTGGGAGATGGGATTTGGGGTGAGGGAAGCTTGCTTCAGTAAGAGGGAATTGATTCAACAGAATTTGTGTCTTGGAATAGGGCAGACCCCTCATCAATCTGTGCACTGAATCCACACCGAGCAATTCCTCAGCACATACAGGATCACACAAGACTGGGCCACAATCATGGGTCGCGGAATCTGGTGATCCTCAGAGATGAGAACTTGCTCTCAAATGATTTCGATTGCGGCAGCTGCTTCTGAATCACCACGGATCATGGGATTGTGTTTTGTTGTGCCTTCATTTTCAGATATATTCAGAACATCAGTAGTGCCATCAGCTTGATTCACACCCATGAAAGGAACTGAGCAAATAGCTCGACATCCCGGACATCCCGCCTGGTTGTTGATTGTTTGTGATTGCTTGGTAGGATGTCTTTTTGGGGTGTGATAGCTAATAGTGTGTCCAAGTTGGTCGACATATAGATTTATCCTTTCTCTGTTTTGATGGCCCCACAGTCACAGTCCCTCGGTCATTTGGACAAACATCAACTAGCTCTGTCGTATGATGTGGCGCCATCTGCTGTTGACTCTTGATAAAACGCCGATCATTCTTCCTACGCTCTTAGAGTATTCTGGGAGGTTTATGAAGGCTACTGTCCACATCGCGCTTCAGGGTCATTTGCGGGCGCCATTGCCCAGCTTGCTTGGTATGACTTGCCTTGCGAAGCAAGGCTGCTTCCGGGTTCCATTGAGGGTGATTGGGGGAACAGGAGGAAAACTGAGCCCCTGGGGCTGGAGTTGTGACTGGACCAAGCAGCGGAAGAAGTGATGCACCACGTTTAGAAGACGTTGATTTCCGACGCTCGTTAGTCCAAGGAGCAAGTTATATGCTACGTTGTATTCCATTATACTACGTACGTTATACTTTGCATTTGAGCAGAAAAGTAGAGGTGTTGGGCCATTCTGGCAGCAGGAACAAGACAAATGGTTTGAACATGTTGCAAAAACAATTTAGCTACCCTTTTCCAGCAGCTAAGAGTCACTTAACTCCGGAGTACTCTCTCCTCTTCTTGTAAAATTTAAAACTCAGGCCAGAAGAGAACGCCATGCATTTTGCTGGCACACAAAAAACAGACCTCACATGCAGCACAATCGCAGGCGACGGGCATTCCCAGCAAGACGTTTCGATCAGTCGGTCAAATTCACCGGTGACCTGGGCGGAAGAGTTTATGAGTTTGGCCAGAATTTTGCAGCTGGTTGCTCCGCATGTGAGTTTTCTTTTGTTTGGATAGAGGTGGTGCTCCGCATCACATGCCCGAAGGAGGACACCAATTCCTCGAAGGGTGTCTAGTCGTAGGTTCGTTCGTCTTTTTGACCTTCAGACTTTTGTAGACATGTCTCTATTGGGCTCTGGCTTCACACAGTCTTCACATCGTGCGGCATTTTCCGATTTTGGGACCGAGCTGATAGGTGGTGCCCAGAATGTGGGTCACAGCATTGATGGGACAGATTCATTTGCGCATGGGAAGCACGTTTGATCTCGATAGACTGATGGCATTTGCTGACAGGGTGGATTTCATCCGCGTTGTCCTCTTTTCTGGTCCTCGCAAGTGGTAACCGGGTCCCAGAAATCCTGGAGGAGGGTTGACTGACACACCTCCGGTGTGTGCACATGATATGTGTTTATAGTTATGTGTTTTTGGTCCACCACTTCACACATCTTCACCCAATCCGGCCAATGACTCATCACCGTTCTTGGGAAAGGCACAACAATGCCACCGCAACGGCGCGACATGGAGCCAAATCGGACCAATGACTCATCATTTATCTCCCCACATGGAGAGTGAGAGCTGAGTCTTGAGGCCAACTCCAGACGGGAAGGCGACTATCTCCGTGCCCCGACAAACTCCGGAACTGGGAGGAAAACTCGACCTCACATTGGCATTTCAGTGCAATCGTCTATCTCGTCGGTTCGTGGGTCGACAAGGATGGGCCGGGGGACCCTGCCCGTTCTAAACCCGATGCTTAGAGGAGGTCGAGGGTTCCGCTGGTGGAAAGCCATGGAAATCCACGTGGTAGGCTTGGAATGGTGTGTGTAAAACTCTGTGAAAGGCTTCATGAGGAAGCACAAGTTGATGGGAGGAAAACTGGATGGTATCGAAACTGTTTCGGTATGTTTCTGTTTGGACCTCAGGATTTGTTAGGTGATTTCAAAGGAATAGGACACTTGGCCTATTTGACACTTGGTCTTCATTAAAATATCTTCAACCAAGGGCCGCCTTCAATCTTCTACAACACATTCTTGAGGCCAACCAAAAGGTCGCCTGGTTCCGATGGGGGAACCTCGGTTTCTGCTTGGCACGGTGGACCATGGAACCTGCGCAGCCGCTGGGGAGTGAGAAATTCGGATACGAAGAGATTGGGTCCGGAAATTATCCGGTGGATTGGTGGACCTTCTTATCAGATGTATGAAAGATGTTGCACATGAGAGTCTTGTGCATTTGAAGGTTCACATGCTACATGCTGAGTTAAACTTTGCGTGCAGCCTGAGGTAGCGATAGTGACTCTATTATGGGAGAAGTTCAGGACTGACGCATGATGCCCTGCTGGGGATTCAGCTCAACATCTATGGAGAAGAATGGTATGACTGAAAGAATTGTGCATCCTTGTCACAGTCATAGAACGACAAGCTGTGGTTATGCACTGCTACCCGTTTCTTTTTTTTTGGGGGGGAGGGGTGTGGAAGTGTGTGACAATGCAGCGATGTATTATACAAAAGAAGCAACTCGGACCAAGCTGAGCTTTCGTTTCTGAATTCCCCTCCCTTTGTTGTTGGCACACCAGCGCCAACTGGAGCTCTCACCAATAAGTGATGGTTTTCCCAACCTTCCCGACCCATTGCTGTCATCAACCCACTGGGAATGGTATGAATTGCATATCGAACAGCACGGTGCTGCTCGTCGCTTCCAAGCCGCATCTTTAGACTTCCAGATCAGGTTATGTGATGATAGATGCCTCATGTTCCTTTAAGACGACTTGGATATTAGATTACACGTATAATTTTTGCAATATTTTCCACATGGCTTTCTACTATGAGCTTGAGGAAGGCACAGTAGACTTTGCGTACTTTTCGAGCGGTCAGGAACGAATTAGTCGGATGGAACATAAGTTGTTCATTCTCGACAGCAAAAGCGAAGCGGCAGCGTGACTGGGCGAGCAGTGGAGAGAAGAGAGGGGAGGCCATCACTCCTGGGGTGGAGGCCATCGCTACTAGGGTTATCAAAGTCTTTCATTGGAGAGAGCCTGTTTTCAAAATTAAAAACCAATATCAAACAAGGCAATCCCAAAAGTCAACGTAAAAAAAAAACAAAAAAATCAAATCATAAAGTTTCAGAACATCCAAAACATGATGTCACTTTGCACAGATCCGACTGTTTTGACTTGTTTTCGACCTTTTATATGTCTATTTTTTCTCCGACTATTTTGATTTTGTTTTCGACGTTTTTTATTTGTTACTTTGTTTCGAGTGGTTGACTTTTTGTTCACTTTTGTTGACTTTATCGAGTTGTTTTGTTGATTTTGTTATAGACTTTTGTTTGACATGTTTTCGACTTTTTGTTCGACTATTTGTTTGACTTTTTCGAGCTGTGGTCTATGTTTGACTGTTGTTTGATTGTGTTTTGTTTTTGTTCGACTTGTTTGACATTTTGTTGACTTTGTTTTGACTTTTCAAATGGATGTTTTTTTGACTTTGACGTTTCCATTTGACTTTCTTTAAATGTTAATCAAGGATTAGGGTGGACGCCATCGCTAATAGGATGGAGGCCACCGCTACTGGCGTGGAGGCCATCGCTAGTAGGGTGGACATGTGCCAGATCAGCTTCTGTCAGGTATCAGGGTCAAAATCCGCTGGAATCACCAGCCGGCGCTGGGTCGGTTCTTCTTGACACAGGACGGACGGTGTAGACGGCACACCCAAGGCTTCAAGGGGCAGTGTAGACCTTCAGCATCCTTCAGCAATCTGTAGATGTAGACTATTGATTCATACTGCAACCCCCGCTATGAAGACCTTGTTCAATCCTGTGAAGACGTTTGCCTCCCTCATACGTCAGGGGATCAGTTTGATCTGTACGTTGTTCGCGTTGAAATCACCAAGGATGTCGAGCGTGAAAACCGCTCAGTCAGGCGGGCTTTGTCCAGAAGATGATTCGCAGGAAGGGCTAGAAGGATAGAGAAGGTACCTGGCACCAGGGCAACACAAGGAAGACCCCCCAATTGACACGACTGGGCATGATCCCATGTCGAGCCAGTGTGGACGGATAATAGATGGTGCTTCGAGACCTCTCATTCTGTGTAGAAGATGGTAGCTGCATGTGTGACGCTCGATCACACGATCACAGTGAATTCAGCAAACCGCAAACCATCCGTTCCTTAAAGGTATTAGTAACAAGAAGCTATTAGTAACAAGTGCCACGCTAGTAGTAACAAGTGCCTTACTAGTAGTAACAAGAAGCTATTAGTTAATTTAAAGGTTTAGGGTGGAGAATTGGCCACCCGAACCTTCCAACTGTCGACTCGACCATACTCGACCTTCAACGGTCCAACGGTCGAGTTTTGGAAGGTCTTCCACGGTTTGCTGTTTGTTGGGTGCGTTAAGACGCTTTGAGTTCGCAAAAACTTTGGCAAACTAACGTAACCATGCAACTGCTCATTTCTGGGCAAACTCCCACAAAGGTCCTAGAGCTGTTGCGAAGCAACTCCTCAACGTTTCGCATTTGTTGAATGATCAGATCAGAGCCTCAAATAAGTCCCGCAAACAGCAGCAGATCAGAGACCCAAACGCGCAGGTCTTAAACATTAAGGTACCGTGTTGGCGTTTGCAGCGAGACAGAACTACTGCAGTTCGTGCTGCTCGTTTCAACTACTGCAGATTCGCAGATCCCGCCAGGTCAGACAGTAAGAGGCAATCCTTGGAATTTGTAGTTACAATATTTTCGGAGATTCCATGGCACGTTTGGGTTTGAAGGGATGGCGGTGCTTTTTTGGACCCCCATTTGGTTCATAGGACGTTTGACATAAAAGCTAATTACAAGTTCTTGATGTCCCCCCCAAAAGAAAAACAAAAAACATATAATATATATATATATATATCTAGGCATATCGGAGTGCTTGGGAACTGCATCGAATCCGAGAAAGAAAGTGGTCCAAACAATCGAATAGGATACAGAGAGGTGTATGAACATGGAGGTTTGGCCTGTTTTTCGTTTTGACCTGCTTCCACGGTTACCTTCACCAGAATCCATCAAGAACCAATCACACTCTTGATGTTTCTTGAAGTTTCTCGTGGCAAAAGCATCTCTGGATGTCCCGGGTTCGATGCTGGATCGACCAACAGGGGGATCCCATCCGACCTCTCACCATCGGTGGGCTCTCCGACAGGTATGCTCCCTGAGTGGGGTGATGAAAGCCAAGGTACCGAGCTCGGAGCGACCGAGCTGGGAGCGGCTGGGAGTGGCATGCCAGACCAGAGAACGACACTTTTTGGGAATAGTCATGGGAAGGAAAACCCCACCTGTTTGAAGAGGAAAACCATGGAAAACATGTGCGTGTGAGAAAAGCCCGCCATATATGTGAGTGGACCTGTGTCACTGGTGCGTGTGTTATTTGTTCTTCCCGCAGTGCTGCAGGTCCACGTTTTGACCTTTGTCCTCGCAGGGTTCTTCAGGAGTATTTTTGGGCGTCAATGTGTGTGTGTGTTGTTATTTTTTTCTCCCCCACCTTGATACATGACATTTTCAAAAACAAACTCGTTCTGTGGTGTCCTCGAGACTTCTGAGGCTCCACCTTTTGTTTAAGCTTGCACGGTGGCCGGCCCAGTTTCACCGGGTCACAGGTTCCCCCATCTGGTGAACGAGACACTGACTAACAACCCCTCGAGCAAATCAAGTCCACGATATGGAGTGCATAGTGGATTGCATGTAAACATGAAACATGTGTGAACCTTAGTAGCAAACAATGTACCGTTAGGTTTCTAGGTGAACCACATGTATAGAAACAAGGTTTGTTTACCCGGTCTAGAAACAATGTACATGTGTAGTTCGATTTCTGACCCTGCAGGTCATTCCCCAACCCTTTCAGCCTCAGTCAGCCTCCAGACGAGGAACACATAAAAAGATAGGATGGCCCAAGTGAGATGGACACCAGCAACAAATCAAATGCAGGAAGAATCTCCTAACAGACCCAAATGCTGCTTTGTGAATAGAAACACACAAAAAAATAACAAGCGTAGACCTGACACTATTCCACCACGTCATATGTTCAGGAGTTCTAGTCCACTGGACCATTTTGTTTTTTCACAATCATCGTTGTTCCTGATGTTTTCATGTTATTATTTTCCGATCCCTTCCACAGCGTCTCTTCCACAGCTTCTCTTGTTGGGGGTAGTCATGAGCAGTTGGGAATCACCACGTGAATGACCAAGCGGAGGAACAAAACTCCTATCCGATGCTCAGTTTGATTGTAACAGGCGAGGATGACCATAAAAAGAAGAAGACCTGTCGAGCCGCTTGCCTTTCCAGGAACAAGGTGGATTGGGGGAAAATGTGAATCGAACACGCAGTTTCTGATTGGACTTTTGTTCAGCCCTGATTGACGATTGGACTTTTGCCCTCATTAGATTTGCCCTGATTGCATTGGGCTGGTCGATTTGGGTCGTTCACCAAGTTCTCCACCGGAAGTCTCCATCCCTTCGTTTTGGGTCGTAGACTCACCCTCACTGGAAGCAGCAGCGACTGGACAGAAGTGTGCACTCAGGGTGCATGAAATCGCTGCTTTCTTGTTGGTTTTGGAAGTCGCAGTGAATTACATTCCAATATTTTTCTCTTGAGGATTGCAAAATCCTAGATATAGGTTGATCAATGGTGATTCAAATGGACCGTTGGTAGAGCCAAGCGGCCAAGCTCCCATGTGGTAATGATGTGTTTCTATATATTATTACCTTTTAAAGCCGCAGTCACACCCAGATTCCACCTCACAGTCCTTCCACATTCTCATGTCCCTCATCCCAGATTCCCTTTCGGCGGGCCATCATCGCCACGGTGATCCTTGGGGCGCTCTTGACCTGTGTGCTCACGTGTTTGGGCACGAGTCGATCGACATGTCCCACATGTTTTGATGCATGACATCACAGGATCATCAAACGGGTGTCGTTTTGGTGTCGTCTTATGTTTTGTGTGTTTTTGTTGCATGGGTTGGTTGTCAACGCGGTCGTCTACCAATCTTAGGATCCAGACCGTTTGAAGTCGTCTGAAAAAAAACGAGTGTGTTTCTGTGTATAGTCAAGACTGAACTCGTTCAGATCGGTGTGTTTTTTTGAACACTCATTTGCATGTTGCATCTTCGACAGTGTGTTTCTCTAAAGGGCCCTAAAGGAGACATTGACCGCGGAGCTTGGCCGGAGGAAGAGGCTAGGGGCCTATAGAGCCTAGTGATTTGTGCGATTTTTGTGGAAGAGCCTTTTTGATGTAGACTCAGACTGAGGTTTCTTCCCTTGCTTGACTTTACGGTGCAATTGCAGACGGAGACTGCCAAGACCCTTGGACCCAAGTTGAGGAGAAACCTCGGCGGGTGTGTTTTGCACTCAAATTGCTTTGTCGATGCTCTTGTGATATCAAAACTGCCTGAGGTTCCATCGAACAGAAATGGCAATGTCAGGGGACAGACTTGTAGAGTCACGAGGCTCTTGCAGTCTTGAGTGCCTCTCAGCTCTTGGCAGCTCATTCGGCCTAGAGGGTCCATGTTCGCCTGCGATTCGTGCCTTCCAGGTTTGCTCACCAAGGAGTGTGTTAGATGTGGCACATGTTTTGCTAAAACCGGGTTTTGTCTTTTTGAGGCAAACAAAAATCAGGCTCAGACTGTCAGAGCGGTTTGGACCGGATTGGACCATGGGATCCGGTGTCAAACCCATGGGATCCCAATCGTCGAGAAGTGACACAATACACCGTCCGACACACCGAAGCGCCCAAGCCCTTTGCGCCGAAGCTGCTGAGGGGAGGGGGATAAGTAAGCCCTAACCACACCAAGAAGTGCTGGAAGTCACTAGGAGCACTGTCTTTTGCTCGTTTCTGGCCAGGCTTTTCCTTTGTGGATTGTAGTCTGAGTGTTATGTTTTCTGTGCATGTGCGCAATTTGATCATAGACCCCTGCATGACAGAGCTATCCTCAACGAGCAAGTTAAAAGTTTTGGGGAGTCTAGTCTAGTGACAACCGGCCCTCGTCTATGCTCCGGCGGGCTGCTTGGGCTGTAGTTCAATTTTATCCACACAACCGGTTTCAAGCTTTCATGTTTGTTTGTTGTTAAACAGCTGCATTACACACAGGGTAAACAACTCAGGGTAAACAGTCAATTAATAACAACTTACCCTCGATCAATATGACATCGACTGCTATGACAATTCAGCATTGAAAACTGTCCAGGCCTACGCCATGCAGATCTCTTGCAGAAAATTTGAGACTATAGTGACTACCATCGGGTTACAAATATGTGTGCACATTGAATGCTCAAATCACTCTTGAAACATGACACTACTCACTACTGTCCTTGAAGATACATTAGGCAACGCTACCACAGGTACTGTATGGATGCGGAAGACTGACCTACCTGAAATCCGTGATTTGTGTCGAATGGTTTATATGATCAAAATATTGGCATATATAGATATACTGTTCGAAGAGATGAAGTTGGATGATGTTTAACTACCTTTTGGCTTTTTGGATCTCAACGATGAAAACACCAAGCAGAAAGCTCTTGATGACATTGGTGGATGCGCATCGCTTTTTGTCGGGCGTTGGCCGGTGTGCACTGTTGATTCATGATGCATAGTACTCAGTCAGCGGACAAGCTAACATCCGGTGGAAAAGGGTTGGCCTGTATTTTCCAGGGAAACACCTTGGGGGTCAGTACTGTTTTCTGGATCTTTGAAATGCTCCATCAGCTTCAGGAGTGTTTTTGTTGAAAACCCAGCGCCCATACACTAAGACGCGAATTCGCATGATTCCAGCGCACGCCTCCGCGAAACTTCCTCCCACACGGACTGAGGAATTTTCAGAATTCAGTGGGTCGTCAATTTGAGCTGATTGAAGACCTGTCCACTCGAAATGCCTTGTTTCTACACCGTAACCGATGCGAAAGATGGGACAGATGGGTGGATGGAGGTGTGGATGGAAGCCAGCAAAGATACACCGCAGAGTCAGGTTTTGATAGGTAGTCACAGTTATACACAGTTGTTGTGACATTGGCAGTCATGTTATGTGTTAAAGTTTTGCTCGCACCTGGGATCGTCTTTGCTTCGGAGCATGCCACGACACCAGGCACAACACCTCGATGACAGCAACGATATGTTTAGGGTGTGGCCGACACCACCAAGATTGGTTTACGGAAGATTGGTTTTATGGAACCTGCTTTTAAGTGATATGGCTTACTGGTGGAATTTGATGAGCTTGACAAGTACCTTGATATCTCAGCATCAGAGGGCCTTTATCTTGGGGCTCTAAAATTGTCAATGTCAGCTCCGTTTTCGATTGTCAATGTCAGCTCTGTTTTCGTTCGACGCGGATCGGGCGCGCTGTTCGACTCCGACTGATCGAGCGCATCCAAAAGATCGGTGTTTCCGCGGAGTGTCCGCGGCGTTTCCTTGGTAGTGACAAGACAAAGCTTGAAACCGTTGAGTTAATGGGTCGTCTCCCATCATTTGTCCCAGATGTACTTGAACATTTCAGTCAGTTTTTTTTGTAGAACTAGTAAACCACAACATGTATGACCGAATGGCACCTTCAAGTGACTTCTTTGGGGGCTGTGGTCCAAATCCTTTCGGGTTGAAAGGGGTATAACGGTCTTTGAAATGCTTTTCCGTTCGCTCAAGTTCGCAGAGCACGCTCGCATGCGTTTTTCGTTCAGCGCTCCGTATCGCTCCGTTCCGTTCGCTGAGTTTGCACATGGTTCTTTTGGGTTCTTTGGCTGTGCTTGGTTGAGCCGTGAGCCTTTCAGGTAATATCCTCCAAAGGATCAGTGGTATGGTGTGGGAGACAGTGCCTTGGCGCATTCTGCGGCCCGCACATCGAAAAGGGGCCGGAGATGTGGGCAAGCACATCGAAAGGGGACGGGGTATCATTTTGGGAAGTTCCACCTAGCAGTTTTCATCAAGTTGTATCTTGTTGTGCAAGTCGAGAAGTCGCATTCAGACAGTGAATCAGTTGATCTTGCCTTTGCACAACCAGCTTTAGACTAAGAGCCAGCACGTGCAATGCTTTGCAGCACCGATCTCCCAAAAACCCAGGTTTTGGCTCCACCTGATCTGGCGTTGGATGCCCTATGGGGCGACATGTTGCTGGGCATATGCATCTTTTTGGGGTCTTGCTGCGGGCTCAATGAAGGATTTCTTCAGCAGTCTGGTGATTGGATCTATCATATGTGCGTTCACCTTCCATAGTTGAGCGATGTTGAGCGTAGGGGTGCCGAAAAGTCTCGCCATCTGGCTGGAACAAAGATATTTGAGACAATGGATGCTGCAGGCAAGCGCATCATGCGCTTGATTCCTCTTGGACTGGAGCCAGCGAAGCTTGGACTTGCAGAGCGTCCTTCAAGGCCTTTTCAGCTGTCGAGTTCGACCCCTGCTCACTCAATACCGAGGATGGCCAAAGAGCCTTCATTGCATATCGTGCATTCTTGGAGCTTCAGAAGCAGCAACTCGGCGGAATTTGGCATAGCCTTGATCACCTGCAAGTCGTACCTCTTGGGATGTAGCAAGGATGTTGCTGGACCAGCCAGCGAAAAGCATGAAATCTGATCATCCTTGATCTTTGCCCAGCACAACCACCCCACTCAAGGGTAGGTCAGATCATTAGAGACATGTTGCAAGTTGTGTACAGCATTCCCCTTTGGAATACACCACAGTTGTATCGTCTCCTGCAGCATTTGTCCACCTTTCCGACCGGTGTGCCAAGCTGCTTTCCGAAATCCAAGGCAACAGAATGTGAAATTAGCCCAAAAACGTCAAAAACGTGGCTCGGAGAAGGTTGAGGAGCATCTTTGGGGCAAATTGAAGAATTGCAGTTTCATGCTTGTCTACTGACACAAGCATGGATGGTCTATATTTTCCGTTTTGTGAGTGATACAATGGCTCAAGTAGGATCAGTATGTGGCGGGCGGGGAAGTGGGAGTTTGAAGAAGCAAATCGGGGCTCGCAACGCCCCGTAGTTTCAAGAACATCCTCAAAGGCTTATGTTTGTTTGATGACTGCATTGGCGCAATTGACCTCCCTTGGGACGAAGGGAGTAGACCTGTTCTAGGGCTGAATAAAACTAGATCTGCGTCTGTCATTTCTGTTGGAAGCCATTGTAGCCCCAGCTGCAGATTTAGTTGATGTTGACTGACGCGAGAACCCCAAGAATGGTGGTGCTCATGAAGGTTGTCACATTGCTGCAACAGAAGTAGGGTTCTTGCCAAGTTCTGAAGGGGGCCAAAGCTTATTTGATGTATCAAAGGGACTGTGAATCAACGCCCAAACCCATCATACATTTTGGAAGGAATAAGGTAGGGGCTTGAACAAGTGCTTACATGCCCTGCAAAAGCAAGGTTTGCAACCATGTTGGTGCTAGTAATACTGATTGTTCCACCAGTTTCGGTCCATGTCCCTTGCATAATATGGGTAATTATTCTGGGACAAATAACAGTTGGGTGTTCCACAGCCTCCGGAAATCGCTTGTAACGAACAGTTGGCCCCTAGTACACAACATGCACACACACACACACACTACAGAATCACATGTTGTCGCTCTCCACTCCTCCATCCTCCAGACCAAAAGCATTGACTCTCGCTCAGGATTCGGCGCCGCCGACTTCCTCTACGTGGCCTTCCAGGGCCGCTTCTCACAAACAAAGAAAACGTTGCAAACGCATGAAAACGCTGTAATTTGGGGCTTGCTGGGGAGTCGGATCAGCCCTAACAAGCGAAAGCGACAGAAAAAAGCAACGAGGATGTGTCTGGGATCCTTTAAAAGGTGGACGACCACCGCCTTTCGTGATCGCATGGAAGCAAATGAAGAATTTCTCTTCTTCGAGTGAACATGTATTGACAGACTATCCTGACAAACGCTGCCTGCATTGACACAATGTTCTGACACCTGTTCTGGCATCGAGTTTGGTCTGCGTTCTGAGACATCATCTATCATAAAGGCTGGGAAATGTTCTGGAATGCGTTCTGACGACCTTAAGGCATGTGTTCTGACTTTTGTCCTGCCATGAAGTCTGGCATGCATTCAGACAACTTCTAGCATGTACTTCTGATATGTGCTCTCGCACCAAACTGGCATGTGCTTTGACATGTGCTTCGACATATGGTCCAACTTTGCTTCTGATATGTGTTCGGCCATGCATTCGACATTGCCATCAGACCTGCCACTTGTTGCGACATATGTTCTGATACAGATTCAAACAAAATTCGATATTGCACAAGGCAATGAAGCGACGACTGGCACATCTTCTGACATCCTTCCCGCACTTCATCACGAAAGGTAGCGGTTACGCTACCTGAGTTTTCCTTTTGCTTTAGCAAAAATGTATTAACCCAGAGCTGCAGCCTATCTCTCGGAGAAATGGTCCCCGACATCTTCGTTTGCTGGCCGGGGGGCCCGCCCCCCCCCCTTTCAACTCCACCCTAGCGCGCCTCGGGGTCAACCGTTCGAAAACACTGTAAATATCAGTGTTTTCAGCTCTTCCAGTCCTCAGCAGTGACAAAAAATCATGGAATTTACAGCGTTTTTTGTGGCTGTCCGGCAAAAAACACCACAAAAACCGATGGTTTTTGATGCGTCTCGGTTAGAAAAATGACCGAAAAAAGACCAAAAACCAGGAAAGATTTTGTCAGAAAGGGTTTTTGAGGCTTTTGGAGGCTTCAAAATTGCACAAAACTATGGTATTTACAGGGTTTTGTGCACCTTCCCGGCAGAAAACGCCGGTATTTACACGGTTTTCTGCGCTTTTCCAGCGCTCAACCGTGGTGCGCCTTTGGATCGACGGCTACAAAATACTGTAAATACCAGTGTTTTCAGCTCCTCCTGTCTTCAGGCGTGGCCTTAGACCTTGCCGCGGCTGTGGATCGACGGCAACGAAACCTCGTAAATACCAGTGTTTTTGAGCACGTCCTGTTTGCAAGCATGGCCTGCGGCCACGCAATTTACAGGGTCGCCGCACGTCACTATGTAAATCCGAAGTTGCATTTGAGAAATATGTGACTCCTTTTGAAGGCACGTCAACCTGTATTGAAACCGCTAGACCGCTACAGCTTCTGGAGGTTTTGTCAAGCGTTTGTGCATTAGTTTTTCTTTCATCACGCTCACTCACTTCTCTTCAAACAAGTGGGGGGCCTCTCACCTCCTCCCGGATTACGCCTGATTCCCTGCTACCTTTCGTTCACCCCCCTCCTCTCTCAAGTTTGGTATACCTTTTGGCCTTTGTTCTGGCATTTTTTCTGACAACTGTAAATTCTTGCATATCTTCTGACATTTTTCTGGCATATCTTTTGACATCCTTTCAGAAAATAGTCTTTTCTGGCATTCTATCTGGCATATCTTCTGGCACTCTCGAAGGTGCGCAGGTCCGCATGTTCAGACAGAGCAGGACAGGGAGGAAAAGGAGGACTGCCACCTTTTGTCAAAATCTATCAAAATCTCAAGACCCTCTCCTGGCAGGTGGGCAAAAAAAAACAAAACAAATCCCACTTTCAGGGCTGTAGTGGCTGTGGACCTCGGCCCCTCGTGCCCGATTCAAGTGGCCCCAGGTGGTCGCTTCACCGGGACATCCTTGACATCTGGGCCTGTGGAGGCGAGACCAGGGCAGGTCGGGACAGGTCTTTGGAAGTTCGATGTTGTTTGTTCTTTATTTTCCAGATTGGGTGTTCCAGACAACAGACTTGTATTTTGGGCGAGAAATGTTAGGGTCAATTTGCCTGGGATATCTATTGTGCAAAAACGAAGGTTGGTACGTAGATATTTCGAGTAAAGCAAGCAGCTACCCACACCATGGCCCAGTGCACTCACAGTCACGAAGTTCTGAAACCAATTCTCACATAGATGGCAATTGTTTTTGGATTGAGTCCACCTGATTCTCCCACAGGGTGGTTTTAGACGGTCAATGGATGGTGGGATCATAAGCGTGTGGATCATTTTTTGGGAGACACGGGCACTGGATCTTAGAAGGTGAAACCTGGGAGTGCCCTTTCCTCGACCTGTCACCGTGTGCCAGGGCCGCTGGTGGGATTGCCCTGGCCATGCAAAGACCGCCGAAGGCGCTTTTGCACAGCAAAATATCAGTAGACATGACACTTGGAAGCGGAGAGACCGGCGTTCCAGCGTTCCACGGATGTTGAAACATGCATGAAGAATCACGGAGATCTCCAGAGGATGGTGAAGGAACAGGAGATCTCAGAATGTTGTTTCCCGCGCAAACATCCAACCAGTTGTTTGTGCATTGCAATCACTTTTAAATACACGCCCTTCTTTGGATGCTGTTGCTGAGGATCCAGCCTGTGGAGGGGCATTCCCCTTGGAACGACCTTGGTACAGACTGCAATCGACGCAATCTGGTCCCACAAGAAGGTTGTCTCATGGCGCTGACGTGAAGAGATGTTTTGGTTGCAGACGGAATTTCCTATTGAGCATTCCGAGCTTGTCATATCATGTCATGTTTTGTGCTGTTTTGTGCGATCCATGCACTATATAGATGCTTATCATTCCTGAGCACTAGGCGATGCGTTAAACAATGTTTCTGCAAACATTGAGTTTAAAACCTTGAGTCAGTTTAAAGCCTTAGTCGTCGCGGCGGAGTCTAGAGAGTCTTCCAGAAGTGTCTCAGCAAAGTCTTACGGAACAGAAGAATTTGTTGGTTGATACACGCACAGTCAGGCTTGGTGTTCATTATTATAGCTTGCGATGGACAATGAACAATCAGTTTTGCCAAGTGATGTGTTTTCAGTCAGCAACTTTTTGCTGAGGTGGTCTGGGCTTTATACCTACTTGGATGGCAGCATTGGATTGACCAAAACTGCACCAGTGGCCTACTGCGGGGACTACTCCTGCTTCCAGGCCCTGAGATCAATGCCTTCTCCATTTTAGACGTCTTGGTGAAGAACAACTCCACCGGCGGGCAGGATCTGAACCTGCCTGCTTCTAACGAAGAGACATGGAGAATGACTTGTGATGGCTTGCACAGATGGACCAGCCTGTTCTGACTTGAATGACATCCACTGCTTGACCTCCCCTGTTGATCCCCTTGACATCCAATCAAGTTCAGAGTAGACATACGATCAGTTATGTTATGTCATGTTTAACTAGCAGTTAAGCACACAGGAACAAAATGTTTGTGCTGGGGTATTTGGAAAATGTTGTTGTCAATAGCACGGCAAACTTTGGTCGATACTGGGGCGGGGTGAGCGCAGATGTACAATTCCACATACACAACCTAATAGCGATGGCCTCCAACCTAATTAATAGTGATGGCCTCCAACCTACTAGCGATGGCCTCCAACCTACTAGCGATGGCCTCCAACCTACTAGCGATGGCCTCCAACCTACTAGCGATGGCCTCCAACCCGCTAGCGATGGCCTCCAGCCCGCTAGCGATGGCCTCCAACCTAATAGCAATGGCCTCCACACATATCCATCTTGCGTGTTCCTTGCCTGTTTTTGCTGATCTCCCCTGCGGCATGGATCACCGCAGGGCGTAATCGCAGCAGACATTACGCTGCAAGCGGTGGGACAGAGCTGCAATGAGGCCAGCCGAGCCATGGGTGGGGGTTTTGGGGTTTTTGGGGTTTTGGGAAGGTTCAGAGAGGTTCGTATCAAGTCTACAGTTTAAGGAGGTCCGAAACTTTAGAGGCAAATCGGCAAATCTAGTTTCATTCTCTGCGAAGGTGACTGGATTCAAGTTGCATCTCCTCTCAATTGGACACCCTTAAGGTTCATTGCTCTTATTATGTGAAGAGGTCAAAGGAAAGATCCAAGATGTTGTCCCTTCTATTTCAAGTGATCCTGTCCAACAAAAACCTTCTCGCCAACAGAATTAGAAGGCACCACGGGCACTGTTTCTTCCACACAATCCTCACGGTCACTTTCGGTATTGAAGTCATCCCTCACCTGCCCTCACCAACCTAGGAACAAGAAGCTACTAGGGGCCTCCTGGTCTTACTACTAGGAGCGATCGGACGCTACTTTGGTCTCCCAAAGCCCGAACTCGGCGTGGTCGGCCTCGCGCCGAGCGCCAAACTGAACTCGGCCGAGCGCCGAACGGCGCCGCACCCGGTGCCACTGCCCTGCACCGGGCGCTTCTTGCTACTAGTAGCTTATTGTTACTAGTAGTAAGGCCAGAAGCTACTAGTAGCTTCTTGCTCCTAGTAGCTATGCCCTTTGTTCCTGGTAGCTTATTGTTACTGTATAGTAGTAATGGCCTCCAACCTAATAGCGATGGCCTCCACCGTGCGTAGCTTCTTGCTACGAGCTTCCTTCGCTGGGCGGCCAGGCTTTCCAGACCTTGAAAAAGGAACTTGAAGCCTCAACGTACCAATTTCCCATCGATCCGAGTTCCTCGGCACCCGACTATGATGGGTGATGAGTTGAAGGCAAGAAGGGGAGGAGTTCAGGGAACAACTTCAGTGAAACATGCAGTTTAGATAGTTTCAGTAGATGATGAGAATGCTGCTGTCAATCATGAACAGCAGGGTATAATTGTGTACAATATGTATATATGGTCCGGTTATATGGTATACATTTCTACTCACGGAGTCAAACTGGTGACACAGCTTAATAAGCAAACTACCGTGGACCTACACACATCTGACGAGTGATCCTCCACCCCTTCCAAGTCTGTTTTTTTTGTCGATCGATGTGGCGCAGTGCATCGATGCGGAAGTTTTCCCCTCGTTTTCCTATACCGTTTGCTTACTAGGGGCTCCTGGCATCGCTACGAACGGAGCACGAAGCTACTAGGGGCTCCTGGCCGTACTAGGAACAAAGGGCATCCCTACGAACGGAGCAAGGACGCTACGAACGTAGCTCCTGGCCTTACTACTAGGAGCAACAAGCTACTGGTAACAAGGGCATCGCGACTAGTAGCAAGAACGCTATTTACCGTTTGCTTTCATCCCACTATACCATGCTATGTGCAGAAACCCAAGGCAATGCCATGGTCTTCGTGGTGAACCATCAGAGCCAAGGCCCCGCCGCAGACAGCCTTCTTTCCGGTACGCGTCAGACGTAGAAGTTGAGTCTCAGAGAACCCTGCAGCAACATCGCGTTCTCCAAGATCAACATAGATCAACACTTGTTCCTTCGGAAGAATAATAGGGTTCCACGCGACCCCATCGCTAGAAAGGCACTATTTTTGCAGCATGTCTCCAACACCTGTGTTTGAGACAGAATCAACATCACGCACTTGTAGGTGGTAAGACCCTTAGGCAAACGGTCTGACGTCAGCGCTACCATCGCGACTCGCCTGAAAGACATGTCGTCCACTGACTCCACTGTCCATGTCCTTGTTTGGCCCAGTTGGGTCAGGCGTCAAATTGAAGCAACATTGTGCGACGTGTTTTTTAGATCTCCAAAACTCACTTGGCCATTTCAGTGGAGGCCCCCGGAACCCATTGATTTCGGTGGTGCTCTACAGGTTTTGCATGGGCTAGGAATGCAGGTGTTTAATAAGACTGAGGCACTCAGGGTGCTCATTTGCTGCAATCATCACCGTCCGGTTTTCGACAGGTTACTAGGGAGGGATTTTGTTCTAGAAGCGAGATCAACTCCCCCCCATGAGACCATAAACCTTTTGTGTGAGGGTCAAGCAGGGTTTTCTCTGAAGTCAGAAAAAATGCATCCGTTTGTTGGTGACACGTGATGCAGTTTTCTGGCTTCTCCCACAAGCCGGTGAGAGGTCACAGCAAGGACAGACACCTACTTGACAAGTGGACACTGCAAAGATCATGGAACCATGTTAGTGTTTTCCACAACACGGGTTTTCCTTCGAAGAAACACTCGTTCTGGAAAAACTTTGCAATGCAAGCCAATTCTTCTTCAACCGATCAACTCAGATAATCAGTGGATGAATCCATCCTCACCATCTCCCAAACCAACGAATCCGCTGCAGGACCCAGCCGCACAAATCCCTCCCATCGTGCTAGATGCCGTCGTCTCCAAGTTCCTCCCATGTCCTCTCCTCCTTTTTTGTGGCCCTATTTCCGTGCAATTCTCCTGCGAACCCAAACCCTTGAGTCAAGCACTGCGTACACTGCGCACTGCGCACCTTTTTGCGCACGGCACACTGCGCTCAGCTCAACGTCCTGGGCTTCTGGTTGGAGCTGCTGGCCTGCCGTTGAACCAGATCGTGGCAGCAGAAGACTCGCAGGAGGCAAGCGAGTAAAGCTTTCTTCGAAGAGCGGTGCTGGTATAGGGACAATTAGGGGATGAACTTTTGTGTTTCTTGTTGGACAAGTTGGGGACATGTGCAGAAAATTTGGGTGTGGTGTTGGGTACCTATGCTGCGGTTGTGCCGAAGTTGTCCGATCTTCTGGATCTCCAAGACATCCTCAGATCGGGAGACTCCCGATGTTTGAGTTGTGACCAGAGGTGCCATTTCATCCGCTTGGCATGCTGAAAAGGACATGTTTAAGATTTTGTGGGAAACGACCATGCTGCAGACGATTTTTGTTGAAGAGACCATCAAATTGCAGTGACCATCAAAATGGGTCTTTTGGGGGTCCAAGTGTACATCCACCTTTCTTGAAATGGGGTACTTATATGGTACTTATATAAATATAATCTTATATATAGTATTTCTTCATGTAATTCTTCATGTAATTTGGGTCCACGCTTGCCAAGCGACAGGTTTCGGGCCTTTTTTGTTTTCCTCGAAACGATTTCGGGTCAGTTATCTTTTTCAGAACAAGGGACTACGGTAGTACACTTGTTTCTCATTCTGTCCTATTTTCTGCACTGCACTCAACCACAATCATCATAATGAATCTTTGCATTGCATTGCAGTCACGAACCACACAATCATCATATTTAATCTCTGCATTGCACTGCTGTCAAAATCCACAATCCAAAAAATCCAAAAACAATCCAACCCAATGGATGTTTTTGCAGCAACAACTATTGGGTTATTAGTAATTAGTTGTTTTTTGGTTCATAGCATAAGTAATCCAAAAAAATCCAAAACTATTAACCCAATGCTCATTGCGGCACATTGGGTTGGATTTTTGGATTTGTTTTTTCTTTACCTCTTCTGTTTGACTCGGCTCACAGCCTTGTTTTTCCTGCATAACTTGCATTGCCACTACCTCTCTGAGACTTGTCTATTGACATGGACGTGGAAGGCGAGAACATGTCTCTCAACGACGCAATCGGGGCAACCGAACATCCAACGCTGACAGAGCGGCCATGTGCACGTCGGTCCTTTGCCCATCGGATCTGTGACGACCTCCACTTTACCCTTGAAAGAGCTGCTAGTCTCCAATACGCAACCAAAATATGTTTGTTTTTCATTTAGTGTTCCTTTCCTTCTGGTCTCTTCTGCTTTCAGGGCGTTCAAACGCTTCCCTGAACATCAAGCACTTTGTCGACTTGGCGTGGGATCTCGAGCCTGCGGCCATTGACTTTGACAGTTTGAAGGCCATCATCCGAGACAAGGCTCGGCAAGAGCTTCCCGAGGTTCTTACTTTGAAGGAGCATCCAACCTTCTCCTTCTTGTCTCAGTTCTTTCTATTCTTGCAGAATGAGGGCAAGCTTTGCGTCATCAAGCACTACTACATCAAGACTGAGAAGGTGAAGCCCTCCTATGTATCCAGGCTTGCGCGGGCAGGCTAAGGAAATTGCTTGGGCATCTCTCAACAAGCAGCAGGCTCGTTGTGGCTTCCTGTGGGTGCTAGGTGGACATCAATTTTGGCATTTCTCTTTGTTTGCTGAGAAGGCCCGTTGAGCCAAAGCCATGCGCCTCAGGGCGAAGCTGAACAAGATGCTGGCTGGGAGCTCATCATCAGCAATGGGGAGAGGGGCAAGGAAACCAGCAAATGCGATGGATTCATCGGCATATCCAGAAAGAAGGCTTTCCAATCCATGGCTGAAACAAAAACCTGGTGCAAAGAGCCTTGGACTGTCTTGCCAACGACGGCTGCTCAGCTAAGTTGTCTGACCGATATGACCTGACCATCCAAGCTATCCAACCACAGATCCTGACCATTCTTGAAGATCTCTTGCCGCAGCTTCGTGGACACTCCTTGTGGTTGCTTCTTTAGAGGCATTTTCCTTGACAAGGCCACCTGCCATCTTTGGCGGTGGTGAGATTGGCTCTGAGACTGTCAAAAAGAAGAAGGCCTTCTCGGATGAGGCTGACTCAGAAGCAAGCCTAAAAGAGAGACTCTCTGTCTTCAACGGCGCAAAAATGCCATGTCCTAGCTTCATAAATAGCTTACAGCAATTTCTTACTGCTACTCGTCCCTGATGCAGGTGGACAGCTGCTAAGTTCGTCATGCACCAGCTCCGCATCGTGGTGGGTAACCAATACAACCCCGAAGGTCAAGAAGGTGACGCTGATGGCCTGTTCTCTTCGGAAGTGTTGCATGACCCTTTCACAAAGCTTGTTCGCCCAGCTGTGGGAAACATTGCCAATGCTGATGCTGTGGTAATTCTGGAGAGCTGCTTTCACAGTCCTTGCTGAGAAGTACATCTACTTCTGACCACCCAGCGAGAAGCACGTCCCAGTACAGAGAGTTGCTTGTATCAATCCAGACTCTAGGGACATCTTGGTGCAGGACTGCCAACCTATCCTGCGTAATTGAAAAATGGTGGGCCACAGCCAGAGAATTACGCAGCCTCAGTTGCATGGGAGACTCAGCAGCTCAAATAGGTTCCTCAAATATGACCATCCAATGTACCCCAGTCCAACTCCTGCTCCTGCTGCTACCTCTACCGCACCTTGCTTGGATGCCTTGTTGCGCGCTGATGCTGCTTGCCTCCGCAACCTACTTCCTCTGCAAAAGCGTGGGCCTTCGCGTCTGGGTGTCCTTCGGCTTCAATTCCTCTAGCTGGTGTGCCCAAACTAGAACCTGCTGAGTACCCAACTGCGCATGTTTGGTTGGCGCAGGCGACACATGGAGATCTGGTTGATGTGGACCGAGATCGCGCAAGTGCTGGTTGGTCTTCCCCGGCTCATGTCACGCGGGAACCTTCCTTGAAGTTCGACCACCTTGTCTCCGTAACTACCTCTCCCATTGATTTGGATACACAGTCTCCTCCACTAGGGTCTTAGTGGCCCTGGTTCCAAGGTTGGCCTCCAAGACGGCTGCTTGATCCTGGCCTTGGAAAGACTTGGTCTTCCTGTGGTTTGTGATCGAGACGGACCATTCTTTGTCTCCTACGGCAACAGTCTTCTGTTTCCCGATAGTACAACTTGCCAATAGCACGGTCGGAAGCAGTTGCCAGATGGCGGCTACATTGTTCATGACAACGAGATGGCGCACTTCTTTGCTTTGCAGCGCCGAGAAGGCTTGATTCTGAAGAAAGGTAGTGGTGCTACCTCTGCAGTGACTGCTGGCACAGCAATGGACATGTTGTCTCCTGAGAAGTTCACCTTCTACTAGTTGCAAAAGCATTCGTGGGCCGCCTCCTTGTGTGTGGATGCTGTGGGAGGTTCCACGCCTCAGAAACTCACCACCTCACTTGACACTTGTGTTTGCGCCGGCCGTGGTGGCAGGCTGCTTCCCCGCACCGATGTTGCTGCTGTCCTCTACACACTGGATGGTCCCATCAATGTCATTCACGTGCAAAAGCAATGCAACCAGAGGAGCTGCAGGGCATCGTGCGCCTACAGCTATAGGCGGGAGAATGGAACTAAGGTCAACACGATCGACCTTGCAAACTTGTGCGATGGCACTCTCTTTGTGAACAGCAAGAAGGCCTTTGCTGCGAAATAAATCCAGTACCACGAAGAGTTACATTCCTTGGGCACTTGGCCTCACCGCTCCTGCAGATGCAGCTGCGCACATTGCGCAGGACTTTCGCAAGTTGCACGCTTCTTCTTTGCTCTACTACATGGCCACATGGCCATCCGTTAGTTGAAGGCGTTGAATTTACATCAGGCCATTGTGATTGATGATGAGCTCAGCGACCGACATCTTGAGCTCTACGAAGCCTTTTGTCTCAGCACCTTGTTTCCTCCATCCAACCAGCGCAAAATGACTGCGCTGGTCATTGTTGGATGGTCGTTTGTGACCCAGCCACCAGGCGCAACTTGGGCCTTGAGTCACTCGAGTCTATGCGTGAGCCTGCTCTTGCCGCTCTCAGAAACATTCGTTCGCTATTTCCACGGGCAGACTGCTTGGTGTATGACAGAGCCAGAGCCTGTGCATGCAAAGCCCAGGCTTCCATGGACCAGATTCTTCTACTGCGTCGACGCATTCCACGCGCATGGACATTCCAAACAACAATGTCCTTGTAACCCTCGTCTCTCGCTGGGTCTTTGCTTAAGTCTTGTGGTTCTGTCACTAGTTCTTTTTTTTTGCGTAGCTATCGCCGCAACCTCAAGAAGCGCCTGGCCCAGCTGAACACCAACATCTGTGAACAAGTCTACTGCACGCCACCCATTCTCAACGAGATGCGACCCAATCGACACAAGTTTCGCTTGCTTACCCTCGCGCAACGCGTGAACATCCAAAGCAACCTGTTCTGTCTGATGTGGACTGAGGCCGGGGTTTGGTTGGGTGAATACGAGTTGAAGCCATCTGCAGTTTCATTTGACGTGTATATATATATAAGGATAGAAATAGATATAGTCACTCCATAGTATCCTCCAGTCGGCCTTGTCGACATCAAAGAGTTTGCGACGGTTTCTTTTTCAAGGTTGACAGCAGGGAACTTGGCCTGAAACCAGCTACTTCACTTCGAGTGATCCCCACCATGACATGTCAATCTGACACCTTTTCTTGCATGTGTTGAAACATTATTTCGACATTCTTTCTGGCACGTTCTGCTGCTTGTCAGATGTGACTGACATTCTTGCAAGACAGTGGCACGCCACCTGTCAGGTGTCTGGTCCGGTAAAGGCAAAGGAAGAAGAGGTGTACAGGACACACAACAGAAACATGTTCTTTGACATATTGTGACATTCTATCTGGTATATATTCTAAAAATCTACTTGCCATATTGTCTGGCATGTTTGTGATTGTGTGTGTTATAGCGGTTGTGTTTGTGTTTGTGGCTATGTCTTTGTGGCTGCGTGCTGTGGATGTGCGTTGCTGAATGTATCTTTGTGGTTGTGCGTTGCGGTTCTGTGCTGTGGATGTGTCTTTGTGGGACACGGGATATATGGCTGAAGAATGTTTGAGACCTGTGACCTGTGGATTCATTCGCGCTTCGCGGCCGGAGCGTGCTGGCTCACCGCATGAGTTGCGGTAGCGCGTGTCTGAAACAGAAGCAACAATTTTTGTTCATACATACCCTCACCTTCTGCATTGTGCGTTTGCGACAACAACACTGCCTTACACAGGCGCGCGCTCCGGCAGGGGAGCGGGCACCTTGGAACATGTGGACTCGTTGCTTGCGCTGTGGGGTCGTTTCGGTCAGTTCGCTTCATGAGGGGGTAGAGCCGCAAAGGTAAAGGTAGTAAAGGTCATGGGTCATGAGGCCCGTCAGAGAATCACAGACATGTTCCGCTCTTGCGCGCAATGGTTTTCAATGAAATTGTTGACCGGGGTGCGCGCGTCCGTTTGATCATGTTTGCGCTGACGAACGCATGTGGTTGTGTGTTGTGGTTGTGTGCTGATGTTGCGCGTTGTGGTTGTGTGTTGGGGTTGTGTCTTTGTGGTTGTGCGTTTGTGATTGTGTCTTTGTAGTTGTGTTTGTGCTTGTGTGTTGGTGGTTGTGTGTTGTGGTTGTGTGCGGTGGTTGTCCGTTGCGGTTGTGTGTTGTGGTTGTGCTTCGTTGTCGTGCGTTGTGGTTGTGTGTTGTGGATGTGTTTTTGCAGTTGTCTTTGCGATTGTGTGTTTGTGACTGTGTCCTTGTAGTTGTGTTTGTGGTTATGTGTTTGTGGTTGTGTGCTGTGGTTGTGCGTCGTGGTTGTGTGTTGTGGATGTTTGTTTGTGGTTGTATGTTTGGGATTGTGTCTTTGTGTAGTTGTGTTTGTGGTTACGAGTTTGTGGTTGTGTGTTGCGGTTGTGCTGTGGTTGTGCGTTGCGATTGTGTGCTGCGGGCGTGTCTTTTTTGCTGTGTGTTTGTGATTGTGACTGTGTCTTTGCAATTTTGTTTGCGTTTATGTGTTTTTGGTTGTGTGTTGTGGTTGTGTGTTGTGGGTGTGTCTTTGTGGTTGTGTGTTTGCGGATGTGTCTTTGTAGTTGTGTGTTGTGGTTGTGTGCTGCGGTTGTGCGTTGTGGTTGTGTGTTGTGGTTGTGTGCTGTTGGTATGTTTTGCGGTTGTGGGTTGGGGTTGTGTGCCGTGGGTGTGTCTTTGTGGTTGTGTGTTTGTGATTGTGTCTTTGTAGTTGTGTTTGTGGTTGTGTGAGGTGGTTGTGTCCTGTGGATGTGTCTTTGTGATTGTGTGTTGTAGTGGTTGAGGGCCGGTGGGGAACACTGCCGTCAGGAGCTGGCGGTTGAGGTCTGGCGAGGAACACTCCCGTCGCGAGCGACACTTGCGGTTGAGGAGGCGGAGGAGGAGGAGGAGGAGGAGAGGACGTGAGGCAGCTGACATAAAGATCTAACAACCCTCACGTGACAGGTGGGAAAAAGGCCTTTTTCGGAGGACCCGCTCTACGAGAGAACTGATGAGCCTATCAGCATTCCAGTGAAGGGTTTAGAATGAACACTGTAGCTTTTGAGGCCTTAACAACGAACGATTCTGTTTGACTTAGCTAGTCACTCCATGGGACTCGCACAAATACCTATATATATATATACCTATACATCGGGGTGGTGATTTGTGGTCAGTTTATACAAATATATATATATATATGAATATTTCAGTCCATTGCGTGGAGTGTTTGGGATAGATGAACTCACTGACACATGCGACAAAACATACCCAATATAGGCTGTCCTCCGCTGGTACTAGTAGCTTCAGAACCCTGCAAAGGTTCGTGCCAACATTGACCGCCTTTGTGTTTTTTCCAAGACTGGATCAGCATTATATAATTTCAAGAGCCTCTTCACATAGAAACACAGCAACTTAGGTTTTCATTTGTCACACGGAGCGGCCCAAAAGGACTCTGTTCCAAACCTGATCCGAGTGTCGGATTGCTGCGAGTTGTTTTGAGAATCGTTTTTCGACACTAAATATCCATAGCATATACATGGATAGTCCGGGCCGGTCCGGGCGGGCCGGGCCACCGCGGGCCGGGCCACTGCGGGTCGGTCCGGGCGGTCCGGGCCGGTCCACTGCGGTCCTTCCATTTGTATAGGTCCTCCACCAAACCACACCTCAAATCCACCGCCCCGGCGTGGCGTAAGGAGACCACCTGACGCAGTGGGCAAAGGAAGAACCTATGCATCAAGATGTACCCACAAACACTTTATAGAGGATGGATCGGCTGGTTTTTAAGTCTGTGCGAATAAACCCTTTTCTAATATTGTCGGTCTACGGAGCTGTACTTGGGGTTTAGTTTTGATTAAACCCTTTTTGGTCGAGTAAGGGCCCTCACTCGATCACAAAGGGTTTACATCCTGATCCAAACCCCAAACCCAAGGGTATGAATATCAATCGACCAAAAAGGGTTTAATCAAAACTAAACCCCCATTCCAGCTCCGTAGACCGACAACAGTAGAAAGGGGTTTATTCGCACAAACTAAAAACACTTTGCCGATCCCTCCTCTAACATGTTTGTGGATACATCTTGATGCATAGATTCTTCCTTTGCCCACTGCGTCAGCTGGCCTCCTGACGGCTGTGCCGGGGAAGGGAGTTCGCACGGGCCGGGCCGGGCCGGGCCGGGCCTCGGGCCGGGCCGGGGTCAACGGTAGACCCGGCTATCCATGATATATGTTGATGAAATCTACACACAGGGTGTCAATATCTATAGCATCTATGAAATTGGGATTGATGGTTGATGAAAGTGATCACTTGCACCATTCTAGACCTTGATCAAAACGGCCAGATAACAACGAACAAACCAACACATAAACAAACAATCAAATCACGTGCACCTTGTGTTTTGCGGAAGGTTTTGGTGCGCAGCACCTCCAAAGAGATCCTGCGGCGCTTCGGCACGTGGGACGCCAAGCTCCTGCAGGAGCCAGGGAGACCGGTGGAGAAGGTCAGGTGGAGACGGGTGGGACAGTGGGTGCTACAGTTTAGATGGTCGGCACAACTCGAATCATATATATTACTGAAATCATTGCAGATCAAAGCAGTTCACGTTGGTTTGAAGAGTTCAAAAGTTTTCGTCAGACTTCTGTGCAAGTGACAAGGTGAACAGTGAACATCATGTAAAGTGCCCTGCACAAGGATTGCAGAGACATCCGCATTGGTTGAGTTCACCCTGGCCGTTGGCAATTGAGATCTCCTAGGTCTGAGTTTGACACTCCGGGCTTTGCCATTCCCAGGAGGAACAGTTCTTTCGATTTCGCCAACTTCCAAACGGCTCTGCTGTTGTGCCGTGGATGGATGGAGGTTTCATGAGAGAAGTCGCCAGATTGATCGCGGTGCCTGATAGTAGTGCGCCTTCCTCCCCGCCCAGCGGAAATTGGCCTTCACAAAGCCTCGTTTTCGTGTGGTGCTAGGCAAGCGACATCACCCAAACTGCTCATTTGTTTTTGTTTTTGTTGGGATGGCTGAAATGTGAAACTGAACCCAAAGGCTTTGACCGGAGATCAGCGCATCCGAAGTACACTCCGACTTGCGGAAGGAGTCCCCAACATGGAAGTGGAATACCCGGAGTGAACACCCCTTTGCAAATCTAAGAAGGGCATCGTGCACTTAAACTCCGAAGTCGATCTGAAGATGAATGCAACTGTCAGCTTTGGCACTGCAATGCTCGCACCTTTATCACGATCGTCATCTCTCCCAAACTTCAAGCTTAAAGAAGGCATCATGCCTTCTGCAGGCACTATATCACACCGGTGACACAGTGTAGTAGAGACATTGACTCTATCTTCAAATTCTTCCATCAATTCTGGAATCCAATATGGAGTCGTGACACCACATGCGAAGAGATCTCGGAACTCCCCTGGACGTCTCAAATACATGCCTTGACAGATCAGATTTCAAAATGCCCACCCTTACCTATTCAGACTTATAACTTATAACCCTAAGAAGCTGATGCAGTCTTGCAAGATCTAAAACCATAAAAAAGCACATGGCTGTGATGGGTTTGCCGAGGAACTTCAACTGCCGTATGAGTGCATTCGAGATCTCAATACCATTCTTGTGGACTTATGGAAAGGTTCTTGAAGGAAGGAGGAAAAAGGAAAGAGTCAAGGAATGAAGAAGGGAGCCGTCCATTTGCTTCTCAAAACTTGCCCAAAGGTCTTCCAACCTTGATTGATGAAAGCACGCACCGTACTTCTGCCCCTTCAGTTCCCCCTCACCGCAGACCATGCAAGAAAACGGACGCCCTATCACCAGGATATATTGCCCGCATCACATCAAAATTCAAGTTAAATGCTAATTAAACTTAATTATATATATATATGTTTTTATTTATTGTGTCTCATAGCTTCTTGTTCCTAGTAGTACGGCCAGGAGCCCCGTTCGTAGCATCCGATCGCTCCTAGCCCCCCTATCAGATCTTCAAAGCCGCAAAGGTCAAAGGGCGGTCCTCCGCCTGACTCGAAATAGGAAGACATGTCTTCGCCCTTGTTGCGCATCAGGACACTCATATGTCCAACCAGCCGTGTTGTTTCACATGTTTCACACGCTTTTAAAGCTTTTCACATGCTACCACGAACAAAACAATAAAACGTGCAATGATTCGACTGGGCATTCCTTCTACAGCCCTCGACATGTGGTTCAGTAGTCTACGAAAGCTGTCCAGAGTTTTCGAGTTTAACCAGCGTCCAGAAATCCTATTGACAACAGGGCTACGGGCCAAGCTCAATAGACTTGTTTCATGGTTCTATCAAAAAGCGCATTCCGCAATCGACAGATAAGGCCCATAAAGTCCAGATGCCAGTGGTTTTTCTTTTTATTTCGGTGTTGAAGCTTTTCCACTCAGCGAAACACATTTCCAGGATTACGCAGAGCTGCAACTGAAGCTATCATAGGCCACCAACCACAAGCCTCCTCATACCTAGTCATGCAATTTGCTCATAATCTCTGCAGGACCCTGCTTTTTACCGTGCTTATCCAATCCTGCCGCGTAATTCGCCGGCTTGCTCATTATTATGATCAAGAATCAGCCCGATTCTCTTCCAGAAAGCTATCCAATATAGGGGGAATTCCATGGTCCGGCAGCATTTTTTTGTTTCTATGCAGACAAATTTAATTTTGCCATTACTTCTCCTGCCATTGTTAAAAGTTCCAATGGGCTGTACCTTGATCTACTCACAGACAGTTGTGGCATCATTTAAAACCTTCCATTCTTCTACTGTACACACCTCTTAACAATCACACCATCCAGAAAAGGAATCGCTGATCGTCCAATCGATCGGGACGTGTTTTTCGCCATCAAAACAAGCCTCAACTGGAGGAACATTCGGTCCGTCTTCTTGGATGTAGTGGGAGGTTATCAAACCAATGCAGGCAAGTCGTTATGGGATGCCACCATTTCTCCATTTATGCTCCTGCTGTGGTAAACCAGCACGCATACTCACGAGAAGTTGCAATGCACTCGTACTCATGACGCATGATTACGTCACATACAAGCAGTCAACTTTTTAGCAGCCAATCCGGAAATGCTCTACCTTGTACTTGTTCTGCCGTGTATGCCCCAAAACTACCAACAACTCTTAAATCACGTGCCCGCACGTGGAATCCAGACCTATGTGAAGTAGCAAACGTGGTATATCTCTTCGATAGTTCGTGTGATACACCCAGAGTTCCATACTGCAGCTTCGTGCAGCTTCGTCAGTTTAGTTTGCATCAATCCGCACAGTGATACAAAATCGGTCTTCACGAAGTGACACAGTGACACAGTTGGGTCATGCCCACAGTTGGAACAATCCATTATTAGCGAGCCGAGCTTGAAGCAGTGGTTTGTTTGATCATATGTGTGGCACTGCGTATGTCATCAATATAATTCAGGATTTGATTGCTCACCATTTATAACTGCAAACCTTAAACTGTTTCGTGTGGCCCACCCTGACTTGTCACAAGAGGTGACCTCCACAAAATCTCCTCTCACCAAGATTTGCTACTGCAGCAACTCGTGTGAAGAGTTGCGACACATGATAGGGAATTATGCAGCAGCAGACTTACTTAGTTGCTAAACGATCAAGGGAAAAGGATTGCGTTTTATGTCGCCAAATGTATTATGACCAAGCTCTCCAAGACTTAAAACATAGAGTTTAACAAAATTAAGGATGTCTAAGCTTTGCTTCGAGACGTTAACACACATGTTCCTTTTTTTTTGAATAATAATAAGGAGCAAGAGACTCCCGGTCTCAAACAATCCAATACCAGGGTGGCAGACCACTCTCCAAACATCAATCTTGTCACATGGACTTGCCTTCCACCCTTCTTTCCTAACCATGCAAGTCCGTTGCACCCGGCGTTGACAAGTGGCCAGATCCACACCAAGCCGCAATGCCCAACGATCCTGGCATCACATGGGCTGAACTAGCCACCTCTTTCACCATAGCTTCAGGTTTACAATTACCAAGTACCAGGATGACGTGTCCGGACCTATCCCCTTTGACTCACCTAAAGCTTTACTTTATTCCGAATATCATAAATCCGTGCTGCGTCAAGCCTTTGCATTCCGCCATATTGTCCAATTTCTCGCTAACATTCACAAACGACCTTACTGTAATTCCGAGTTTTCCCCAGACAAACGCAATGAGCTTGCTTCAGATGGGCTTTCAAAATGCGTTGGCGGTATTTCTCGTCGGCCGATTATACCTAATGCTGCCAAAGTGCAATTTGTTTGAAGCATATGCCGCTTTGAAATGCAAATCCAATTCAACAACACCTTTCCTCTCCTCATTTCTCTTTAGCAGAGGGGTCCTTTTCGACAACCAGGACATTTCAAACCAAAGTCCGCAAAATAGTTTTCGCACGTCGCACACAAACCCTTGGACACCTTGCTTCCAGAGTGCATGTGGCCGCCTTAGATGCCTTCGTTTTAAATTAGATGCATGTTCTGTTTACCTCGTCTTATTCACACTCAGGTTGAAAAGCTTTCTGGTGTGAAGTTGTAGATGTACCATGATATACCATTGTTTTACTCTCATTTTCTGTTACCTACCTGTGATGCCTGCAGGATGTCCATCACCGACATCCCCCAAACCCTTGCATCGGACAGATGACCTCGTGACAGAATTCTTTTGTGCTTTTGGGGTTCCTTCCACAGTCACCAGCATTCAAAAGAGCCCCCTATAGAAGTGACTTTTACGATGGAAAGGAAAAAGAGGAGGGGAACGAGAAGAGATGCCACATCAACATCCTTGACACCCAACGAATCAAACAAAGACCACTGCTCTCCAGGTGGTTTTTTAGGTCTCTTCCCCCAACGTTCCCAAAGACAACTGGCTGAGGACTGCGGCAATGAGTTCAAAGATTTCACGGATCCGGACTGCTTGCAGGCGGTATCGCGCCGGCTTCAGCGCACTCGGTCTAACGCCGGTGTTGGGAGCGCACTTGAGAGAGCCCAGTTGAACATCCATCTCAGCAAGGCTCGGTTAGGCTCAATTTGGAAGGCACGGGCTTTGTGGGATCGAAGTGGACACTGGTGACACCAGTAGTGGATTGTTTTTTTTGAAAAAATTGAGATGATTCTAGTTTTAGTGCCAGGAATCAGCTCTCAGTCTATGCAGTCAGTACTTTTGCTTTGGAACTGGCAAACATTCTGGGCATTTCTGGGCCTTCCTCACAATGTGTCTGGTTTTTGTGTCCAAAAATGCTCGTCCACGCAATGCAATGAACCAAACATCACAAAACCATGTGCCGTGGACCGCGAAAACGAAGCCCCTCGAGCTTCACAGGTGGGCACCATGTCCGTCGAGCTCGATGAGGTGCGTCTTTTGTTTTGTTATATATTTTTTGCAGAAGCTAGGACGCTACTCGTACTAGGAGCAAAGGGCATCACTATGAACGGAGCAAGGACGCTACGAACGTAGCTCTCGTTATGAGAACCAACTGCGTCGCGTCGTCTGGGAGCTCACCCGCTTTGGGAACCCCAAACATCGGCGGCAGACCTGATCCGGTGTGGACCTGAGATCCGATGAGGTCACCGGACTGGTGTTTTGGGGGGTAATGAGACTCCAAAGAAATCACATGAACTCCAAAGGTGGCTGGATGATATTTGATGTTCGCGCGTTTGTGTCCAGTATTGTATAGTAATTGTGTATTTTGTATTGTATGTGTATGTGTTCAGTTTATTTCAGCTTCGTTCACATGTTAATTGGCCAAAGGTGAATCTGCCCATCAAGGGATTAAGGGGTCCACACCACAGCACAATGGAAGGGTCCAGTACGTAATGTGCAGAAACTGAACACCTTTAACTTTGCTTCTACTCGTAGTGTTTACCCTCCGACTCATGTTCCATGGAAGTGGATGGCATGGCCGGCCTAGGATCAACGATTTTCCTCTGCGAACCGTGTGGCCGTGTGGCCCTCACGATTGTACGTGAGGGCCAGCGATGTAGCTCGCACGATCGGAAAGGTAAAAATTCCTCATGGGCGCCCGCGACAGAACGCGACCGAACACGACCGAGCAAATCTGGTGGAGGCGAACCGTTGGATGGTGATCATCGTCAGCCCGTCCGTGGCCTTCTTTTCCATGGCCAAGCACATCGAAGGGAAAGTCAGTGAGGAATTGGAGGCACCGGAAGTCAGTGAAGGGGTCCGACGGGTCCCGGAGTGGAACAGTCCGGATGCATACCAACCCCCCCAAAAAAGGTGGGCGTAAACGGGGTCGTTTTGGCGTGATGATTCATCATGTGCTGCCCCGCTGTAGCGGGTCACCGTGCTGTTTGCACCGAGCGGTGACCAAAAGGCCGAGGGTTCTTATTCGAAGTGCCCTGGAGTGAGGCAAACCGGAGGCGTATGCAGAGGGCGGCGTTTGTTGACTGGTCGTCTTGGGAGTGGAGAGGAAAGCAATGCCTGACGATGGGAGCTGAGAGTTGAGCAGGTGGGAGTGAAGAAGGAGATTTCGCTCTGGGATTGTGACATCATTGGAAGGTCCAAGCTTACAGGAACAGTTTGAGAGTCCAGACTTTCTGGAAGCTCTCAGAGTTTTTGGATTTATTATGATCTATTTAGTGGTCTGGTTTTTGAATCAAGCGACAGGCCATCGACTCCAACATCGATATGATGGCAGTGGACTCAGACGATCGTCCTTCTCGTCATGCCCTCACAAGATACAAAGAAACACACTCTTTTGACCAGTTCAGTGACAGTAAACGTTTTCCAAAAGATTACAATTTCTTTCAATGACCGCTGACTTGCTGGCTTGGGTCTTTGGGAAGTTATATAGTGAGATCACTGCTGATCCTTCCTTAGGAGGACCGCTCAGGAGATACATTCACACGTGTATGAAGCCATGTTATTTCAGAGGTCCGCTAGCACAACCCCCTACATGTCTTTTAGATGGGGGTCCATATAAACCACCTTTTGGTTGCCTCTGAAACCACTGTACTTGCTGTTTGAAGACGGTTCTGGTCCTTTGTGATTCTGTGTCCGTGCTTTGCGCTCAAGCTATGCGGTACCTTTGCGGTGCGGTGCATTGAACGCCAGCATTTCAAACCTGGTGAACAAAACCAACGGCAACTGCAGACTGAGCATGAGCACAGTCTGACCACCGAGCTGTGCTTTTGACGAATTTTGCTCGTCCTCCCAAATCAGAAAAGCTGTGAGAACCATTGAGAACCATTGAGAACCCACCTTTGCAACAAGCCTCCCGTCCCACAAAAACTGATTGCCCATGGCCTCTTTTTGTTCCCGCATATTCCCTCCTATTCCAACTCCTCAATTCCTGGACTCCCAACCGGAATCCTCGAGTCCACGATCCATCCACGAGCAGAATCCTGCTGAGGGCATGACGATCCTCCAAACTGCGGCCATAGCATTCTTGGTGACCACCGTCATAACGGTTGGCATTGGCTTTGGCCTGGGCACAGCGGTCCCCGAGCTGAGCACTGGAAGCGTTCCGATGAACGGCATGCACGGAGGAACTAGGGTGCAGTTGAGAGCATTGAAATTAGTGGATGATAAACTTGCAGGTGGAGTTCTTGTTCGTGTTGGTAAAGATCATGCTGGTGGAAGTTACAACATGAATCATGAATGGTAAAGATCATCAATCAGCCGGTTCGACCCTTTAACCCTTTCACTTGGGGGGGCTTCTTTGAACGAAGCTCATGAAGGGGTTGAGGAATCCGTGGAAACCTGTGTGGGCCGGCGCTGGCTGTGTGGAAACCAATGTGTTTTCTTGATTGTATTTGGATAGATTCCAATCTGGCATGGTATGTCCGGATGTTGTACTATTTGTCGTGAGATGAAGGTGAACAGCAGATGCGCTCCCTGGAACCAAAATGGAGAATGGCCCCTTGGAACACCATGTTCCTTTACAAACAGGTTTTTCCCTTCCATGTTAGTTCCAAAGAGAGTACCTGAAAGGGTTTGATTCGGGTTTTGACCTGCGAGGTATGACCCATCAAATGGCTGGCATGAGGTCCATGGGTAGCGTAGCGTTGTTAAAGATGGCACTGATGCCATATGATGCCAACAATCTAGAATAAGGCCTGCAAGATGGAGCAAAGCAGGCCATCTATTTTGGCTGGCTATTCTGGAAGCCATACACACCAGAAGTCTTGCTATCCTGGACCCTTCAGAAGGCCTTGCACGCGGTCAGTATATATATATACATTATATATATATAACAGGTATAGAGTTCTAATTAATACAACAGATCACAGATTGCCGTAAGTCAATTGATTCGCTGGAAATGCAATATCATAGGGAAATGAACAGAAACAACAAAACATCCAACACTGTGCAAGACAATGTAATCACATGAAAGTTGAAATATGTTTGCTAAAATGATAGAGAGGGGGGCATAAAAGGGAAAGGAGAACAGCGGAAGGAATTAAAGAGAAAGAGGCAAAGGAAGAAAGCAAAGGAAAGCAAACATGAGAGGAATGAAAATAGAGAAACCCGTCATGACATGAAATTGCCTTTGAACTACATGCAACCCAAAAACGGCAGGTTTGTGACCGGAGCGAACCATGTCGTTTAAACGATGTAAATTGCCATGATTATATTGGTATTGCATTTGGTTGGGGTGTGTGTGTGTGTCGTGTTTGTTTGCATTGTTGCACACTTGGTTTTATTTGCACATATATATATATATACACAATTGCGTGTCTCAGCCTTTTAACTTGATTTGGTTACTTTTTGTCAGCTCAAACTTGCTCAGACTCAAACGTCAGTTGTTTGCAGTTTGTTGTATTCGTTGCAGTGTTTCCCCAAAGATGTTGCTGCATTGTGGTGAATTTGTGTATTACACTTCGTGGTATTGATGACGCCGGCAATTGTCAAGCGTAAGCCTGTCAAGTGTATTGTAGGCTGGCCAATTTGCTTGCACCATGCATTTCTTCAGAGCTTTCATGCGCATGTGTTTTTTCTTTAATCACTGTATGTAATTCCACATTGCTTGCCAGTACCCAGTCAAATGATGTCAAATGGTTTTTGTCCTTAATTGTCGGTTGTGTCGATTTGAGAAAGTGTTCTAAATTACTATCATCGTATTAATTTTATGAATAAAACACACTGAAACAGCAAAAACATGCAATAATATTTGAACAAACGTGAGAGCATACAAAACATGCAGATAGACAGAATACAGTTGTGAGGATCCCGAATCGATATCCATTTGATCCAAATACCAGCTGTTCCAACTTGTAATGTACGACTCATGAAGCTAACATGGCTTTCATGCCCCAAAAAGACTCATACACGAAGCTGCACCGGGATGTCCAGGTTTCCTCACCGATGAAAGAGCTCGAATATATGCTGCGGCGCCTGGCGCACTTCGACTTTGAAAAGGACGAGAGCTGGTTGGAGGCTGTCGATGTCGATGTTTAGTTGATTCGATGTCGATGTCGATGTCTTCTGGTCCGAGATGTTTTTGGGCGGTTTTGGGCAGCGTGACATCATGTGACCAAAGATCAGAGATTTGGTGTTCCATGGGTGCCGACCGGGTATTTCCGCATGAAGAAACGACTTCAGACGACTTCTGCACTTCTTTGCTTTTCAAAAACCTTTAGTGAATTACAGAGCAAACGTAACTATTTCAATGAGTGGCACCTCTATGCAAGGTGCTCTGGGCTCGTTTTTTGACCACCCAACTGAACATGATCGCTTGGCGCATGGGGGTGTTCCTGTTGACGAACCTTCCCGGATCATCCAATGTAGGCAGATCATCCATATCATCCTGTTTGCGTTCTCATCTATGGATCATCCATATCATCCATTTCGTGTGCTCTCGAAGGTATGGAATGCAGTCTAGCCAGGACACCCAGAATGGATGATCCAGGTATTTCAAGGCTTCAAGTGCCTGCCTGGTCCCTGCCTGGTCCCTGCCTGGTCCGTCCCGGCTCATTCAGCCAGACTGAACCGACCAGCAGCATTCGTGAGATTTGTGAACTGCAGGATGCGCCCCTCGGAACATTCGTGGTGCACACGACGTCACACGACGTCACGCTGGTATCAAGGTGAGACGTCACATGACGTCATCCAGTGAAAGCACATGAAACCGCATGAAAGCACATGTCGTAAATGCTGTAGTAGCGATGGCCTCCAACCTACTGTAGCGATGGCCTCCAACCTAATAGTAATGGCCTCCAACGTAAAAGCGATGGCCTCCAACCTACTAGCGATTGCCTCCAGCCTATATATTGCTATACACGGATTAAGAATGCATCAATATTTATTGTGAATCTGAGATTCGCCCGAGTCGATCGCAGAGCGTCGCGTCCCAGATCTGTGCTAGTCAAAGTCAGGGATTTTGAGGATGAAGTGATTCTGGGAAAGGATGTGCTTCCTGAAAAGCAAAGTTCCCAATGAAAACAGGATGAACAGTCGGTCGGCCAATAGCAATGACCAATGTGGGTGGCCATTGACCATGGATTTTTGCTCAATGGTTTTGAAGTAGCCAAGGTTTTGCCGTCTTGCAGTGGGCATCAAAACCTTTGCACGCTTTGTGCCAGAAGCCGTCGTGCGGAATCTCATCAAAGGCAGGGACAGGGGATGACAGGGGCCAGAGGTTCTGTTCCACACATGTGGAAACAAACCCCATTTGAGAGATGCTTGGGAGCTTTCCTGAGATGTTTTTGGCAGTTAACATGTGGTGTGAAGCTACGCCGGCGACGCCTCCACCTCCCAGGTGATCCCCGCGCCGCCAGGCGAGAGGGTTTTCCTTTTTGAGTGTCCTTCCTTTAACATCCTTTAACATGAGGCACTTGAGGATCTTGAGGCAGTTTCGAACTGTAGCAGGAGTTGTTTTTAAGAGACGACGTTTCTTGAATGTTGCACGAAACTGCCTTTTTGGGATAATTTCATGTCGATCATGTCGTAATATCAAGTTGATGATAGATGTGATGCTTTCAAGTGTTCCATGAGATGTCAAGGAATTATCCACTCTGTGCCTAAACAGCGACCCCCGGTCACATGACCCACCTGACCCAGACAAGGTCAAAGCTGATGACTTTTCAGCTTGAGGGGCCCGCGCTATCGTTGCTTTTGCTGTACTTGACCAGAAGACGTGTAGAAAATCACAGGATAGCAAGCGTTCGGGTGTACCCTACGGATGATTCTCGGCACACAAATCATGTCCAGTCGTTTTGCCCACGGTTGTTGGTCGTTCACTTGGCCCCAGACCAGGTTGTATGTCGTTCGGAGAGACGCTAAGCTGCAGTCTGGAGACCGGTGTGTCAACGTCGAAGACACAGCTGGAACTGAATTCTGTGAATCCTGAAAAGCTTTGACTGGTCACCTAATTGCATATGCCCTAAGCTTTTAAAGAGAAGAAGAGTACTTTCCAGAAAGTATGTTTATTGCAAACAACGACCCATTTCTTGCATGCGATTCCTTGCCTCCACCCAGCTCAAGAATCGTGGACAAACCGTAGAAGGAATGATGTTTTTTGGCGTAAAACATATGATAAAATATGTTTTTGCTGTGGAAGAAGCGTTTACATTTCTTCCGACATGCCAGGTGAGGGCTGTTAGATTTTATCAGAGCTCTTCTCCTCTCCTGCTCCTCCTCCTCCTCCTCCTCGCAAGCAAAGGTACAGCAAGTGGCAGATCGCAGTGGGCACTACCGGACCTCAACTGCAAGTGCCAGATCGCAGTGGGCACTGCCGGACCTCGACTCAACTGCAAGTACGAGATCGCAGTGGGCACTGCGAGGAGGATGGGTAAGTTATAACGTTGGTTATCGAACATAGGGTTCTAACATGGCTCTAACATAGTTACCATAGCGATTACATAGGGGCGTAACTTCGCCAACCTTTTTTGTGAAGATAGAGCACTTATATCCATAGGTCGGTAGTTAAGATACATAGTGGGTGCATGGGCCTTTTTATGTAACCTTTCTGTTGGGAGCACCCTGACATGTTCGAACTATAGACAAATCCCTCTGGAATCTACTTAACTTTAAGCATCTTGGAACTACGTATATATAAAGTCATGAAAAATACAATCGAGGATTGGATCAGGGAGGACTAGATCATATAGAGTTTTGTTCATGGGTCCTGTGTAAGGAAAAGGACTTTAAAGCGATCAACTATGCATAAAATGCTGAAAAAGTACTTCGCGTGCAAAAACATGCAAAACATGAAGGCACATCGCGGCACATCCACGAGTACAAATTCAAATACAGCTGGACAAGAGATGAGTCACAAAAGTGCACCAGATCAGGTGGCTGAACAAATTAACCGCACCATCCCCAAACAAAGCACAAACATGGATCGTCATATGTCCTGAGAAAATCTACAGGAAGTGCTGGCTCGCCATTGGTTTTGGTAGAGTCACATTTCAAAACTGTATTGTGCAAACGGTGCCGTTTAGTGTGTCAAATCAACTTTGTTTGCAACACCTGCAGCCAGACCTTGTGTTGGCTTCACTGCATGAAACCTTGCCTAAATACAGTATCTAGATTTTATTACCTGACAGTGTCAGTCATGCGGTGTCATTCGCTGTCACACTCTCAGCCGTTGTCACCCGCTGTTCCTCCCACCAACCGTCGCAAACCATTTTGTGCCATTTGCCATTCGATTTAAATCCAAAGCAGCAGCTCTGACCGCATTTGCCATGGACTGCACGGGCAACCATATCCAGGTTGTAAAAAATTGGTTGTATCATACAACGTTATAACGAACCAAGTTCATTTGGGTTTCCCACAGAGTGTAGCAAGTCATTCGCGAGTTGAGAAGGAGCAGCGAAGCTGGAACCCAAAGAATCCTCCTCATTGCCTTCAACGCAGCAGGGTGCTGCAGAACCATGCTCTCTCAGACAGCAACTCTGATCCTTCATTTACCAAATCAAGACAGCGATGCCTACCAGTCAATCTTTGCCATGTCATGCCACCTCCCTGGTCAACTTTTGCAATTACTTCTCCAAGCCTACAGCTTCCAAGCAACATCCCTCACCCAGGTCAAAGCCACTTGAACGGCCAACCCTTTTGAAGAAGCCCGTGCCCTTGCACTGACGCCTTAGCAAACACTTTAAATCAAACCAAACGCCAACAAAATTCAGAAGCTTCATGTCAAGGGGACTTCAGGTCAAATGAACTGCATGTCCATGGTTTGAAAACACATGGCATAGATATTGAATGGACCTGACTTGAAATGAATTGTAAGTCGGTTCACAACAGCAAACAGCAAAAGCATGTCAGCAGCAAGCCTCGCATGAAGATCAATGAGGTCATCCGTTGTGTCCATGGCCATGATCTGGAGGGAAACAGTAGTCATTAATTCATTGAGCAAAATCTAATATGGCAGACAAGTATCTTGTGAACCTCGCGCTGCACCGCCGTGAAATTCCACGCGTTGGGTCGCTCAATTCAAATCGCCTCCTTGGATCCACAATTCTTGTCGTTGGATGGAAAACGGCCGTTTTCGGTCCGTTTGTTTTTCTTTCACCTTCTGAATAAAGCCTTTGAACCCTTGATCCCAACCTTGACCTTGATGCATCCGGTCCCACAGTCTTTGAACTCTTCATCCCAACGACTTTGAACCCCTCATCCCACGTCTTTGAGCAATGAACCCTTCATGATAAAATCCTAACTCATACTTTGCAAAATTTGAGTGGCGGTCCACTCATTCAAGATCAAACAAGCACAAAACAACACATCCTGAACACATTTGTAATACATGTTTGTAGCTAACACACCAGAACTCATATCTAACACATGTGTGTTAAGAATGTGTTCGAAATGTGTTCGGCTTTGGTCCAAGCAGTAAAGACCGCGGTGCCTTTCAAAACCCTACTTGGGATGAAGGTTTCAGTTTCTTTGGGATGAAGAAGGGGTTTAAAAGCTTTGCTCATGGACTTGGGATGGAGGGTTCAAAGACTTGTGATGAAGAGTTCAAAAGACTTATGGAAGAAGCAGGGGTCCAGAACTTTGCTCAAAGACTTGGGGTGAGGGTTTCAAAGTCGCTGGGATGAAGAGTTCAAAGACTTGTGGATGAAGGGTTCAAAGAAGGGTTCAAACATGTTGTTCAAATGCTTGGGACGAAGGGTTCCAAGTAATTAGTTGGGATGAAGGGTTAAATAATTTATGGTAGTTCAGGTTTCGGATGAACTTTGCTAACTTGCCTAGCTGTTTTTCATATCTAGAGCTAACTTACTTATAAGTTAAGTAAAAAATGTAACTTAGTTACAACTAAGTTGCAAGTTCGCCTAGCAGATAGTGAACTTAGGTCATGTTAAAGTAAGTTTTAACCTTGTTACACTATGCTATAGCCTATGTTACACTATGCTTTAAGTGGGGATAACTTGGCGGTAGAACACTGCATCGGACCTCAGCCGCCAGTGCCGGACCTCAGCCGCAAGCGCCAGATTGCAGTGGGCACTGCCGGACGTCAACCGCAAGTGCCAGATCGCAGTGGGCACTACCGGACCTCAGCCGCAAGTGCCGGATCGCCGTGGGCAGACAATGGCAACGCCCCATGAACTCCTCAACACTAAAATAGCAATCCTAAACCCCCACAAACAAAATCTAAAACCACAAACTCACGACCATGGCTACATGCCCCTCACCATGGCGTGAAACAACTGATTGAAATGTCATGCACGGTGGGGATCACTCGAAGTAAAGTATTGTTCCGTATTATTCAGAACTTGGCCTCACAAAACAACACGCATGGCTACATGCTCCGCATGAAAGCAACTGATGGAAATGTCGTGGCGTGAACCACTCGAAGTAAAGTCTTTTCCGCATATAGAATCATATAGAACTTGGCCTCGCAAAACAACATGCATGTAAACAAAACCCGGTCACGCGTGAGGGCAAGTGGATTTCACATGGCTTCACTCAATAGACCTGTGGTTCACCAAACACAAAAACATGATGGTCCTGCAACAACGCACTTTCAAACACCCTTTGGAGCATTGGGTAGGACTTGCTGTTCCTAACTATAAGTTCTTAACAAAAGTCATGTACTCCAAGGTTCGTGAATTCAGCTCTTCGAAGAAGGACATATCCATCCAGTTTTTGTTTTGTAGTTCGCTTGCGCGAACCTCAGGTTGTGACCATTATGTTCTCTGACATCAAGGACAGTGGGTCTTCTGTTTTGCCGTTTTTCTTTGTCGAAGAGGTTGAAGCTAGGGAGTGATGGTAAGAATGTCATTGTGACATTGGAGGGTGTGGACAAGCTACAATTCGCAGACCTTCAAGTCAAAGGGAGGATTATGATGATCTTGTCGTGGATGAAATCCGGGTCATAGGAACTGCTATATAATATACATGTGTTGCATCAAATTATTTGTGAAGTTAACGAGCTGAAACCTCATGACCGTGTTCACACCCGGACGCATGTCGGTTCGAAACCTCTCGCGCTGCCAGCTGGCCACCTGAGCCACTTCGCCCTTTCAAACCATGAGCGGCCGCTGCTTCCACGTTTTTGCAGGGCATGGTAGCGCGGAGCCTTCGCGCATCGCTTCGATGGAGGGCCCTGGGTCCTGGTCACCCGGCCCCTCCACACTTATACAGACTGTGGAGTTTGATGATGCGGCGGAGTTTATATGGTACAACTCTGATATGGTGACGAGGTCCCTGACATGTCCCACGGCATGAACGCGCAGAATGGCTGGACAATAGAGTGCAACTGGCAGCTCGGATGACACCATGCCAGGCCTGACGCCCATGGAACCAGCTGAATGTTGGCTGCGCCGATCATGCCCCAAACTTGCCGACGAACACGGGTTGGATTTGCTATGTCGGCAGCAAGGCCTCCATATACATACAGCATGATGAGCTGGGCATTCATGCCCGACACTGCGCAGCAGACACCTCCAGGTCCTCGGATGACCCGTGCCTGGTGGAAACGAGCCATACATCCCGGTCGAGTCGGTCGAGCCCTTATACATCCCGGAAGAGGCCTTTACCCAGCATGGCAATCCAGGACCACCACCTTCAGACTGCGCCGATGATGCAGACCACCTCTTCACAAACAGTTCGTCGAAGACTCCTTCGAAGGACCCGCAACGAGCAGGAGCTGTCACAGCGGCAGTCGGGTCAAACTGTTGCCTTTTGGCGCTGGCAAGGACGCTCAAGACAGCATAAGAAAGGCAGCTGGTCACTTGGTCGCTTCTTGGCCTTTGACTCTGACCAGAAGTCCTGCTGGACCGCTGGATCCAGTTGGCAAGACATCGGCAACAACCAGATTCGCTTCTGCTGGTATGTTGCAACATGGTGAGTCAACGTGCACCATGATGCGTTGTTTACTTGGTTTCGCTATTGGTTTCTCTCTTGTTGCTGTTCAGTGGTAGTGACGGTCTGTTTAATGTGTTGAGGTGCTGATTGAGGAGTTGCCTCTGGAATTGCTTGTGGGATTGTTGCTAAATCCAGTGGCTGTTCTCCGTTTGCTGGTGCTATAGTTCATGAAGTCTTGGCTCTTGAGTGGGCCGGAAGTCGAGGGTCCCTTCATCTAGACCTTGGCTCGAGGGCCGTGCGCGGCTGTCGTCCCCCAGAGGATTTGATCACACTCCACAACGACCACTTTAGTGCATTGTGACGGCAGCCTTTGCTATCAGGCCCACATCAACAGCAATCGGCAATCAACGAAAGATCGAAATGGCAGGCATCCCAGCCCAGATCCAACTCGACCAGACCATGGGCGAGGAAGTCATCGTCGCCTATAATGTGTTAAGGGCGGTGTGAACGAGCGGGATGGATGGATGAGTTGGGCCGGAGTTCGGTCATTGGACGACAACGAAGCAGCTGCGTCCGCTGTTCAGGGGACGCATCATGAAATCCAGAGCTGCCCACAGAGACAAAGCAAGAGGTGTTCCTCCACTTCGTGCCAAAAACCCGCGGGGCGGTGATCATTGGATGTGGCGACCCTGACGTCTGCCAGTTGACCCGTGACCCGTGACTCACCTACACCAATGCAGCTGAGCAAGTTCATCGCCCTCTCCATTGCAGCTTCAGGCGCCAACGGAGAGTTCAACAGCGATGGACAGAAGTGGACCCTGTGGATCTCAGATGTTGAAAAGACCTTCCTTCAAGGCCAACAGCACAAGTCTGAACGCAGTGGGCAAAACAGAATATATATATATATATATTCTACATCAGCCCCTTGTATGAGATCACTGACAACTGTTACGGCCTGTGCAATGCACCCGCGACTTGGTACTTCAAAGTCGACAATGATGACCCCCTGTCTGCCTCCTTCACTTGCCACAGCCTTGAACGAGCAACAGCAGCTGGACTGTGCCCCGATCGTCCACGTGGATGACTTTCTGCCGAGCAGAAAACATCATCAAAGACCTCTTCAAGTGGGGCTTGATCACAAAAGTGACAACCACCACTGCCGGCGAATATATCAGCTTGGAAGAGAAGACGTCGCTTCTCCTATTGCACCTCATCACCCAGAAAGCCTTCACCGCTCCATGGACGAGGGGGCAATTCATGCCAAAAAGGCCAACTCCAAGGGCCGCCTGCATTGAGTGTGAAAGAAATGAGGGGCTTCAGAAGCCGCACCGGAAGCCTTCAGTGGCTGAAAGGGAGCAAAACGACGATCAACTGTCTACTACGCCGCCGACGAGGCGGCTGACAGAGCCTCTTTTTGTAACTACTTCTGCGCGGGCGGAGCCCTTTTACCAGATCCCAGCCTTCAAGGGTGTCGCCAAGTTCGAGATGAAGCAGGCGACCGATCCTATAGGACCTCGCCGAGAACCCGGCTCCGCTGGAAAAGAGAAGCATGGTGGCAGTGCGGAGTGCGCAGCAAATGATGCCACCGCAAGCCATCTGGCTAATCCGGCATGCACGCCGACGGGCTGACCAAGCTCGACATGAAGCTGCAGCAGACGTGGCAGCTTTGTGAATGGCTCCATCGTGCCAACTTTGAGACGAAGGCAGCAAGGAGACCATGAAGAGCGTGCATCCGGGACAAACCAAAGACCAGTGTGAAGTTTTCAGAGCTGAAACCTCAGGAACGCGTTTACACCCGAACGCATGTCGGTTTGAAACCTCTCGCGCTGCCAGCTGGCCACCTGGGCCACTTCGCCCTTTCAAAACATGAGTGGCCGCTGCTTCCACGTTTTTTGTCAGGCCTTTGAACTTGTTAGATCCAGGGTGCTTCGAGCTCGCAGTACTGTGAGATTTTTCAATTCTTTGCGGCATCCCCCAACAGTAAAGTCTTGGAGTCCAGTATACCATTTGTCAAGATTTGTCATGTGTATAGGCGCACTGTTTGCTAGTTGAAACTACCGTAGCGCGTGTGGTCCAAAAGATCCGCTCACCTTGACATGGTAGCGGAGCACTGACGATCCTGGGGCAAAGCCCCCAGGGGAGGTGCATCTAGGTCGGCCGATCCCGGGGGCGGATGGCATGGTTGGTTTTCTGGAGCTGCTTCTGCCTCAGTGAAGTTTTCCTGTTGAGCGTGTTTTGCCACACGGAGGATTTTCAGGTGTTGGTTGATGGATGGTATGATTCGTGGTATTGGGTGCAGTGGCAATTCATTGATTTCTTTTTGTCGGTTGAGATTTGGTGCATTGGAACAGCGTTGTTCAGTTTGGAGTGGACAAAAGCATTGCTTTGTGGAGCCCAATGGAGACATTGCATGCAGGTTGTTTTGACGTTGTCGCAACTAGAGCATTGTCAGTACATTTGCGCATTCATTGGAGTTGCTTGTTTAGCTGCTTTGAAAATCTGCGGAACCAGAACGCGCTTGGGCCTAAGAGGCAAGAGAAAGGTGATCCATCAGGTCAAGAAGAGGTGGAACGGCAAGTTGAGGAAAAGCCGAATGTTGACAAGGTTGCAATCCAAAGGTTTTGCATTTCTCTTGCTAGTTCATTTGAGCTACGGGGTACAAGCTATGGACGCTCAACAGTTCCAGCAGTTCATGACAGGTGTTGGTGGTATCTTGCAAAGACAAGGTCAGGTGTTGGAAGGAGTTTCGCAGGCAATTGCTTCAACTACAGGTTCAGCATCGGCCTCAGTGGCTAAATCCTTGGAGTCTGCATCGAAGATCCTCAAGACACCAGAGCAGTTCGATTCAAGTGACAGTTTAAGTTGGGTAAGTTGGAGGCACAGTTTCTTGAACTGGTTGTCGTACGCGGATGGACGGTTCTTGGAATCGATCGAACAGATCGAAAAGCTAACTCCGGCTGACAGCATTGAGACAGTTGATTGGGGCCAACAAGAGTGGGACCTTGCAAGGAAATTGTACGCCATCCTCACATCCTACCTCAAAGGATCAGCATTGCAGTTGAGCAGGTCAGGATCTGAGACCAGGAACGGATTTGCATTGTGGAAGACATTGGTTGACCACTACGCCCCAGCAACGAGACAACGTGCCTTGGCTTTGTCGCAGGCGATTTCGTCGTTTCCTCAGTACAAACAGGCACCAGGAAAGACATTGCAAGAGCACATCATGTCGATGGAAGCATTGGTGCAACAGTATGATGCCCTCAATGCAAAACAATTTGATAGGGATGTTTTGTTGGGAGTTCTGATGCGGTTGTGTCCTGAAGGGATTCGACAACACCTCAGCCTGGCAATCACAGAAAGCACTTCCTATCAAGAGGTGAGAGAACGAATATTGGCTTACGAGAGGAGTTCAAGCTTTGGAGTGTTGAAGACATGGTCAAACCTTTGAACCGACAGGTCGACAGTTCAGGTGTTGCTCCCATGGAGGTGGACGCCGTGACTTACAAAGGCAAAGGCAAAGGTGGAGAGAAAGGCAAAGGAAAGAAAGGAAACAAAGGAAAGGGAAGTTGGTCGGATGCATGGCAATGGACCAGTTCTTGGTTCAAAGGAGGGAAGTCAAAAGGAAAGTTTTCCAAAGGCAAAGGAAAACAGAAAGGCAAAGGGAAGACAAAAGGAAAGTCGAAAGGCAAGAGCAAGTCGAAGGGCAAGCTCAGCCCGGATCGGTGCCGGGTGTGCAATGGGTTTGGGCACTGGGGCAATGAGTGCCCGAACAGAGACAATGTGAGAGAGGTGAGAGTTGAAGGTGGGCAGACAAATGTCCAACAGCAAGAGACAAGAGTTCCTTCGAGTGGGTCAACAGCTTACAGCTCGGTTGGCAGTACGACGGCTTCGACTCAGAGAGCAGTCCGAAGAGTGCAGATGTACCACGTTGGTACCCCTCCAATCCAAACGCCTGAAAACTACGCCCTTTCTGAGGTTTCATCAGAGGAGGATTGGGCTTCATTGAAGTGCCATGTGAGAGCAGTGACAGCAACAAAAGAAGACACCGTTGAACAGTACAACATTTTTGATGGTGATGATTTGGTTGGTTCGATTGAGTCCCTAGCAGACGACCCGTTCTACTGGTGGCTTAGTTCAGGTGAACCAGAGTCAGATTTGATGCCAGGAGCCTTTCAGAAGCCAGAGACTTTGCATGTAAGAATGGTAGAAGCTGACAGAGAGCATGAATGGATTGTGCTTGATTCAGGTGCAGATGTTTCATTGCTGCCGCACAGGTGCGTCGCTGGATGTGAGATCCCTTCGCCCAATATTCAACTCGAGGACGCTCAAGGCAATACATTGAAAGTTGGTGGCATGAAGAAAGCACAAGTTGAGTTCGAACATTGCTTGTCAGGAGATCTTGGATGTTGTTTGAGCGAGTCTTTCATTGTTTCAGATGTGACAAGCATTTTGTTGTCGTTTGGCCGCATGTTGAAGACAGGTTGGAAGTTTGGTGAGCCTTCAGCAGATGAACTAGAGACAATCGAGCAGTTAGGACATGGCTCATGTGCAGGTGTCATGACATCACCGGACAATCTGATCAAGATTCCCGTGTATTTCAGGAAAAACAGCCTCAGTGTGTTGGCAAATGTTCGGCAAGTGACAGAGGATTCAAGTACAGCTCGAAGCTCAGTGGAGCATGTGCGAACAGTTTATGTCAAAATGACATTTGATGTTGCCAAGCTGAAAGATGGTTGGTCGTTCATGGAGAATGGCAATCCCGTTCACAAGTGTCGAGGAAGATCCTTTACAGATCCTGGTACAGCACTTTCCAGAGCAATTTGGAAATTCAGGACGACGGTGGTGCTACTGGGACAGGTTTGGGAAGTTGTGGAACATTCCAAAGAGTTGGCTTCGATGACAAGCTGGGATGAAGACATCCCAGGAATCCTCTTGGATACGGTAGTGTTGACGTTTCCACAACGACATGTTTCTCCTTTGAGCGATTGCATGTGTGAGTTGATCCGAGACGAACAGCTGCCCGAATTGTTTGATGAAATTGAGAGAAAAGAAGGAAAAGGAGTTGACATTTTTCCATCTGAACCTGTCGTGCCATCTGAACTCCACGATGCACCGATGATCGAACGAGGCACGGCAGGAGGACATGAGGAACAACCTGAATCTGTTTGGGTTAATGGCAAAGAGCTTTCAAGAGAGAGCAAAGTTCGTGATTTGCAAGATGGTTGCAATTACCTTGGGATCAATGCTAGCGGGTCTAAAGCAAAGCTCTACGACAGGTTGTGTGCATATTTCAGCAAGCAATACCAGAAGGACATCGACAGAGCAGCAACACACCTACAGAAGCTTGAGAGAGGACCTGAAGTTCGAGTGCAAGAGAACAAGGCCGAAAGGCCATCTGATCCCAAAGAGATAGAGATGAGATGCATGAGGTGACGCATCTACCATTTGCTGCATGGTGCGAGGCATGTTTGGAAACAAAATCGAGAGAAGACCGGACAGTTCAGAACAAGGACGCAGAGGTTGAGGACCCTGGAGTGCCTCACATCCAGATGGACTGGATGTATCTGGGAAGAAGTTGCCCATCGTTGATTCTACTGGACACCACATCGAGGTACGGGGCAATCTTTCCTGCAAGGACAAAAGGAGTTTGGCGTGCCCTAGCAGAGTTCTGTGTGAAGTTCTCATTGGGGTTGAACTATCTTGGAGAGGTGGTGTATGTCATGGATTCAGAACCCGCGACTCTAGGTTTGCTTGATATGATTGTTATGATCAGACAGGCAATGGGCTACAAGACATTGAAGAAGGCTGGAAAGCCATACCACAAGGGACGCACAGCTAGAGTTGAGAGATACATTCAAACAGTCCGGAGACAGGCTTGCACATTGATGGCTTGCGTTGAGGATAACATTCATGAAGTGTTAGATGACCATCATTGTTTACGAGCTTGGGCATTGGTGCATTCGGTTTTCTTGTTGAACAGATTCCACGAACATGTTGCAATTAGAGCAACGGCCTTCGAGACAGTTTTTGGACAAAAGTATTCTGGAAAATTGGTCCCGTTTGGTGAGTTCGTGTTTGGTCTTCGACAGCCAATGAAGAAGCGTGGCACCAGTGTTTGGCAAGGGGGTGTATGGATTGGCAAGGATGAAAACGATATGCATGTACTCCTGACAGCTGGCGGACAGTTTCACACTCGGTCCATCAGAAGATGTTCTCATTCCTGGAGGCCAGATGTGATCCTTTCCTTGACCTCATATCCTTGGTCGAAACACAAGAGCTCAGGGCCAGTTGGAATCTTGGAGGCGCCCATGCCAGTGATCCAAGAAAGAACAGAAGGACCAGATCCTCGAGAACCTATTTTGTTGAAGACAGGTGAGGTTGATGAAGATGCGGAAGCGGTGCGTGATCAACAAGATGTTTCCTATGAGCCTACAGAAGTTGGTAGTGACCATGGACAAGGCGGAGGAAGACATGCATTGGTTGAAGAACCTCTCGAACGACTGTCAGATGTTCAGAGGAAGAGCCTTTTAGGAATTCCTGTGATCCCCAGCACTCCAACACAACAGATAGAAGTTGACCAAGAAGGACAACCTGGAGAGAAGAGAAACGCTGAAGAAGGTCCGGAGGAAGATCGAGACACCAAGGCGGCGAGGTTTGAGAGAGCAGACAGTCCGAGTTCAAGCCCAAAAGCTGGCTTGTATGCTCCTTTGTACGCAGGCGGCGTGAATCGAGTTGACATGCCACATGGAGATGTTTGCTGGGAGACAGAAATCGATTGGGAGTCGATAGAAGCTGAACTAGAGGATATTGAACCTGATGCCATGAAGATAGAGGTGCAAAAGCTGACAGAGATGGGAGTGGTTCAGGTGTTGGACGAACAGGATATGGATCCTTCAGGTAAGTTCATCGACTTGAAGGAGGCATATGACTGGCGGTTTCGTGAAGGTCGGTGGAAGAGAAGATGCAGGATAGTCGCCAGAGAGTTTCGTACAGGTCCAACAACAGATGAAACATTTTCCCCAACATCATCCTACTCTGTTGTGCGCTTGTTTCTGTTTTGTCACCTATTCTTTGGCTGGAAAGTGGCAAGTTTGGACATTTCAGATGCTTACTTGACAGTGACCCAAAAGGAAGTATGCTATGTGAAGATTTCAGATTGGATGAAAGAGCTCTTGCAGTTGCCGGAAAGTTCCTTGTGGCAACTGAAGCGTGTCCTCCCTGGACAACGGAATGGAGCTCAGAGATGGTTCCATGATTTTTCACGACATCTACAAGCATTGGGTTTTGTGTCATGTATAGCAATGCCTTCAGTGTTGAAGCACCAGTCGAGAAAGTTGGCCATCAACATACATGTCGATGACGAGTTGGTGGTAGGTGAAAAGTTGGAAGACATTGACTGGGTGATTGAGGAGTTGAAGAAAATTTATCGATTGCAGGTGGAAGGCCCAATTCCAAAAGAGCCATTAGGTAGTGGAGGAGAACTCAGCTATTTGAAAAAGGTCTATGTGTTCCAGCAAGACGGAATCTATGTGAGGCCCAATTCCAAATTCACGGACACTCTGATCAAACTGTACGGTTTGCAGGACAGGAAAGAGAAACAGGTGCCTGAACATGGTTTGCTTGGACGACCAGATACATCACCAGAACTGAGCAATGAGAGACAAGCAAGTTTTCGAACAGGTCTTGGCACAGCAATGTATATGTCTCATGAAAGGTTGGATATACAGCATTGTGTGAAAACATTGGCTGGATCAATGAGGACGCCAACAGAACAGGCAGAACGGTGCTTGATCCAACTTTGTTTGTATCTCAAGAACACAGCAGATTTGTCGTTTCGACTTCCGTACATACAAGTTGGCACACGTATGTCAGGCAGGTTGAACAACAGACCGGAGCATGAGATTGAAGATGGTGTTCATGTCATGGAGATTTTCTGTGATAGCGATTGGGCAGGCAATGTCAATAGGAGATCAACCACGTCAGTTGTGATTCTTTTGAATAGTTTGGTGGTTCTTTCCTACAGCAGGACCCAGAAGGCAGTTTCATTGTCTTCATGCGAAGCAGAGGTTTTGGCACTTACCTCAGGAGCAAGTGAAGCTATGTTGTTGAAAGAAGTTTGGATGTTTATGGTAGGACAAGAAACCTTGCTAGAAGCTCGCAGTGATTCCTCAAGTGGCAGACAGTGGCTGCAACGAGCAGGACTTGGAAGACTCAAACATATAGATGTACGACTTTGTTGGTTGCAACAGGCAGTTCACGACAAGATACTACAAGTGTTGCCAGTGTCAACCCAAGTCAATATAGCAGACCTCAACACAAAGAAACTCACAGCCTCGAGAAGACAGTTTCTCCTTTCGTTCATGGGTGCAGTTCGTTTGAACGACGAGAACGAAGTCATTGAAGAGATTGGAGAACGAGAACAAATGAACTATTTTTCTGAACAGCAGTGGAAGAACCAAGTTCGCCAAGTGAGCAGGTGGATGAAAAACAAGGCAGTGCGACAGATGGTGCAGTGTTCACTTTTTGTGCAGGCAATGAGCATGAAGGGTTGTGCTGAAGATGGAGCAAGTGTGAATGTCGAACAGGACAGTCAACAGCAGTTATATCTGACCTTATTGGTTTTGATGCTTGTGGCATTGTGCAATTGGGTCTACAACCATTGGAACGAGCTGGCGGCCAGATTTGGACCGCGAGGACGCAAGAGGAGAATGAGTGAACGAGATGAAGAAGAACCTGACCCAGAAGGAAGGCGTGAAGTGATTTCGAATGACAACATCGAACCAGGTACAAGCAGTTCAGCAGCACCAGCTACAGCAACAACAAATAGTGTTGAACCTCGTCCTCCACAGATCCCACCGATGCCAGCAGATCCTCCGGCTAGGTGGGAAGTTTGGTCACCCGAATGGTTCACGTACTGGATGCTAGGCAGAGTTCAACGACGGTTGGAAAGACGAGCTGGACGTATGACTGAACTCGAAAGAAAGAAGTATGAAAAGAGGAGAGAGATCTTGAGATCGACGTTGGCAATTCTAGAACAGAACCCTGGAGAAGTTGCACGACGACGTGCGCATTATTTTTGCCAGTCAATGACAGATCTTTCGGTTGATGATGAGAGCCCAAGGGCACCAGAAGTTCCAGAGTTACCAGAACCAGGTGCAGAACCCGAAGCAGGACTTGAAAGGTTGAATGAACGTATGGATGAATATGATGGGTATTTCAGGTCCAGTCGAGTTCCAGGACGAAGCATTGAGTCTTTGGTGGATGATCCTCAAGCCATCAATAGACCTGACAGAGACGAAGAAGGAGAAGACGAAGGTGGAGGAACAACAGATGCTGAGAGTGAAGACACCCGAGTCGCCAGGTACCTCAACAGTACATTGGATGAGGTGTCAGACCCCGAGATGTGGATGGGTATTCATCATTACTCATCAGATTCGAGCGATGTTGAGATGGAGGAAGGACCAGAGCAACCAAGTGGTTCGACGGGACATTGAGCAATGGAGCAATTTACAAGATTTTCAATTTGCAATGTACAATTTCAAGAGGGTAGGTTGTTGAAACCATCTGAACCGACAACTTACTCTATATACACGATTGTGCTTCCTGAAACCATCTGAACCAGGAGCACAAAGCACTACGAAAGTTGAGCATTGGACGTTTGATTTCAATGTGTGAGAATTTGTAAAGAATTTTATGGGAATGGCATTTACTTTGCCGGAACGATGTGTACAGGGTATGCATCACACAAAATGAGGCGGACTTTCCTGTGACCCTTTAGAAGACAAGGGTGCCTCATGACAAGGAAGGCGAACATAGCCTAAAATCGGCTAAGTCCGAGGCGGCGTGTCAAGATTTGTCATGTGTATAGGTGCACTGTTTGCTAGTTGAAACTACTCCATTCGACCGTAGCGCGTGTGGTCCAAAAGATCCGCTCACCTTGACACCATTACTACAATGCCATAAGACCTTGCCGTCCCTCTCCGGTTAGACCGGATTCCGGTCGATGCCCTCTCCCTCTTCGATGTCCAGGACTTTACCACGATGGCGGAAGCAATAAGTCAGAAAGATTTGATTTTCGTCCTGACGCGGTACCTGTCCATCATGACGCGCATCGTTGAAACCTTTGGAGGCCAGCGCGCATGCAAAAATTACGCGTACACGAATTGGGACCAGGGAAAAACGCGACGTGCGCGTGTTCGATGCATTCATCCACGGTCGCGACGAATCGTTGGCTTGGATGACTCGCTGGTTCACTTGCTGGTGTTGAGGTTTGGAGATTTGGATTGAGGATGAAGTGTTGGGTGGGGTTGTGTTTCAGTTTAGTCTAATTAGCCATTCAAAGTTGAAGGAGATCCTTTGTCTCCATGTGCATTGTTTGACCGGGAAGAGATCCTTTGGGTACCCAATCTCAACAGGTGATGAATATAAAACACCCTGGAGACCAGTACAAACCCATTCTATCACCACGGAAAAGCGAGTGAACTGTGCCTGTAATCCATCATATATATGATGGATACAAGGTCGTTGCGCCGCACTCCAGGCGTTGTGGCGGAAATCCTGGGCGACGGGCTCTTGGTCTACTGGAACACGCCCCACTATACCGAGGCCTGTCGTGGGGACGAACATGCAGGAACGAACACATCGTTTGGACAAGTCTGAAGGTTTGCACACGAAGGGGTTCAGATGCGCTCAGACGGGGTCTTGTCTCTTCGTGGCCTCCGCCCTCAAGGTCATGATTTGCAGATAGCGGTAGTTTTAGGTGTTTTTAGTTTTCGAGTACTCAATGACTGGGTGACTGAGATCGAAATTTCCTGCTGTTTGCTGCTGCGCTTTGTCCACAAACTTGTCTCCCAAGTTTGCCTCCCAACCTTGTCTCTCTGTCTAACGGCACGCAGCATGTGGTTTCGGGGGAAGTTGCTGCCACATAAGTTTTGAAGATTTCCCGGTCAGCCATCTCTGAGAATCCAACGACAACTGTTGGAGACCTTGGAAGATTCATATAATATATTTGTGCGCATTATACTAGGGAGACCCCCAACCAATGGGTATTTTATGGTCTTTTTATTTGTCCAGGGAGTCTTTGGAGGGTTTTCCTATTTTCATACACTGATACACACCCATATTGAGAAACCACTGCAGCTCCAACCGATCAGATGGACTCCATTTTTTCGGGACGGCTGTCAAGAATCTTTGACCAGGCTTTTTAAACCCCGCGGATTGAGTAAAATGTCATGCCCAGACGCTACGGTCACAGCCGCTTGGTCCCTCAAAAACCTAGATTGGTCGACCAAGACCCCTCCAGAGGATTCGGGTCCAGGCTCGTGTCTGGGTGCTGAAATTCATTTGGGCAGCTCGTTGTGATTCGACAGGACCATCCTATCAGGGCGTGTGCTGCTGCGCTGGCCATGCAACAGGCAGAGAGAGAGAGACCTGAAACAAATGCTGTCAAGTGTGGTACTGGCTTTGAAGGATGAAAGATGGCACAGGGAGCTTGAGGGGTCTTTGATTTTGCCCAGTGTGTCAAAAGATATTACACGTTTGGATCCGTGTGTCCCCTTGTCCAGGTCTCGCTGAAAGCTTCTATACAGTATATTATATATACACATATAATATACACCAGCTCAGATGGTGCAAAGCATCAGTTGGTAAAAACAATCTGATGTTTTGAGGTTTGGATGTTCAAAATGTCACACGTTTTTTTGTCAGAAACGCGTCCGCCGATCCAAAGATTGGAGGCTCTTGCACCTTTGAACTTCGAACTTTCAGAATGCGGATTGTCGGCCTTCCCCCTGTCTGCCGCTCGACTGGTTCAAATGGCTACAAAACCGTGGCGCTGATCCCAAATCATCCCACAAATACACCAAAGTTGGGGGTTCCCTTTGGCAGAAAGAAACACATGTCACAAGAAGAACATTGGTCCGGGACGTTGGTTTGGGTGAGGATACCGGCTACAGGATGGAGACCGGATTCGACGGAGCGGTTCGGTCAGTTGAACACGCCACCCGCGTAGTCCGGTTCATGACCGATGGCCGTAATCACAAGGGACTTCAACTAGGCCCAGCTTGGGATCTTTTCTGTCCCGGCTCCCCAATTTCATAAATCATGGTCTAAAGGTTCAGAAAAAACACGGATTTGGGAATATATTGGCTCAGTAGGTGTGAGCAGCGTGCATCATCGCTGACTTTTTTCCTCTCCCGCAGTCTGACGGTCTTATGTTCGTGGATTGAATCTCGTACTCCTCAGGGTTTTCCTGAGATGCTAAGCCGCTAAGCCCAATCCTTTAACTAGGCTTTCTCGGGGATCCAAAGGATTGGTTAAGCAATTCGAGAGCAAACAAACAAAACTGTAGCTGTAACTGAAGTAAGTACCCAGCGGCAATACAAGGAAAGATCCGCTCAACCTACCAAAGAGCATGAGGATCCTGATCTTGATGCAACTTAGTTGCCACTGCCCCAGTCTTATAACTATATAGGGTTGGGAATATAAACGTGTTTGTTTCTTGTCCATTCCTGGTTCACCTCTAGGTTGAGCAATTCCTATAGAGGAACGGCTGAACACTGTCACCTGTCAAAGAAGCACCAAATAAGCTTCAAAGGGAAATTAGACTAGGGGCTCCTGGCCGTACTACTAGGAGCAAGGACGCTGCTAGTAGCTCCTGGCATCGCTACTAGTAACAAGAAGCTACTAGGAACATTTGGTAAACATGTGTTCCAAACATTGGGGACATCACGCCAAACATCACCGAACAACACTGCCATCAGCCATCACCGACGGTGAGTGTGCTGAGTGCTGGCACGCACAAACTGCGAACACCACAAGCAGTAAGGGAAGTGAGCCACAGATGCTGTGTTTTTGCCGTTTGACATTAAACATTAATAAACTAACATCACAAAGACAATGGCAACAAAAAAGCAACAGGCTTTCTAGCTTTCTACTCTACTCCCTAGCGCAGCTCTGCTTCAACTCAGGATTGGTGTTTTGCCAAGAGCACGGTGTGCACACACACAAGCGAGGTTCAACTGGTGCCAGGTTCCTGCATAATCACCTCTCAATGAGACATCGAGAGAAGCATGTTGTTCACTGCTCACTCACTGGTTCACCATCACCGTCCCACGCCCTTGTGCGAAGAAGCAGCAAATGATGCCATGATAGTGCCTGGTTGAGGACCTTGATCATCAGTATCCTGGGCTAGTCGAGAAGTGCAGTGACAGTGCAAAGTTCTGCAAAGTTCAAGGTCATTTAAAGAAGTCCCGTCTCAGAGTCATCAGAACTTGAAAATTGAACTTTAGATGGTGGAACATTGAAACAGATTCCTGACTGCCAGCCTGCCCTGATCAATTAATTGGAATGTTGAACATGGGAATCGGAAACATCAGTATTGGTCAGTATCAACCTGGTCGTGGTCAACTGCTATGTCGGACCGAAGGACATCACCATGTTGAGCCCCAGAAATGTCAAGGATGATTTTGCCATATACCGTGGGCACCATTCTGTCTCTAGTTCAGTCACTGGAGCTGAAGCCATATCCTGAGTTTCAGGCCCTGGTTCTGTTCCAATTTCCTGCACAGTTTGCATGAATCCAGCCTAATCATCCTCTTCAACATGTTGGGCGAAAACAAGGTGTCCGAGCCTCAGAACTTCAGCACCCCCGAACACCCACACTCCACATCTTGCCGGTCTCCTTTGGAAGAAGTACGACAATGTTTCTTCACACCACAGCTTACAGAGAAGAACGTCACTGGTCAGTCCGTGCACTCAAATGATGCAACTCTGTGCCCTGACCAGGAGCGAAACCACCTCTGCAGCTGCAGCTAGGTCATCTTGGCGCCTCTCTCCAGGCCATAGCCGTTTCCAGGCCATTCTCCCTTCCGGATCTTCAGTCCAATTTGGTCAAATCTTGGGAATCCGTTCTCCTCGGACTCCTTTTTTCTTTGCACTGGTAGTGCAAAGGGCCTTGAGATTCTACTCCAGCAATGCGCTTCCTTCGAATGTCGTCCCTCGGCATTCTGTTCACTGGTGAACGCGATAGCACTGGTGTTGCTGGAATTGGAGGCGCTACAACACCCTTGGTCACATGTGTCGAATTGGTTTTGCAGACTGGTGAGCTATTGTGCTGTTCGCAGCTGCAACAGCCCAGACTCTTCCAACTGTCGTTTCAGTTCTGCGGTCTTTTTTGTTTGCTCGTCTTGCTCTGTATCTTCTGTAGTCGAGAACTCCTTGAGGTCCGGTTTCCCAAAGGCTCCCAGATTGAGAAAACAAAATCGAGATTGACAAGTTCAATCGAGACATGAAATGTGCTCAAATTAACGGATTTCTATCAAAAACACTTTTTGAGAAAAGCAATACTGTTCAAGCATTAAAGTCAATTGAACATAGGCTTCAAAGTTCAATCACATGTTTGAACAAATCAATCGATATTACAGTATGAAATCTTGCTATAGTGTATGGATACATCTAGAGGATTGCAAAGGGGCCCAGCTACATCAAAGAGTGTAAATAAGGGGCTTTCCCGCCCACATAAGGTATGCATCCCAAAATTGTGCCTGAATGGGGCTATCCAGCCCAAACTTTCAAGATGCAATGCAGGAAGTTGTTTCATTTCCTGCCATGGCCGAGCTGCTGGCTTCCAGCCATGTGAAGATTGAGAGAGGTGCGTATCTGGACATTCCACCTCAAATTGATAAACCAACTCAGGGTGTTGCAACACCAAAATTAGTATTTTGCATCTTCACCTTCCTTCGACTCTGTCTCATCTTCAGAGCTCTCATCCAAGGATTCTTCAGGAGGGACAAGGATCTGGCTGTCACACCCTTCCAAGAAACCTCGTTCCTGGTAGTGGGTTGGAAGTGTTTGTTCCTTTGACATACCTGTCAGTCTTTCTCCTCTTGGGCACAGGTCCTGCCAAAAACTGCATAAGTGCTTTGAACCAAGAGCTACTTGCGTATTACAGCCATCGGCTCTCCAGCCCAAGTATGCACCAGGCACTCCAGCCCAAACATAAAAGTGTGAAGACTGAAAGAAACAGCCTCAAAGACACCTTTTTGTAGAGCTCAATAGTCAAGAGCACTTAAGTCCAGTTGGCCACTCAGCAAGCAAATGGTAGTTCAAATTTATGCACATTGGCATATATAAATGATTCTGGGCCATAGCACCAAGTGGCCCTTGGAGCCAAGGCTTTGCATTGGTCTATGTATTTGCAAGCCAGCGTGATGCCAAAGTGTCTGCTTCATTGCATGTTTGGCTAGCCAGCCATAGTTCCCCAGAAAGCTCTCACAGCTTTTCTTGAACTTCTTGTAGTCAGAGGGGTTGAAGACATATGATGGGGAGTCTGCCAGGTCATAGGACACATCCATGACTTTCACAGCCTCGAATCTTTTTTGGCCGCAAGCAGTGTCAGTGTGATGGCTGGCCAGCTCTACAGCAACCTTGCTGAAATACTTCTCTCTTCTGCCTCAAAGGCAGTTTTGAAGCAGGGGTATTCATCACCTCCTTGGCTGCCTGTCACTCAGATTCGATCTTTGAGTCCTGGCATGCTGCCCAACTCCTTCCGCAGGCTTGGTCCTGCTTCCAGGACGCCAGGTTGTTGAGATCATTCAGCCTGGCTTGTTTGTATTGGCCCTAGGATGTGGTCCTCCAATAAATCCCAGACCATGTTGCTAAAGACATGGAAGTGGAGCTGGGGTGATGCCACTCACAGCCATCAATGGGTGGTTCACTTCAGGCATGTTTTTGGTCTTTCTCCAGGCAGCTTCATTCCTGCAAGGCGCATGTGCGTGTCACATATGATGCAAGGCAATGGAAAAAAACACCCACAACACGTTTTGGTGCTCAGCAGCTTTTCATGAATCCCAGGTTCCCTACCTGAAGTCAGTGAAAGGGGCTTCATTGCAGCCAAAGTTGTTTGTGCAGCTGCAGTATGGGGCCAAACATTTTGCTATCCAAGCCAGCCCATTGTTTTACCCACACTTTCTGCTGTCCAGCACCTCAGGCTCTTACAACCTGCCCTTGGCCTCTCTGACTTCAGCATAGGACTTGCCATTCTCGAACATTTTCAAGAGTTTGGCAGCAGCTTTATTCTTCTCATGGTTATGGAATTTGGTGAACGCCACCACCTGCTTGCCACAGACCAATTCTTTTTTCATTGTAGGGCATGCATGAGTTTCCACCCACTACCACCTCCAGAAGCAGGTTTATATATTCATCACTTGGACACTGGCTTCTTCATGGCCGCTGCTGGTCCTGCTTGCAGTTTTTTTTCATGGCAGCCCTCACCTTGCTTCCTGGGTGGCACTGGGCTTTCTGCCAAAGCACCCAAGCAAGCAGAACTGGCACAAGATTCCTACAGCTCTTTCCAGCTTGGCTTTGCAGGCACTGGTGCATGCTTTGGAGTTTTTGCAGGTGGATGCTTCACAGCTTCTTCTGCCCACGGAGGTCAACATTGTGTGCTGTGAGGCTTCGAAGCTGCTCCAGCCTTCTGCATGTTTGATTTGAATTTAGGGTCATCTTTAAGGCGTCTAGCCTGGCCATTCTTCCAGGCAATAGCTGGTGCTCTCTCAGCTCAAACCTGGCTTTCATGCATGGGTCCTGCAGCAGTATTGCGTCGAACACCTGCTTCAAGTCACAATGCTTGAAAAGCAGGCTTGGGGGAACCTTGCTCAACTCCCGGAGCAGGCCAAGCTGCTCAGCCAAATCATTTCCCAGGATTGCTTGTTGCTTCTGCACTTTCTCATACATGCCAAACTGGAACGCAAATCCCAAGCCATGGTTTTTCCTTCAGCCACTCACACCAGCCAGGTGCTCTATGTCCACAGCATCTGTTTTTGTTCTCATGCCTTTTGCAGGCAGGCTACAACTGGGCTTCTGGGTGCTCAACTCCTACAATGTTTTCAAACAGGACAGCGAACATTTGCACAATTTAAGGGGCCATCCAGCCCAAACAAGCCTCTATCCAGCTCTAAGAGCAGTATTAACCCACACAAACTGCACATACAAAGATGTATATAGACGGGGCTGTCCTGCAAAAAATCAATCGAACACACGTTCTTAAAATCAATGGAACATTTGGTTAAGATTCAACAGAAAACTTGGTTTTATCGATTTTGACTTCTGCGCATGCAGTTTTCAATTCAATTTTGTTTGTAAAAAGCAATAAACATATTTTTGTTCAATCGAGGAGCCTCTGGGTTGGCTTTCGCCAAAGATTCTTACAGCTCTTTGAGATCCCGATGTAGACTTCCTCTTCGTTAATTCGATGAAGTTCTAGACCTTCCAGAAAGTCGTTGAATGCTGGCTTCCTTTTCTTGATGGCTGTCTTGATCTTCTCGATCTTCACAACAAGCCTCCTTTTGGCATCCAAAGTCCTGTGGTGCCCCAGGATCTCCTCTAAGCCATCGTCTTGGATGACCTCCTTTATCTCCGCTGTCGGCCCGTCGGCTTGAAAATTTCTTTTACACCAAGCCTTTGATCATCGACCTGAGCCCTTCCTCTTCCTTGGATTCGGATGCCGATGATGATGAGGATGATTAAAAAAAAAAATCCTTGTAAGCAGGAAAGACCTTTGCTTTGTATCTTGCTTCTTGTTTGCCTCCTGCTTCTTGGTCGGTCGAGGCCACACTTCCCTTCCATGCCGGCTTGCCTTTTCTATACCCCTTCCCTTTGGGGTTCCGCGTCATCTGCTGCACCTTTTCCGTTCTTTGTCAGCTATGATGCAGTGCAAGCCTAGCCAGCGCAAAAGTAGCTCGCTTGTTGAACTGTCCTTTCAAGAGAGCCTTTTGGGCCTCGCAGTACTTGCGCCTCTGCCGCGCCTCTGCGCGTGCAGCCCCGTATTCTGCATCAATGGCAGCCGCCGCACAGGAAAGCGAACCTGCTTGGTTCGGTTCTTGGGTTCCGGGCGTTTCCTCACCTGCAGTATACCCAAAAGAGCACTGCAACTGAATAATGGGGCAAACAAATTGTTCGAGGTTGTTGTTTCATGTTGTGTGTGTGTCTTTCCTGCGACCCTGTCCACGAGGATGGCGGAACCATGGTTCGGGCGGAACGGAAAAAAGAGAGGGTCACCCGGTCTGAAATCCAAAAACGAAGATCGTTCAGCCCAAGGTGCGCATTGGCATCAATTCAGGGGAAGTGCTCTCCGGCACCTTTGGATCTGATCGGATGCTTGGGAACTAAGGACAGGAGAAGGACGGAGTGCGCGTTCCTGGGGGCCCTTCGGTCCGGCTGCAATCAGCTGCAAAGTGCCCTTTTGTGACGGGTTCATGTAGTATATTACTTGATCTCCATTCGCGAACAGTTCGGGAAGCTGACAGGTTTTATGTGGAGCAAGGAGCTTCAGGTTGAAAGCATGGTTTTACTGAGTGGCATTCGGCGGTGTTCAGGTCGTTTCAGTCCGCTTTTTGGAGGAGATGGACCAATTGGAGGGTTTTTGTGCCTATTGTTTGGGTGGTGAGATGAAACTTCATCCAAATTGCAGTTGGTTTTTCATCCTACTTCTTTGGCAGGGGCGGGGTCTAAAGTTGGTATTGAAGCTGTCCAGCCATGTTGAAGAATAAAGGTCTTGTAGAACTTATAGGAATAGACAGGTCAGGTTGAAGCCTGCGGGTGACAAACCCGGCTACTATTATATTGTTTCAAACGTATGTAAACATTGCATGTATATCCGTTCTGTGAGTTGTACCATTAACATCCTCTGACCACAGACTTGCCTGTGCCTGTATCATTCAGGCGTGGATTTGGGTCAAATTCCCACGAGCCCCACCCAAAGATTCGATGCGGAAGTCCGTACGACCATCCCAACCGACTATCTCTTAGAGAAACTGACCTGTTGTAGCTTACAGTCTTACAGCGGCTAGACTGGCTTCTCACCAGGTCGTTCAGAAGTCCCCAACAGCAGTCACTCTTGAGGCGACAGGAAGAACATGGAAGAACGTTCTTCCCAAGTCCATGTCCTTCCTTAGGAAGATGAAGTTCGGTTGCATGGGCGACCCTGTCAATCTGGCGAGTCGACTGGAAAATGTGTGCAAGGCACCGAACGTATCCGTTCGCCGTTCGCCGACGCATCCGTAAGGACGTCGCCGACTCGGCTTTGGTCGGCTGTTCGGGCACGCCTGGTTACTTAAATACGTCTAGGTATCTGGTTGGGGCCTGGATTTGGGGGCTGTGCGGGCTGTGGATTACGCGTTTTTGGACTACCTTACGGTTTGCGTACCGGGGCGCCTGAGCTCAAAAGTGGTCGGCGGGGGATGCAAAGCTCACAGAGTTGATTGAAAAGGGGGTCACGTTTGGAAAGAGATCTTTGAGAGTCAATTGGAAAGCCATCTTGAGAGATTGCCTGCCATAGAAGTGTCAAGCGTGGAGAGGAAGAACCGAACAAGAGTCATACGATATCACAAGATGACATCTCGCATGCTTTGCTTGCGCGGATGTTGTGTCACTGGTAGGCGTATGGCGTGGGCATCATTATCTCTGGCATCACCTATGATGCTCGTTGGGCATTTGCTGCAAAAGCATTGCATGGCCATGGCCATGATTGTCTTTGGAAGAGAAGTGGTGTGTTGGGGAGAAAAGCTTTGATCGAAAGTCCGGGGGAAAGCAAGCTCATGAACTCAAGCTCCGACAAAGCGATCCCCGCCAAATATGACGTCGTCCAGTAATGCTGGAGTCCCCTTTGTTCTTCATGACCAGGAAGAGATCCCCAACAATCCATGATAATCCATGTATAGAATATATCATAATTGTATTATATGTATATGTACGACACTGACCATCGTTGACCCTTAAATCATTTAGACCCCAATGTTGGCAAATAGTCCATGTACGATTGTTTGGGGATGGCAAGCTCGCGCGTCTTGTGAGTTCATATTCGGGATGCATGTTCGATCGAAGGTCGCACCATGTCCCCACATGCGGCTTGAAAAAAACAAAAGTGGCCCTGGTTCCACAAAACATTTGCCTTGTTCTTGAGCACAGACTGACGCGTTGACGGGTTCGCCATTGGTACTGGTCTGATCCAAGAGACGAGGATCCAAGGATCAAGAGTCAGGCATATCATGGTTGCAGGCGGTAGTGCGGATTCAACAGAAGGCAGTGTGTAGGCATGTTCAATACACAAGTCATGGAACATAACACAGACCAAACATGCTATCTGAGGACGCGATCGCGGATTTCAGTTTCATTACCAGAAAGCTGGACATGGTTCAGGTCGCTTGGACATGCTTGGACTGGGCAAAGAGATGCTCTTATCGGGGTCCGTTCGGTCCACGCGTTCGGTCAAACGTGGTCGTTCAAACGTGGTCGGTGCGGGTGCGGGGTGCCATTGGGACTTGAGCACTGGGATGAGGCCTCGAAGCGGACTCTGTGGAGGTACATTGAACATGCCTCGGGTACCGTTTGATACACAAAAAAGTGTCCACTTAGAAGTAAGAATCAGCCAGTCAAAACAGCATTTCCTCCATTGGGAACCAATACTTCCTCCTGCATCCTTTAGGGTCAAGATGGAGAGGTTTGAGGTAGACCCTGACCTGTCCCTCCCTCAGAGTCAGAAAATTGCTCTGAGAGTGGGTCTTCGTCCGCGAGCAATAGTGGTTCGGTGGAAGAGAACCTGGCCTTCGAGATCGCATTTCAGGAGCAAGCCCTTGCCTCATGTTATATCATGTTGCTCAACGTCCACATATGATCCATCCCTGGGGTGATGCAATTCTTTTCCACAAAGCCAACGAATTGGAACATGGCACCGCAGCTGAGCAGGGCCCAGATCGAGCATGTCTCTGGTTGGGGCCATGAGATGACTGAGAAGACGGGATCCAAAGATGCATTTTAGTTCAATGTGTTGAAGTTGAAGTTGTTCTTCTATTGGTGTTGCCAAGCGTGAAGGAACTTGCACCATCTTTATTTAAGCAGCTCTGCCGCTGGTGAGACAGATGGCACAGGCTGGACTTCGCTGGACCTTGACGTCTGACTGGCACTGATAGTCAAGGTCGCTGCTATCTGGCCAGGTGAAGTTGGTGGCTGCATGTGACCATGCATGTGGCCCCTTGAAGTTCCTGCTGCCCAACTCCAAGCCTGAACAGTCAGACCCTTATACACATATTGTTGAAGTTCCAGGTGAGGTGAACATAGTTGAAGTTGAGCACAGTAACACAGTTGATCCTAAGGCTGTATTTGGACATGGAGGAGCGCACTTTTGATGGGTTGGCAACATCATCCTGTACGCAGGCGGATTTCCATGCCAACCGAAGCCTTGACAAAGCTTAAGTTGCGTTTGTCTTGATGTCTTGAAAGCCACTTGCTTGTCACACTGCCCTCACTCACTTCGCTAGCGAGCTGAGGTTTCCAAGGCTTCGCTTGCATTCTGTAAAATGGGATGAACGAGAAGGGAAGATTCTGGGTATTTGCACCGAAGCAATGGGCAGGACAAAGCCCGCGCAAAGTTGCATTGAGGCTTGAAGAGGAGTGGGGAAAAAGCTTTTGCGACTGCTTCCCACTCTTTCATGCACTTATGTTCACAGAACATGGACATGTGGCGCATAGTTAGAAGTGTATGCATGTGTGCTTCTTTGATATTTACAGTTCTGCCGGGTAGCTGCATGACCTCGTTAACATAGACCACATCAAATCATTTACTAAATTGAGTTGAACTTGGTCAACCACACACAGAGCTGCGCACATCAACCACATACCAAAAATAATACAACATGACTCAACATGACTGTATTTTCGTTTTACAACATAGCTTCCATGAAGCGCTATGATGTCCCGAGCAGCTCTTCATCTTCAACGTCTGCTAGCAAGAGGCAGCGCCAGGCCTCTTCTTCCTCTTCTTCCTCTTCTTATTCACCATCATCCTCAGCCAGTGGCAGTGGCACTGATGACACAGATGATTGTGGGGGCCCAGTGACAGGACGGAGTGAGCTGTTGATGGCAACCTTGCAAATGTTTCCAGGCGAAACTGTTGGTGAGGAGAATGACCCACATGCGGCAGCAAATGGAAAGAATACCAAGCGCATTGAGAAGTTGTTGAAGCAAAACCTTTGCAAGTGCAAAAGGAACGGTAGACAGTTCTAGTTACGCGCACTGTGTTTTGGACCTATCCAAAGCTGCGCAAGACTATGTGCTCTGGGGGATCCAGCAGAGCACAGGGTGCACTGCGAAGCCTTGCAGGGCATCTGGCAATAGCGATGGTTCTGACAGTGATGGTGATTCCAGCTCAAGTTCATCTACTCTGGAACGGACAATGTCACCCTGGTTCATTGAAGGCAGGGCTTCAGCTTGTTTCATTTGAGCTGCAAACAATCTCAACTTCCAACACCTTGCATTTGCCATACTCAGGAGTTCAGGTATGCAGGGAGGCTTTTTGCAAGCTGATGGGCATATCTTCATGCAGGTTGGTGCTTACTCACCGTTTCTTCCAAGGAGAAGACCAGCGCAGAAGTACAGTAACTCACTTGCAACCCATCTAGCTTGTTTTCTACAGTACATGTCTTTGTTATCTTGTTGAAGTGTGTCTTGACAAACTGGCAGCCTGGCAGGCAACGCTGCAAAGCGCACTGCTCATGCAGCTGCCTCAGTCGAATCTTTCTGCGAGCGAATGTATTGGTCTGTGGGTGAGACCCTTCCACATGAGAAACTTGGCTGTCTGTGTGAAGCTGTGTCTTTAACCAAGTTCCAACTTGGGGGTATACACCAAGCCTGCTAGGCTTAAAAAACTCATGATCCTGGACGACACCTTGCAACAGAACCTGACAGGGAGCGACTATTGCAACTTCTGGTTGCGCGCGACGCTACCTCCCTCCAGGCTGCTTTGCAGATCTCTACCACCTGTATGTATCCTTTCAGAGGTCCAAACACATGGACGTCGCGTCACCAACAAGCTTCTATAGGGTTTTGAAGGTATCTGGCTGGCTCAAAGTTTTAAAGTTCAAAAAAGTTCAGACCGAAAATTACTGACTCAGGTTGCACCATTTGCCAGAAATTGAAGGCAAGGTTGAAACATTCAAAGGACATCGGCGCCCATGCAAAAAAATTCGGACTTGTTGATGCGCCACCTTCAACACGCAAGGACCTGGCCGCCCTGATTCGCCCTTCATGCGAAGTGGCAGCCAGCCTGGTACACGGCAGGCTCATTTATGCTGCCATCGCTGGTGAAGGAGAGGCAACTGGATCTTCTTGGGTGCTTGGGGTGGTCAGCCGCTCATTTATCCTAGCTTTCCAGCAAGCCCAACAGCAGGGGTATCAATGGCCTCAAGTCCTCCAGTACTTGCAGACAATACTCCTAAAGAAGCTTATTTTTCTTCAGGAACAAGTGTTTTGTTTGTTTCCACTCTTGGCTGGGACTGTGCAATCCACGAGTTTCCATGTATGGAAGTGAAAACGGTGTCTTTTGAACATGAGCAAGCTCTATGCGCGGTATCTCTGCATTTGCCCAGATCTCCCGCGAGCACCTCTGTGTAGGCCATGCGCGTGAAGGTGTTGGCACCTTGGATGCGCTTCTTTGCAGCTTTGCCTTCCAATTTGTTGTCACTTTTGCCATGCCTACTTTTGTTCTGTTGATCTTCTAAGATGCCTTCTTTGGCCTCCTCACAAAGTTTGTTCGGCGTGGTGATGATGCAGTGTCTCATGGCCACAAATATATTCCTATTCAAGAACCATGCCATGTCCAGAAACTGTCACTTGTACCCTCCTAGAAGCTGAGGCAAACACCCCTGGACATCAAAGCGTTCCAGCCTCAATTGCTCACAACCGGCATACAGCCACCCATTGGTTTCAAGAAACTCTTGCGCAGGTTGCTTTGATTTGTGGAATCCTTGATTGTACTTAGGCTATTTCTTCAAGGTGTGGCGCCCATCTTTCTAGAGGAAGGAATCGACTAACCGACTTCCATGTGGACTACATCCATGCAGTTCGGAACTGGAAATCGGCCCTTCCGGCCATTTGGAAGTGTAGTTTCCTCATTCTTTTTAGATTCTTGGTAGGAGCATGCTGTCCGCATGCGATCGCTCAATCACTCTTTTGTTTTTCTTATATAATCACGCGAAGCTGTTTTATTCTTTCTAAAGGAAGCATGAGAAAGACGGAGTGAAACAGGTGACCACCATTTGAACCGTGGCGCGCAAAAAATATGTTTTCCGGGTTTTTCCACTCAAATGGTGGGAGGGTGAGAGCAGCGCAATGCATGTTGTCACCCGCCCTGTAGACCCCCCGTTCACGGCAACGTCTCTGCCTCTTGCTGACGTGTTTTTCCGTTGATGCCACAGCTGACCTTGGTGTCTGCTGATCTTGCTGCTCGATTGGCAGTTCCTGCTCTGAATAGTTTTCGAACGTTTGTCACATTTGGGAGCAGATCTTGACGCCTTCTTTTGTTTACCCTCAACTTCGCAGCATCGAAGCTGCACTGTTGCACGCACTCGCCCGTTGAGTGTTCCAGCTCTTGCTTCAGTTGATCAGATGACTTTGTGCTTTCCGTCTTGTGAAACGAAACGATGTCACTGTGTGAAGAAGGTTAGGGATTGAGTCAAGAATCTCAAAAGGTGTGGCTGACTTGGCTGGGGCATACCGCAAGAGATCCAAGGGTGATACAAACATCATTCCCCACTCGTTCGCTTTCTTACAGCGGATCCGCTTCTTGTCTCAATACAGACTTCAATGAATGAATGAACGGCAGAATGACCAAGTGGTTGCTGTGTGGCTCTGTGCGAAAGCACGCCAATGACTAGTCCACAGCCGAGGCATGCCTTCCACATTACTCGAGGATGTAAAACAAAGACTGCCTCGAAGGTTTCAACAGCGATCCAATGATATTTTTTGTTTGGTGAAAGCCTTTGTGAGCGACAAGGGCTTCTCACAGTCTGCACTTCTTGTGCTCCCTGGAGACACTGTGGAAGAGGCAGTGAGTCCAGCTCTTGAAGCAATTGCTAACGCTGACTGCCCCAGACCCTTGCTTAAACTAATTTGTTATCTATTTTCCATTTACTACCTCTCATGGTGATTGGTGATTTGCATCCCTGCTTGAGTCAATCAGTCAGCTGATCAGCTGAGGGACCGCGCGCTACCTGGATGATGAGCGCAAGGATGTCCTGGCTTTCCACAAAATGGCCGTGGAGTGCGCTTTTTGAGGATGTTACAGGGAGATAAAAGACCCTCCTGAATTGGATTTCATTGGGGTTGGAAACAATGGTCCAATCCAGCGTGGAAGTGTGGTGCTCACCCAGCCTGAACCCCACATGGGTTCATCAGCTGGAAGTCAGATTTGCCAGGTATCATTGAACAAAACATGGCCGGCCTTCAGTATGCTTTCAATGCTGCATCATTGAAAGCTTTGTTCTTGCAGAGCTTGCATTGTTGAACGCCTGCAGCAGGTGAGGCGTCGAGCAAAGCACGGCTGCAGGAAGGTGAGGTGTGGAGCAAAGCACGGCCTGCTGCTAGGTTAGACTTCTCTGCAGTGTGCCATGGCATTACCTGTTCCAATTCCTTGAGCAGTGAAGGCGTGGCGCATTCAGTTCGAACGCATTCTGATTTCTGAGGGTGTCATTTCAGGCCAGCGATATGTTTTCAATCCATTCCCCAATGACAGGAAGAGGATGGAGAAAAAAAGCCCGAGATGCACCAGACCTCTTTGAAGCAAAGGCTTCTGGACCATGTCGATCAGGTGGGGCACAAGCATTTCAAGAAATGAACTTAGACACAGTCATAGATTCAATGTTGCATCAAACCATATCAAACTGAACGACAGGTGTCAGCTACTATGAACATTGGCCACTTCATCTACGAGCACCATGGACAACTTGAGGGAAAACGACTACAGTTTGCCAAGGTTCTAGTTGGCGCCCAACAAATATATGGAATCTATGTGTGAATTGCGCACTTAAGATTTTGATGCCTGGTCTCCATTAATTTTGAAGGCTATGGCTGACATCTTCAGTCTTCCAGAAGTGGCAGCACACATCCCCAGAGAAACTGGGCCTGTGCTGAAGAGTGTGCCAGCATCTGCCAGGGCCAACGTCTATGGGTACAGGTCTGAATCTGAAGCCTTGGAACTCAAATTCCATCAAGCTGCTGGGGAGACCATTGACTACTTCTCCATCAAATATACTAATGGTCACTGCAAAGGCATGATGCGCCAGACCATCTTGGCCCTAGTGGTGCACATGGCTACTTGGCTACATGGTGATTCATTGGTTTTGTTTCAAGGATTTAGTAGCCAAAACAATGTTTGTTCACCCAAACTCAGGGTCTATCCCCAGAAGACGTCGCCGCGGATGAAGACTTTTCAAAGCTGCTTGCATCTTTGAAGTATTTGCCCGCGCTCCCCATGATGCTCCTATGAGACCTTGTGCTGCTCAACTTAGTTTCACGCACTTGATACCTATTGTTTTTGATGGCTGAGCTTACCCGACATTGGTTCGGGTGGACCTTAAGCGTTGCCGCGCTTGGACGCAAGACAGTGGAGCTGCCCGTGCAGTCCTTCTGGGCTCCTTTTGGAGTCCGGCCACCCGCGCGGCTGCTAAGGCATGAGGACCAGCAGTGTCCTTTTTGTGAGACTCACGTTGGAATCCTTCATCATGTCATGTGGGGATGCTCGCACTATTCGAGACCTCCTGAACTTGAACATCTAGATATTCACTGACCTTTTGCGTCTTGGTTGGATCGTTCAAGAGGACATCTCGGAGCGGTGTTTGTCACATATGATGCATACCGTCCGGAAAATCTGGGAGCTTCGGTATCTCCGTTAAACTTCCCTTCTTGGTGAAATTCTGCTTTCAGGGTGGGGCGCTCCCGCCTGAACCACTTAGGGTTCTTGGGAGACTTAGGTGACCCGTGCGCGCGCTGATGCTTTTCAGCGGCTCTGCTGGCGGCTGCTTGGGCGGCCGGCTCTTCCTTATGGCGCTCTTCGCTTGCTGGATGCTGCGATGGCGCCTTCCGGAGCTGTTCGCGACACAAGGGCGGCTGCTCAATAACGACTACTACTACTACTACTACTACTACTACTACTACTACTTGACATTGCATTGATATACCTTTGCCCCTTCCAATTGAGGCACCGTGCATCGCACAAGCGAGAAGCAGAAACCAGGGCCACTCCTGGGCTTGTTGTTCAAGGAGGTGATCCGTGTGGATGATTTGGCAAGTGTCTTTCCATGTCTTCATATTCACATTTTGCAGTAACTTCATGTCCCCATTTTGTGTCAGGCATGGAGGATCACTGACTCCAGGTCCAGCCAAAAAGGGTTGGCCTCCAACCGATGCGCACATGGGCATGGAAATCAGGAAAAATGCACTTGCATGCATGGGAACACACGAAACCATTTCTTTGGACCTGGCTACACGTCCAAGTCACCATGCATGAGGCCCATAGCGCACTGTGCGGAAAGCAGCCCCACGCAGGTCCTCCTGCAAAGAGGCCCTCGCAACCCTGCGGTCCTGCTGCAAAAGAAAATAATTGCAAAAGCTGTCTCCAATGGAGCGTTTTCATTGCAAAAAGGTTACACTGTTTGTGTTGAAAGTTTTTCCACGTGTCTAAGACCGGCTCAGGTATCTGAAAAAGATGCGCGCTGTATCGCAGAAGCTTTTTGGGACGAGTTTTCTCCATTTTTGAGTACCCTACCTCCAAGTGCAAAATTCATCGTTTCAGCTGCTACTCTGTCAAAGACTGGGCATGAGAACCGGCTGACAGATTCTTGCATTTCCAAGTTTGGTTTGTCTGCTGATGTTGAGACAAGCTTTCTGGGTATTGGTCTGACAGAGGGGTCGCTCTTGGGGGCGATGGGTCCCAATAGCATTGCACTTTGACGAGGAGACTTGGCAACCGATTGTTGGACAGGGCGCCCGCAAACGCAAAGGGTCGTCGGAAGATCCTGGTGTGAACTTTCTTGGGTCTTGCTTGACAACTCGCTTTCTATGGAGTGTTATGCTGGCAAGGGGTTACAATGACAAGAAAACCAAGACCTGGCCTTTGACAAACCTGGAGTTACGCGTTTGTTTTTGGTACCGATTTGCATGAAGGGCGACTGGCCTGCGCTGGTCAAGATTGGAGAATTGACGCGCCACTTTGGTTGCAGGTCTGATTCGATGCCCGGGAACATGTCAGGCAGACATGGCCAACCACAGAGATACCGGCGTCTGGTTGACTGGGGCACCATGGCCGCTATGAAAAAGTCTGCGCCCTTGCCTTGGAGGCAGGAACCAAGTTTGGTTGCTCCTGTGCCGATGAAGGATTGCTACACGCCGTCCTTTTTCGTATTATATTGCACAAGGACTTCATGGGTGACATCGCAGCAAATGCCGTAGCGGCTTGCAGTTCACGTGTAAGGTTGCGCGGCAATATATATATATATTTTTTGTTGATTTGTTTGTTCGAGAGCTAACTGTTTGAAGACTTTTTAGCATTCGCTAGCTAATGTTTGCCTACCCTGGTGACTTCCAAGCCCAGTGTGATGCTTTGCTCGCTGAGCTCAAGGAGCACTGCTTCTCAAAAGCTACAGCTTCCCCATCTTACTAGGACTGGGACACTGCTTGGGTTCAGCCGTTCGGGCGAATACCCCTCGGCGACACTTTGCTCGTTCTAGGTACACCTTTTATCATATAATTGGACGGTTCGGTTGCTTGCCAAAGTTATTTTGGGGAAACCTGTGTTTGTAAGGTCGCGGTTCACAAAGGAGCGGATACGGTGAGTTGCTACGCTTTCTGAAGCAAGGGCTGCGATCTTCGTTGGGAGAAGTTGCTGGGACTGCCCGTCCTTTCTTTGAGGACATGCTCTCTGCATTTTGTGGCGCAAATAGGTTTATGCAGTGCCTCTACCATTGCGCCTGAAGACACGCGTGTTCCTTTGGACTCAGGTCATGCATGTGTGTGTGTGTGTGCGTTCCAGCGTTGCGCCAACGCTGCGTACAGCTCCGGCTTGACAAGGTTCAAGTACCCACCCAAATTGCGCATGTTTGGAGAAGTTTTGATTAGATTGGTTTGGAGGCTGAACAGCGACAGAACCGACCGTCGCAAAGCCCCCTGGCATCCTGCATGCAATTAGACAAGGATTTTATCGGCAAGGTCTCGGCCTTCAGTCATACTGTTTCAGTGCGAACTGTCCACGCCAGGACCCCCACAGCCGTTTTAAAATAGCCCTGTTGCAGCACTTGTGACTCCTTGATCAAACCTATATCAAATAGAAAAAAGCACACATGATTATAGTGCTCAGCTAATGCATTCCCACTCACCCACCATGAAGATTTGGACGATGGCGGGCTTTACGACAGTCGCGGCTATGAACAAAACCAGGAGATGGGATGGCTGGCGGGCTGGGACTGTGCTAGGGTGGTGGTCTTAGTGTAAAAAGCAAGGTCGATAATTAACTTCCATGAAGAGCTAAAAACCAGTGGCAGGTTCAGGCACGAATAATCGTACACAGTGTGCTGGTGCATTATTTTGATAGCGCACCTGGTGTTCTAGGTTTTTGTTTTCAGGAATGCATTCGAGCACAAAACCATGAAGCACACAAAAAAACACGAAAGCGACCAAAGAACATGAAAACAAACATAAATCAACTCAAACACATTTTCAGGTACCACTGGGGAGTCTAGGTGTAATTGGAACTCGAAATGCAATGCACCAGGTCAGATTCCACTGAGTGTGCGAGTGCCCTGGCATGGTGAACACCTGGAAGTTTATCAATAAATTCAATAGATGTTTCCTCGTGTGCCTTTTTTGTGCTGGCCTCAAGAAACAAGCCACCCCACCGCCGCCACACAATGCCACACGAGGCCACGAACTGGCACTTATATAATCGCGTAAACCGCGCGGCTCCGTGCGCTCGCCACCGAACTTGCTGAGGTCAAAGGCCGGAAGGAACCGACCGTGGTCTATGAGGCCCGGAGCGACGGACAGGAAGAGCACAGTGTACAGACCCCGGGGTGTGGGAACAAAGGAGGAATGGTGGTTACTTTTGTAGACCCGTTTTGGACAGGCCGTTCGCCAAGGCTTGGACTCTGGACTGTTGTTCGTTTCATGTGAAGGACTTATAAGTATCAATGTGAAACGGTTTCACTCGATGGACTCCGTTCTTCTCTCGGGTGCATCGGGGTGTCATCCACTTCGTGATGTGATCGGCGGATGGGTTTCGTGGTTTTCACCTCGCCTCCGCCAGTTGATGGGTTCCTTGGAGCCAGGCGGGTGGGCGGCCGGGATGTCCGGGAATCCGAGATGGGAGGTTTGCGCGATTTGTTTGCAGAACGGTGAAGGGTGTTGAATTTTTACATCCATGTAGCCATGTACATGTACATCATACGGAAAAAAACAATGGACAGGGTACCGTAATGTATCGTACAACAATGTACGACATACTACGACATGTACTCATGTATTGAATTCATACCACAGGAATCTAGAGGATAATTTTGGTTTGTTTTTTTCCGAGATGCCATTGTGCCATGATATGGACCAAATTGATCCAAAAACGCAAACAAAAACAAAAACACCGCGAGATTTCTGAAAGCTGCCAATTTTAATGTCATTTTTGTTCATTAGCTAGATTTCTCAAACCACCACTTGCCAAGCCCTTCCCAGCCCCTTCCCAAACCAAACCACAGGGTGACCATCCACAGTTTGGGTTTACATAGGATGAACCCACGCAGCGTCACTCGTTTGGACCCCAATCGACGCGCGAGGCTTTGAAAACCTGGATAATTTGCCCACTTCGCATGAGCCGCCGCCTGTAGCGCAAGATACAGATTTGGACGGCTCGCCAGGGGCCACAGTTGGGAGAAAGTGGGGCGGGTGGGGATTTCGCACCCTTGCTCATCGATGGGCGCCAGGTGTACAGGGGTGTACAGGTTTCGATATTGGCACTGGAGAACTGTTGTTTGGCCCAACTTTCTGGGCTATCTTAATTCGTACAAGTGTCACGTTGCACACAGGTGAATGCGTTTCCCTTCCATTCGGGTTCGGAGACGGGACAGGTATGAAACCGAAGATGACATGATCAAGACCTTCAGCAGGTGAGAGCCGGATGTGGGGGTGGATGTTCGGGATGTTGTCCTGTTTTTTCAGCATGTGTGTTCACGTGTCGGTTCAATTCAATATCAATCACATGTTCACTGAATATTGAATCTGTAATATACTAAATATATACACAACTTGCACTATATAACACATGTCTATGAAATGACATTTGTCGTGGTTTCACGCCACTAGACTCCCAAAAGGATGACACAAACAAATGGTGAAAACCACCAAACAACAAATGCACAGACCGACCAAATGTTTGGTCCACAAACTTGTAGGTGAAGCAAGAGTTAAAGGCTACTTGGTTTGGGGTTCACCCTGAAGAAGAGGCCAACTCACTGACGATGTGCTGGCAGGAGCAGCAAAGACACCAAAGGGACGAGGACTACGAGGACTGAAGCTGGGAGCTCGTGTCTTTAGTTTTAGGTTTTGGGATGTGTTTTTTTGGCTATATAGGCTATATATTATATATACGTGCACAGAAGAAAAGGAAGGAAGGAATCGACAGAATCGAGGGAAGCGAAGGAAACGCCGTGAAACGCCCGTTCCGTCGGATTCCGTCGGATGCGTTTTCGCACCGGTGCGGCAGACCGGTGTCGACCGTCCTTGGGGAGCCTAAGGGTCCAAAAGAACCCTCCAAGCAACGGCCAAGCGGAGCGAATTCTTCGTGCAAATTCGATGTTTGGGTGAACTTCATATTGATGAGAGCCGTCTGAACACTTTGGGGGTTCGCCCAAACACCAAACACATCCCATGTGTTTTTTGTTTTTCGTTTCCCTCCACCACTCAGTCGCCGCTTGGAGGAAGAGCAATGCCTCACGTGTCTCAGAGTGCTTCCTTCAGAAGACTCCCTCCCAGGCAGCACTCGAGGCATTGGAAGAGTCCAGGCACTGCTGGGAGGGTTTCGGGCATTGGGGGCAGTCGGCGCCCACCGACTGGGAAAAGATAGACCTGTTTCAAGCTTCATCATAAAACTATGTAACAAGAAGCTACTAATAGCAGGAAGCTAGTAGGTTGGAGGCCATGGCTAGTAGGTTGAAGGTCATTGTTACTTAGTAACAAGAAGCTACTATAGTTTGGAATGAGTGTCTTCATTCTTTCGGACCCGTGAGTGGATTGAGGACCAATGAGAGATATTTACCTTGTAGCTGGGAACTTGTAAACACGAATTGAAGAGTCTTCGGAAAGAACATAGGACCTGTGAGGTCATCGCCAGCCCAGGCAGAGCCTCAGCAAACTGACGAGTTTCAACTGGACGGAGGCCGGCGTGTGAGGCGGGTTTTTCTCGGGCTGCGGGAGTGGCTGCGGGCGCTGTGAGGTCTACAAGCAGAAGACGGAGGCACACAAAGCAACGCGAAGAAGTCGACAACCCGGTGGTATCAGCAGCTTGGCGTCTTTGCAATAGCAAGTCAGCAAGTCGCTTGGATTTTCTCACCTTTTTGCTGTGGGGGCAGGAGAACCCCGGGTCTTGCCGTGGCTCATGTCACAATGGTGCATGCTTTGGTTGGTGGTACTGACAGATGTTGTTTTGCGGTCATTTATATGTATGCCCTTTTAGGAGGAAATAGGTCCCGGTCCCACATCCTGGCCAATCAGTCTTCTGTTTCGTCCCAGCCGCCCTGGAGTTCCACCTACCGTGCTTGGCACAATCGATGAGGTCCAATTACTATGCTGTAGCTTATCATTGGATTTGTCTTGCAAACGTTATGCCCGACCAGCACATTGCAGTGTTCTTTGTTCTTTTACTTATGAGCTTTGACAGTTGATTCTGCAGGTTTGTTGACCTGTGTCAAGCGTGGAAATCAGAAATCCATGATTAACCATGATCTCCAATCTCCAGTTGGCGGTGGCAATTGCCTATTGCCTCCAGAATTATGCACCAACAAGATCAAACGGTTTGGCTTCCAACAAAAAGGATAGCTGATGGTATTGTTTGGTAAGCTCACGAGGTACCATGAGAAGTGTGTTTTTGTTGCCTGCCCTGCATCGAGCTTTTCCCGAAGCATGGACGAAATGGACGAACGACGCCAACAAAGCTCAAACAAAAGATTCACCCAATTCTTGAGCTAAGGAGGGTCATGTTGGCTTGGTCATTGCTTATGTTTATTTCCCCTGGTGCGTAAATCCTGTCGGACAGACCAGCCCCAGCTATATAACTTGTTCTTGATGGGCCGCAAAATCCATGTCGGCACCCTCAGGCAATCCTTGCTCGCCGATGCCACGGAGCATCACCTCGCGATCGGTCATCAAAAACGTGGGGGGGCCCAGTGCCCGCTGGGAGTCCGAATCCCTAAAACAGTCCTCGGAGTCTGAATTTGTTTGGGTCTTGGAGCTTGGGAGCTTGGGATGGGAACTGCCTTTGGTATCCTTTGGTCGTATCCACCAGGTTCACCTGAAGTGCCAATGTGTTCTTCGACCACGCATGTGCGCGCGTTTGGTCCGAGGTCACCTTGGTCGAACACCGAAGGTATAACTTTGACACTTTGACACATCGTTTGCAATGATTCGGGGAAGGAACCTGTAGAATTGAGACACCCCAAACAAGACTTCCTCAGACAGGCAATTAAGATATCAATTTGTGATCTTCTTGAGGCCAATTGGTGATCTTCATGGGCTGCACGCGGAGAACATGCGCATGTCATATCCAAAATCCACGTACAAAGCAGCCAAGCAGAGGCCGTGGTGCCTCAGGGTGATGTGTTTCCAAGCCAACCTTCCCCCAAGTGAGGGTGTTACCAAGCCAGTTACCTCAGCCTAGCCCAGCCACCACCAGCAATTCGACGTGACTCAGTTCACCTCTTTGGATCCTCCTGACAATGACAAGCTCCTCGAGCTCTCAAGGCCGCTGGGGCCGTTTGGGCGTTTGGGCAGCGGCCGGGCAGGGCAGAGTCTTCATGAAAACGGTATACCGGGCAGGACATTCGATGCGGATCACCTTGATGACCATTTTGGCCTAGTCACTTTTGGTCTCTATTTTTGAGTCAAAGCCTATCTCATTCTTTTTGAATATAAGAGCAAGTTGGTTTGAAATGGGTGTTCGAGTTTGGGGCCGCAATGTTGCTTTTCGGGTGCATGCCATCCCTGTCTTTCTTCTGAAGACGTTTGGAGCTATATATGCATAGGAATACCCTTTGTGGGGTCGGCCTAGTTGACGATGTTATGAATCACGTCCATTTGTCGATTTCATTATTGCTATTTCAAGTCCATGACCATGTCCCGGCCAGAAGTTGTGCTTGTCTGCAGGCGCTACGAGGAGTGTTTGGAACTCTGTCAGGTGCCGCCTGCAGCTGGTGTTGGCATATCTGAATTTGCCAAGGAGATTCCAGGGGTGCCCCTTCCTGCGTTTGACTTGAAATGGGAACGGTGAAACGTTGTAAAGGTATGCTCTGACTCACTAACATTTTTGTTGTGCGGGGTTTCCATATTTTTTGGGGGCAGGCAATCTGGAGAATGAAGGATCAATTATGGCTCATACCCTGCAAATTCTTTTTGGGGACTTGTTTGTCTCAATGAAATCCAACAGGTGGAAAAGGTCAAGCTTTATCTTCCAGCAAAACTGAGGTCAGGGTCTATTTATTGTTGAGCTTCGCACACTGGTGAGGCCATAAGGCTTAGATTATGTTGTGTGTGCGCATGTCAATGTGCGTGAAGAATACCATTCTTACGAAAGGTAGCAGCTAGCCGGTAGGCTTTGCTGAATATGTGAAGCTAGTTTCTGCGAACAACGTGAGCTGCCCAGGGTGAGGGTGCAGGCAAAACTGAGCAAAGCCCAGGAAACCTGATTGTGTTTAAATACTTTGTGTTCAGTCAATTTTGGGCTTACGTTGGTGATGCATCACATGCGAGTCTCAACTGTTGCGGCATCAGGCGGTTGCTGTAGGGGTACTAGGTCTAAGAACAAACTCAAATGAAACATACTTCCCGCACAGCTCACTGGTGTACCAACCCCGTGCTAAGGATTTAGTTTATGCTAAGTGTTTTGCATGCATAACATTCCCCACAATGTCTTGCACGCTGCACAAATATCTAAAGAGTTCCTTTCCAAGCAAGTTGCCCTGTGTGTTACAGAGCCTGGTTGAATCGAGGGTGGAATATCGCCACGAATTTCCCGGTTTGCAGCATTTTCTGCAATGTCCGGGGCAGAGGCACTTCTGAAAAACGTGCAGTTCAACATGGAACAATAATGTGTGAACAAGCGACATTTTTGAACAAAGCCAAGTCTGGTTAAATTAAGGGCTATGACCCGAGAAATCTATCTGACAATTGAATCGTCCGAGCTGTTGCTTTCAGAGGTGGTGCTATTTACCGTCTTTGTCTACAGTCTTTGCGCTAGAGTCCGCAAATAGCACGTGTTTAGATTCATAGGGAGCTATACACAACGGGGCGACATGACCTCACCATGGAAATTCCACACCGGGATGCCCTCAGTGTCTTGCATCCCTGGTCAATAGAACCCAGAGGCACCTTGAAGTTTTGTCGGGATCACGCTTTTTGCGACTCCTCACGACAGCGACAGGCCGGCCTGTTGCAAGAGGCCGCTGAGCTCATCGAGGTGCCACCAATGAGCTTTCCGAAATCAGGGAGATGTCATCTGTCCTAGAGTCTTGGGGCTTGGTTTCCCTATTAATATCTATTAATTAAATGGCACCGCATGGAAGAAAACCTGGTTTTGATCTAAATAAGACTGCTTTCCTTCGAGTGATCCCCACCATGACATTTCAATCTGACAAATTTTCTGGGATGTATCGAACCCATAGTTTGGCATTCTTTCTAGCATCTTCTGACATTCATTCTGGCATATCTTCTGACATGCTTTCTGGCTTATCTCCTGACAGTCTTTCTGCCATGGCATATCTTCTGACATTCTTTCTGGCGTATCTTCTGACATTCTTTCTGGCATATCTTCTGACATTCTTTCTGGCATATCTTCTGCCACTCTGGCATATCTTCTGACATTCTTTCTTCTGACACTCTTCACTCACTAACAGCCGAAGCTCGCGGTTGAGGTCCGGCGGGCGAACACTGCCGTCCAGAGCTGGCGGTTGAGGTCCGGCGGGAACACTTCCATCCGGAGCTCATGGTTGAGGTCTGGCGGGGAACACTGCCGTCCGGAGCCGGAGCTGGTGGTTGAGGTCAGGCGGGGAACACTGCCGTCCGGAGCTGGCGGTTGAGGTGCGGCGGGGAACACTGCCGTCCGGAGCTGCGGTTGAGGTGCGGCGGAGAACGCTTCGTGACAGTTGAGATCTGGCGGGGAATACTGCCCTCCGGAGCTGGCGGTTGAGGTCCGGCGGGGAACACTGCCATCTGGAGCGTCGTGACGGTTGAGGTCCGGCGGGGACACTGTTGTCCGGAGCTGGCGGTTGACGGGGAACGCAGTCCGGAGCTGGCGGTTGTGGTCCGGCGGGGAACACTGCCATCCTACACTTGTGGTTGAGGTCTGGCAGGGAACTGCCATCCTACTCTTGCGGCTCAGGTCCGGCAGAGAACACTGAGACTGCCATCCTGCCCCTGCTCATCTTGATGGTCTCGACAGGGAAGTCCAAGGAGCGCAGGTGGTCAAGGAACCGGCGAAAGGGTCCATAGCCGGACAAGAAGGCGCTGGCGCCGGGATCCAACATCACACACTCTGGCCGTTCAGCTCCGGTGGAGTCCTGGAAGATGAGTAGTGCACTCTCTTCAACTGTCGAGGTCATAGCCACTGCTTCAGTGGTAGATGCAGGGCGCTTGACCGCTGGTGATCTGGCTGAAGGGCTCGTGGACGATTGAGGGCAGTTTGCAGCCCAGTGACCCACCTGACCACAGCGAAGACAGGTCATGTTGGCCTTCGCACGTCCCTTGGGGTCAGATTTTCCAGCTCCTTGTGGTGGGTAGCGAATGAGGCCGAGGAGAGGAGAGAAGAGAGGAGAGGAGAGGAGAGGAGAGGAGGGGAGAGGAGGAGGAGGAGGAGAAGCACGGCAGCTTACATAAAATCTAACGACCCTCACCTGACAGGTGGGGAGTAAAGCCATGGCGTGACAAGTGAAGGTCCAAGTGGTGATGCCGGTGATGGCAGGATTCAACACGATGTACCCCCCAAACAAAAGCTGGAGCAGGTGATGAAATCGCGAAGACCATCTCCCAACATAGAACCTATTTGACCGATGTCTTGATAGGAAAATACTATTGGCTCCAAAACAGGGGACGCTCAGGTTCCAGGTGTATGTTGTTAGGCTTCATTTAACCTCCCAAGTCTCACTGCGTCATTAAACATGCGTGACCAATAACTTGATTGACTCCTTGCTCGCCACGTGTATGTCGTAGTCTCGTCACGTCGTAAGGGTGTTTTTCCAGCAGAAAATAGTTCAAATAGATGCACTGGAGATGTCTTCATATCTCCTCAGCCTAGGTCCTTGGACATGCGAGGACTCGAGGAAACCAGCATTGATTACCCTGGATTGTTGATTGTCCTTGTTCTGTTCTCTATGGATATCCGATGACTGACTCACTGGCACACACACACACAGAGACCCCATCCATGTGCGTTTTTGGCTGCAACATGTGCAGTTCCACCGGTCCAGTGCGCTCCGACTGCCAGATGCTGCTGGTGGACTTCCCACAAGATAAACCGACGATCATGCTGCAAGAGAAGTTCCTATGTGATCAGGCCCAATTTGGGCAGTGCGTGACCTCACAGGATTTTAGGTTTCGACACGAATCAGTAAAACAACAGTAAAACAATGTAAAACATGTTGATGCGGTTCATGCTTGATGGACGGTCCCTTTTCTTCGTGATTCAAAGCCGTTGGTCTAAACTGCAGGGAGCGCCGGATAAGAGAAGTTGCCCCATGTATTCCGACCTGAAAGGACCTGAATCGTTCTATTTTGTGGGAGAAGGTCCGACGATTGGGTCTTTCTCTCACAAGGATCCTGTGAATCTGTCTTGTGACAATTCACACTGAAAACTACGAATTGTCCCTACCAAGAGGGAGCCACAAATGCGCGTGTTTTTGGGGAGGGCACTCGTCAAATGCAATACTGATCGACAGTACATGCTGGCACGGGGCAGTTTTGAGTTTGTCAATTCTTACACCAGTCAGTCATGGTCTTTTGTAGCTGTTAAGTACAATTGGAACCGTTGTTTCTTAATGACTTAATGAAGTGGTTTTCCTCCACCTAAACGTGATTCAGCAGACCGAATGACAATGACTAGGCAGGAGCTCGTTGGCAAAAGCTCTTTGTACTGAGTAGTGGGTATGGAGTCAAAGATGTTTTAGCTCAATGAGTTCCTTTGTGTTCTTTTGCCCAACTTGGTACGGAAAGGCGATGAAGGACCTGATCACACAGGTCTGTCCGTGAGTCTAGATAGTTCCTATCCCCCCCGCCAGTTGTTGCCAGGGTGGAGGGGAGAAAGAGAAAAATCGCGCCAGGAAAACTTGATATAGATCCCCAGCAATCAGAGCGCAACATCAAAGTCTATTCTGTCCAGCAATTCGTTCCTTCCCCTTTTTTCACCATTTGAGCCACAACCAACGGCTTGGATTTGTGGTGCTCAGAGATTCTACTGTGAAGCATTTGAACCAACAGCTTCTGACCGCGCGCTCCACCGGAGCTGTCCGCAGGCAGAGCCCAGCAACATGAAGGACTTCTCGCCGATTTCGATTCCACGAAGCGAACGTCGCCGGTTTTGGGAGGAACCTGAAAGAAAAGACTGCTTGGCCACGGCTAGAAACCATGTAGACATGGACACCATTCCGTGGACATATGGTCACATGTTTTTCGGGTGGGTGGTATAGGGACATGTGGGTCACTCTCTATACATGACTGTTCAACCTCTCGGTTTCTATTTTCAGTTCGTGAAACCAGCGTTTTCACGCCTTTGCCATTTTGGCGAGAAGCTGTGGCCAGGTCAAAATAACGGCAAGCCTTTTCAGGTAGGGCCTGCGCCATGGCTTGGAATGGTGGTGAGGCAGTTTGCCGGAAGCCAAAGGCTAAGCCACCCGCAGCCTTGAGGAGGCAGGTGTTCAATGATTGAACCTCTGGGCGAATGGATGAGACCTCATCCAACAGTTCGTGGACACGGGCGGACGATTTGAGAAGAATTGCGCCTCAGCTGTTCGCGTTAGCTCAGGATGGTGCTCCACAGTTCCACCACCAGCTCCTCCTGCTCACTCAGCATCAAGCCAATCGGCAGCTCCTGTGCTCCAAGCTGCTCAGAGCTTCTTGGACGCGGTCGCAGAGCCTTTCGGTGGGGCAATATGACGCCTCCAGATCTGAGGCAAACCCCCCTCAACCCTGCACTGCCTGAGCACTTATCAGTTCTGAAGTGCAGAGATGCCTGGCTGGCCTGAAGGATTTTGCATAAAAGGGCAAGCAGCTCAAAGTAGAAAAAGCCACAGACTTGCTCATTGAAGCAGCTTTGGCCATCAAAAGGTCCAAGACATCAAAGTGGGTCATACCAGGGCCTTGCCTAAAGGCTAAAGGGCTCTTTGGCCACATGGCTTCTTTAGTGCAAAAGGGCTTCTTGACAGCAAAGACTTTTTGCACAGCATGTAGCAGCTGGAGCAGGTAGTCACGTCCTTGGTGGGGCCTGCCCATGGGCTCTTGGGAATCCCATCTGCTGCTGCACCCTGCCAAGAAAGGGCCCTAGCCATTTGGGTCTTGTGAAGAGGCCTTTGGTGTAGGAACATGAGAAAATGGCACAGGTCTAAGCATGAAGAGTTTGAGCAGGTGGAGGAAAGGGAGATGTCTCCATTGGGCATGTGCCTTTTGCAAACACTTTGCAAATGGTCTGTCTGCGCTTTGCATGCATGTGTTTGGGTGTGTTTGCCTGCTTCTGCATGTTTGGGCCCATCAGCCCAAGTCAGGGATTGCCCCACCGGATGTGCAAGAAATAGCATCTATGGGGGCCTATGGTCACAGTGCCAACCACATATCAGCGCAGCTGATGTCAACATATTGCAAAGAATTGTGGCTTGACATGTGAAGCATTGGACACTCTGCCCCACTTGTATCTGCCGTGTAGCTTTAAACTGTGGAACCCTTGTCCTTGCCTGCCACTGGGCCTGCATGAGGACGCAGGAGCTTTTCAGAAAAGTGATGCCATGCACATATTGAGTTTCAGAAGCCTACTGAGCAGTCTCAATGTTGCATGGTGGCGTTGCCCAAAGGGTGTTTAAACAATGGCACTAAAAAGGAGGTCTGAGAGTTTATGAGATGGAGTTTCAATCCAGTCTTCTCATGCAAGTTTCCTGATCTTGACCACAGAAGGCAGCCTTGGGCACCAGGATCTTGGAGCTCCAGGATGGCTGGGCAACTCTGGGGTACCTAGAGTTTGGGTTGAATGGTGGCAGCATGGAGCAATGTTGCTTCAACTGTGGAGCCAACAAGAGCGCAGTACCATTCGGAATGCCCTGTCGAAAGAAACAGTGATCCATCACTCTGGTACCTGTCCAACAGAACATGAGATCTCTCACATACCTGGAGTTGGTGGAGAAACCGTCAAGTATGATCTCTTACATGTGATAGAAGAGGGAGTTGCTGAGAACAACGTTGCGGCAAACATTTGCTTTGACCTACTGGTTCGCACAGGAACTTTGGAGGGTAATCCATCCTGAGAAGAGGCTTCAGACAATCACTGCAATATATTGAGCAAGGTGCTGAGGCTTCAAACAAATCAGAAGACATCAGAAGACTGACATTATCAACGTTCTGCAATGCTCACACGACTGGTGACAGGTCGGATGGAAGACAGTTTGTGCTGTGTGGCCCAGAACGCTCCTTCGTGACCGCAGGGTGTTAGGCTGTGTCTTGATGGGGGGGCCTGGGTTCGGTGGAGCGAATCCCTGAATTTTTGTTCTGTGTGTGACATGTGTGTGTTCAACCTGGTTCCTGAGTAGGGCTCGTGGAGAGAACCTAGTGAAGAGGCTTTCCCTGCTGTGAAACCTTTGGGTGTTCGCTCCTCTCTCACCTTTGTCAGATAGGTCAATCGGGGGCTATGACCCCATGCCCATGGCTACCCGGTAGAAAAAACTGTCCTGCTACCATGGAGCCATGGAGTCAACTATATCGATTGAGGGTTGAACAAGCCTCCAACTGGATCAGCAGTCATGCTGTGAGTATCCAAGACTACTGTTTCCATTGCTGACTAAATTCCTTGGTACCCTTTAGCCTTTTGGAGTTGAGTCACACAAACCGCAGAACTGGAAACGTTTGTTCCACCGTGCCGGAGAGTTTCCGGCTGCTTTGGTTGTTTCAGAGAATTGGATTTTGTTTGCTCCAGGGGCCCATTAATATGATAACAGTGCCTTGGAAGAAGATTGCTCAGAGACTGTCCGATTTTGGGGGAGGATGCTGCCTGTCACGTCATGGGCGGTGGTTTTTCAACATGAATTAGGGGTTGGCAGGAGACGTGAATCAAACCAGGTGGAGACACCTCAATGTTCGACTTCGAAGATATGCAGGAACAAAGATACTAGTATTGTCCTTGCTACTACTGTAGTAGCGATGCACTTAGCGATGCACTTGTTACATCTTGCATCGTTTTGGGTTCACGTATTTGTTGATGCATCCGATGGGCTGCGTCATTCTGTTTCGTTGGTTTGTCCGGTTTGTCCGCCTTTCTCGAGGATGTCGTATATGTGCTTCGACCACCTCAACAGCAGCGATCCGGTGATATCCGGTGATGTTTGGTATTTTGTTGTCCCAATTGTAGGTTTGGTTTGCCCAGTAGCTGCAGTATATGGTGCAGTAGTTCATGCAGTTTTCTCCAAACCCAAGCAATGTTGATGGCATTATATATTCATTATTCGATCAATTTTTTGAGTTTTTTTTGTACTTAATCGAAGCAGGATTTTGAATGCAAACATGTGTCATTGGTCGGCCACTGGCACGAAGGCACAGACTGCCCTGTCGGCCACCGTCGTTTCACTGACGAAAACGCCGAAGAATCGAAACGGTCGACCGGTCAAACGGGTCGACCGGTGTGGCGGCATGGAGTGCGGTCCTCGCTGAGGTCATGAATGAAAAAAATTGACGTTGCGGACAGCAAGGCTAAGTGTTGTGAGATGCTGTGAGCGTCCTTTTGAGGCATTGCCTTCCCTGAGTTTGAAACTATAGAACTAAGAAAGTAACATGTAGTAATTATTATAATAATTATACCTAGACCCCACAAAAGACGTCACGTTTGTTTTCCGGTGGGGGCCATTTTCAGGCCAAATTCAAAAACCAACACAACAAAGAATTTTGGTGTCGATTGTTCTTACTTTTGCGCGTTGTGTTTTGTCATGTTTACCTATCGCGAACTTGCATTTTTCTGCGTCATGTTTTCCGACGAGACGGAAAAACACCTGTTTTTAGGGGAAAGGTATATGTATAAATAAATGTATATTATATAATACAGGACAATATGTATATATACTATATATATATTATTCCGGGAGTCGGGAAGGTTGAAGACGACTGTAGAGATTGTTTTACTTCTATTTGGGGTGCACGGACCATCACAGAACCAGCAAGGGGTCTTGCGCACAAAGAAATGCATGCTGATACATAGTGATATCACTGCGAACAAAGATCATGATGAAATGTTAGGGCCTCATTGGTTGATTCAGGTTGCAAACAAGAGCAAGAGTCAGAGGGTCAAGAGAAAGCTTTGGCGGAGTCAACCCAAATAAGGGCTGCACTAGGTGCGTGGGGATCTTCGATCCCAGCTGCCACATGCCCTCCAAAACGGATCTCAAGAGAGTTTCACATCCAGTGGTCACACCTAGAGTGGAGTAATTAGCTTCAACCTTGACAGGTGACTTGATACAGCTCCATCTCCCGCCAAAAATGATAATCTTCAAGTGTTTGCGAATTTGTGTGGCCGCTCCCGGACCCTCTCATACCAGCATTGTATGGGTCCCTACATGCCAGAGATGGGCGGGTTTTCCCCCACGGAGGAGTTCCAAACAACAGAGTCCTGCTTTTTTCCCCGGCTCACCCCCAGCGGAGGTGCCGACAAGGCCGGCTGGACGCTTACGTGTTTTATTTTGTGCTGGAAAGTTCCAGAGGACACACGTCTTTTGCAGGGAGAATTCTGAGATAATTTTCAGGTTTAGTCATGTGAGATACCTGGATATGTGGATATGGCGAAAAGTCCTGGGCAAGACTTGCTCTTGAAGTTGCCCTCTTGAAGTTGTCCAGCAAATAGCATTTTCAACCAATTCGACCATACCCTGCAGAGTGCAGGCGGCATGGACAAATCTCAAACTAATTGAGGTTTGGGCAGTTGGTTATGCTGATTTGACGATCAGCATTCCCGTGCATTCACCAAACTGCGGAAAGACAAAAAGAGGGCTTTTGGATGGCTGGTGCTGTTGGCGCGGGAAGGGGTGTGGATGCTCAAAGACTGTCAAGGACGATAGATATTGGATATCGATAGATTCCTCAGATGTTTGCGTGCTTTCAGGAAAAGGATAGAATCCGAGGTAAGAGAGGAATTGAAGCATCTTCGATTACGTAATGTTTGAGAATTGGTTGGCCAACGGAATGTCCGAATCGTCCAACACGACACGAATCTTCCGGTTGCAATCGTGTCAAGCAGAATTTTGCCTAGGAAACTTGGCATTGGAAGGATCAAATTGACACAAGTTGATCGAATTCCACGCTCATTGGTGGGTTTCAGGGGCGTCATGAGCGTGGATGATCGAGATCCGAACGAACCTGAATGATGTTGTGCGATTTGGGAGGCTCAGTTGGCTCAAGAACATCACTCGCAGCCGGCGTTTCAGGGTTTTAAGATAATCTCTTGATGTTCAATACTTGATATCTCCTACCCAGACAGTGGATAACCTGCAAACCCTTCTTTTGGAACTTGCTTTTCCCACTCAAAACCAATAGGTGGAACGTTCGAAAACATGCCAGTTCTTTCCGATCAAAACCACTCCGGGGATCAGGGTCTATTCATCAATGTTCCCACAGTGATGCTTTCTGGCACAGAGTGACACCATCCAGTTAGCCCTCGCTGTGTTTGTTTCCACTACTTGAGGGTCAAAACCCTCCAACTTACATTCATGGCATGGTGGATATGGCGCCCAAGAATACATGACCCTCACCCTTCTGAACGACTGTCGCTCGCACGATGGCCCTCTGAAAGAGGGTGGCGACTTCCGAGGTCCCTCTTGGGCGAAACGGAGAGGAGGATGATCCAAGGTCCGATGAAGGGGATGGGAGAGATCCACGGCCACAGTCGCTTAGGGTTAATCTAAGATACCCTAATAACATCTAATAACTATATATTTCTATATCCGCGTGAAGCAGATTCTTTTCTTTTTATTGTACCTGTATTTGTCTTAGGTCCTTGGAATGTTCTTTATATAATTATGGTTATTTCGAGGAAACCTAGTTCTTGGGGCAGGCGGCGGACATTTCTGTAGTGTGGGACTTTGGGGTCTTGGAGAGAAGTGGAGGAATCACCAACAGTGACGCTATCATCAAAAGCGAAGCAGCACAACGCTTTGCAAACAGAATGTTGCATTTTCTCAGTTAAAACCACGAACAAAAATAAGGATATTGGCTGAAATGAATTGAGTTTTACGAAACGATGGTAGTAGTTCCACATACTCAGGTGTCAGATAGACATCTACATACTCAGGTGTCAGATAGATATAGTAGACAGAGAAACGTATAGTATGGTATCATATGTTTTTGGTGACACGGATTCTCACAACCGTGGAGGCGTTCACATGTTTGTTGTTTCTTGTACATGTATACGACATGTCTAAGTAGTTGGGGTGGGGTGGGGTGGGGCATGTTAACGTTCATGTGCACTTGCGTGGGATGTTGATGCTATGGGTTATGTTAACGTTCATGTTAACTGGGGTTGGCATAAACACAAGAGGCGGTGCACATGCCCACATATGCTTTGTATGATGGTCAAATTGTTCTCACATTGAACAGGACGCTTTTTTCTTGGCGACCAGAGGTTTCATTTTCAGTTCATGACATCTTTTGAGTTGGTCGACCGGCAAATACCTGTTGATACCAACTTTGGGCAAGCCGGATGCATGGTGCAAGTTTGGCACTTCTTTGGAAAACACTCTTTCTTTTCCCATGTTCCCGTTTCCCGACTTGTCGTTTGCATAACGGAGAACCGGTATGTCGTTACAAAGCAATGAAAAAGAACATCCATCTCTATGGATCTCGGTTCGTTGCAGACCATGTTCAGAGTTCCTGGACCGTCCCGGACCGTCCCGGAACCGTTCTGCGTCCCGGACATGTCACACATCGATCCACGATCTAGGTATAGTTTCCGCTGTGCCACTGGAACCGGAAGCCTCAGCTGACTGACCGAAAGCCTCGGCGAGTAAAAAGCCGAGTGCTGCGGGGCACTGAAGTTGTCACCTTGAATGCAAAGTGTTGATGTTGGGGAGCCACCTTTGTTGGGTCTTTGCACTCAAGACTCAAGAGAGCACCCTGCCCCCGATAACATATGGGATCCCATGACTTTTCCAGTACTCAAGTAGCAGAGTCTTCCTGTGATTGTTTTAATGAATGATTCGCCTGCACCCTCCGTTGGGTCAAAAGCACTCGTTCGCTTCTTTGCATCCTCTGCCCTGCGACGAGGCTGGCAAACGTCGCCATTTAGATTGAAACGTAGTCATTGCCAAACCATGACTTTGCATCGAACACATGGAACTGCAAGAAGTGCTTCAAGGCAGGACTAGTGGCCAATCGATCGAAAGCAGCCTGTGATTGAGAAAGGCAGAGAAAGGCATACGGCATACCTATAAGATAACATATGTATGGATATATATATACAGTATATGTACTATATATACTCCGTTGACCCCCACGACAGTTAGTCGGAGCCATCCGAAATTCGACAGGGCTGCTGCTTCCTTCTTCGCCGAATCTGGCCCCGTTTCCGTTTTTCACCTGTAAGAGCCAAGAGTTAAACATGGTTTGGAGATCCTGTTTGAAGCGAACGAAGATCGATGTTCAATACCGATCGCCGGTCGAATCCAACGGCCAATTCACATCTTGCCGCCATGTGTCCAGCAGCGGTTCCTCAAACAGATGAGAAGCTCTGCTTGAAAAGCCTTGGAGAATCTCTTCGATGAGAAGGGTCAACTCAAGGCCGGGCAGAGGAGAAGCACATCCGCCGGATATGAAATTACACCCCGAATCTCGGGGGTCAGAGAGGCAGCTAGTGACCGAGAAGCATCTCCATGTGACACCTAGCGGAACTGCTTGAGAAACCATCAGCGAGCAAGACAAAGAGAGAGAGAGAGAGAGACAGATAGAGAGCGAGAGAGGGAGAGGCAAAAAGATCTTAAGTTAAGAATTGACAACAAATAAAACGAGCCAAATAGTATAAAGAATAGTATAATATATATATATTAAATAGAGACTATGAACATCTCAAGAAATCTTAACAATATACTTACTACCGGCTTCCCACATGTTTCCTGCTCCAACACCGGATCTGGGCCAAGCTGGGCCAAGCACGAAAAAACTCACCCGACTCCCAGTGGTTCAAGCGTTTGGTCAAACGCTTCTTGCTACTATAGTAACAAGTGCATCGCTGCACTAGCAACAAGGGTATTACTAGTAGTAACAAATAGCTACTAGGTGGGAGGCCATCGCCACTAGGGTGGAGGCCATCACCACTAGGGTGGAGGACATTGCTAGTAGGTTGGAGGCCATTACTACTATACTAGTAGCAAATAGCTACTAGTAGCAAGAGAAGTGTTTGGGCACCCCGCTCCAGTGAGTGGATGTCACACAAGAAATCCTTTTTCGACGCACCTCCATGTGTTTGGCACCTAACTCCATGGAACTGCTCGTGGTTTCCATGTCGGGGGTCACCCTTTGCAGAGCCAAAACCATTCCTTCTCCCCTCACTCCGACATGGGAGTCAAAACCATTCCGACATGGAACTGGTGCCCACTCACGTGGTGCCGACTTGGGATCTCGCCCGGTTTCGCCCACAGGTGGACCGGACCGCGCCCGGCTCGCGCGGCGAGTCACCGGGAGCGCTTGGTGCGATCGACCTTGAAGGCGGACGATGTGGGACGACAGGTGATGCAAAAGGGCGTAGTTTTTCTGCAGAACACTTTGAGGCCCGCGCGAGATCTCAAAGGTAAAACAAAGAAGCAAATCGCGAGTGCGAGGATCACGGAGAGTTTGGTAGGGACACGGGGCACCTACGAATATGTTCCCAGTTTGATTCGATGGAGTTTTTCAGGTGTCAGCATAGAGTTCCAAACTGGCATTGACAAGGAGAAACCAAACACGAAAAGGAGAGGAAGGAATGAACGAACCACAGAAACCACTAAGTCGACCAAAGTTGAAGTCGGTCAAGGTGCTAGCGTGCTTGAAAGGGTGTACCTTGATTCCCTTTGAAGGGCGCTGTTCTTGTTTGCAGTTGTTTTGTATCACGGTTTTTCTTTGGGTCGTTTTTTCTTGTGGTGATGTGGTTTCATGATGAAGATTTCATAGGAGTTCTTGTTTGATATCTTTATAATTCTTTATATATATAACTGTTTGTATAATGCGAATATCCTGTACATAGTATTCAGATTACTTGAGGAACAAGAACGCCTTGAAGGACCTACCAACTGTGAATGTCCACCATTCGGATACCATTGAGCTTCACTCACAGTCAATCCTTCCAGTCCCTCTTACCTTTTGTGTCCAGGATGGTCCCAGGTACTTGGAATCTCATGTACCTGGTGTGAATACGCCAGGAACCGAAGCAACGAGTGTGGGGTGTCAGGCTGCCTGGAGCAAGTTCGGTCTCGAGGAGGACCCCGAGATCACCGAGTGCCTTCCGGTGACGAAAGGGCGAGGTGACGGTGCGAAACGGTATGACAAGAAAGTGTGAAACCCCAAGTTAGTCATTTGTTTGGTTAGATAAAAATACCTCACTATAGAGATACTGTGAAAAAAAAACTATAAACACAAAACAGTCCTTTACTTCGAAAAATCCCCACCATGGCAGGTCAAGGCATATCCACCATGCAGGGGTACGTAATTTGTTTCGTCTGCAACATCGCAAAGCAAGTCTGTCTCATTGCCCGCAGCTTGCCACCTGGCAGATCACTGACTTGAATCAGTACTCAAATGTGGCCAGCAGAAATGATGGAAAAGAAACATGCCAAAACATGTCAGAATACCACCGAATCAGTCATCAAATGTGGCGAGCAGTGATGAAGACAAACATGCCAAAACATGTCAGGCTACCACCTGGATCAGTCATCAAATTTGGCGAGCAGTGACGAAAACAAACATGCCCAAACATGTCAGAACACCACCTGAATCTGCGGCGAACAGTAATGGAAACAAACATGCCAAAACATGTGGATCTATATATATATATGGTGATGTTGATTGTGATCATTCAAGTTCACAACGCCTGCCTTTTCACGATTTCATCAACCACACAGGACGAAGATGTGGAGTCCCAAAAGGACTCAAAGTGACGAACATCAGCGCTGTATCGCAGAGTTTCGCAAAGCCACTGCCAGCTTTTCGACTCGAAGAAACTGGGCTGTATGCACACCTGGTGCGCATCAGCCCCAAAGACAGACCTGCAAAGACACGGAGCACAAGTCACTTGGTCACTGTAGTATACCTGGGCCCCCCTTGCGACCTCAGACAGTTGCTGCGACTTTAATGGGTTCTGGTGATTATTCCGCTTCACCTTTTCATACTCTACGATCTCAGACAATTGCACTGAAATCAAATCCACAAATATCCGCAATGCCACTTGACAACGCCAAGCTTTGCACGCTCCCCTGGCAAACAACACAAGCGACTCCTCACTGGCCTCCGGTAAGCGAGATGCATACATTTTAATGCGCACATCCGTGCCAAGCAGAAGCTGCGCAATTTTCACAGTGTCATCCCAGCTTGTGACAGCAAAAGGCCACGAATGCTTCACCATGTTTGCACCCACTTGGACCGGCCCGGACACAACCGGTAAAGTTCTAAACAGCACTGCCTACATCCGCATTCTTTGACTGTGTCATTGACTTCATGTGTTTTTGACAAAGCATGCTGGCTGCACCTGCTTGGACCGACCCAGGCAAAACCGGTCCTACACAGCAGTGCCTACAACCCTCATGCTCTGACTTTGTCATGCTGACTTCATGTTTCTCTGACAAAGCAGCTCCAGATTGAAGACATCATTGCTGAAGAATAGCTACCTCTCCGAGTGATGAAGACATCATGCCTTCCAGCCACGCTACCTCTCCAAAGCCAGCTATGTATGCTATGTTCTGACTTCCACTCCGACTCCCTCCACTCGCAGCCAGGCACCAGCCTTCACCCCTGCCGAAGCCCAGCGGCCATGTTTCATGACCTCTCAGCGGCTCAAGTAAGACCTGTCGCCGTCAACTCTCTCATATCAGTGTCCAAAACATTTACACCTGGTTCAACATCAAACCAAATTTGGTTGCCCACACTGCCCAGCCTCTGCAAACGGGCCAGGACACCAACACAAAATGAGCTGCCGCTATGTGGTCAAACGTGTGTTTTCAACAAATGTGTTCGAGATTTCCAAAAGACTAGCAAGGTCATCACCGATCTGGCCCCTAGCCGATCTAACCGCCTCACTATGCTCACAACCTGCTTCCTATACATACAAGCAGCTTGTTTTGCAAACCTCAAACATCATATATTGGCAAAAAGACTTCCTCGAGAAAATCACTGCAGGAATCTCAGAACTATCGTGAAACAATCACTGCACGAATCTCGGAACTATCACGCAGCCTTAAATAATGTTACACATATGTTCCACTCTAGTGGAAAAGCAAGAAGAGGTGCACATGACAAGACACAGATTAAGCAGAACCATTTTTTGTGACATTCTATACTGTTTGACATAAATTCTGATCTGGCACTGCGATCTGGCACTTGCTGTTGAGATCCGGCAGTGCCCACTTTGATCTGGCGCTTGCTGTTGAGGTCCGGTATTGCCCACTGCGATCTGGCCCTTGCTGTTGAGGTCCGGCAGTGCCCACTGCGTTCTGGCGCTTGCAGTTGAGGTCCGGCGCCCACTGCGATCTGGCGCTTGCTGTTGAGGTCCGGCACTGCCCACTGCGATTTTGCACATGCAGTTAGGGTGTAGCCGACTCCGAACTGGAGCTGGCATGGAGGCGAAGAGGGGACGAGGAGGGGAGGAGAGGAGAAGAGAGGAGAGGAGAGGAGCGGAGCGGAGTGGAGTGGAGTGGAGGGGAGTGGAGCTTGATAAAATCTAACAACCTTCACCTGGCAGGTGGGTAATTAAGCTTTGTTAACAACCTCTCCACTGGCTCTCTATGTGTTTGCATATTTTTCTCCGGGCTTCTGGTGGACCATGCAGATTGATGACTGACATGTGGGTTTGCAGTTTTCCAGGTACATGGTTGGCGTCGCATGCACGCTGATTGCAGAGGCCTGTGACACGGTAAATTCGCGACACTCGCGCCATTTTTTGGCCTTTTCGGCCATCGGAGCCTCTTTGCAACGGATCTTTTGACTTTCATGGAGGATTCATTTAGTAAACTTAAACATCAACATCCTATAGTGAACTGCAACGCTGAAGCAGCATTCTCAGCGATTCTGAGTGTTTGAGTGTCCATCGTCCATCGTCCAGTCCCACCCTTCGCCGTGGCGGTGACCCAGGCATCAACTTGTCAAGAAGCAGAGGCGGAGCTGTTCAGCGGCCCAGATACAGAGGTTCATTCTTTAGAATGTTCGTGATCTTTAGAGTGTTTCGTTGAAAGATCCATATGTTTCTCACTACACAGAGAATACCAGTTGTTCACCAAGCAATCATCCATGGATATATAAATTTTATCTATTCTTGTAATAACTACTATATGAAAGGGCAAGCAGTGATTGACTCCAACAGCAACCTGGGAGAGTCAACATGAGCCAACCTATATATTACCTGGTTGGACGGTTTCCGATGGTGAAGACTTTTCCATGCTCTTCCACTGGATGTTTTTTATCGTCGCCGTCCTTTCGGCCCACCCCAAACTGTGGGGGGCTCCGGAGATGACTGTGGTATGAGAGCGCTCTTGCTTCAAAATGTTTCAAAGACACAAATTGGGAGGGGGATGGCAGGAGGAAGTTCGTACGAAGAGCAGGGTCGGAAAGTTTTGGATAATAATTTGCTGTTTTGTGAGCCGTGTCACACCTATATAGTCATGTGACATTGCATCCCGGCGCAAAGGGAGGGCGCATCTCGCCTTTCGACCCTGGCATGGCAGCTGCGTAAAGAGCGCCAGAGATTGATGGGCTCCAGGCTCCGTGATTGCGTTGGTCAGCGAACGCCTATCCTCACAGCTTCGCGCAGATCTCCGCCGCCCCGCCCCATGTGGAGGCGACCTTCCATGAAGACCTCTGTGCCGACTGGGGCACAGAGGAGCAGGCTGCAGGCTGCTGACTTCGATGGCGTAGCCTTCGATGAGGAAGAAGAAGAAGAAGATGATGATGATGAAGCATATAAGAGTCAGACCGCTACGACTTCAGCGGCTCGGCTCACAAGACGCGACCACGTTGGCCATGCTTCTGAAGGACCGACAGGTCACAAACCACCCGGGGTCACCTTCGTCTTCGAAAAGGACGCTCTGCAGGCCGCCGACGACGTGGCTCGAGGGGTCATGCCTGGAGGCGACGCAGGCAAGCCCAATAGAGAAGCGGCCACATTCCAGCACCACCCAGCTTTGCCGGAGATGTTGAGGCTGAGATTTTGTATGAGGAGGTATCGACGATCCCTCTATCGGTGGAGCACGATAAGAAAGGAGTTGCAGCAGGCGCTGAGCGCGCTCAATGCATTGAACTGGAGACTATGCCCTTGAAATGGAGGAGATAGATAGATGATGACCGTTACAACATGGAGAACGGCATCGAGATCCTCCTCGCTGACCATCTTCCGGAAGGAGGCTTGATCATGGAGTTTGGCCCCCGCATGGTTTGATTATACAAGGAGAACCTGCGCATGCCTTCGTGAGGTGCTTCAGGCTCATGGAGAGGAAATGGCAGGACGCGCAGTGTCCTGACAAAACGAGAGCACTGAAATTGCACAGCTTTTCCGGCAGGACTCACTCTGACAGGTCTTGCGCGGCGCCATGCTCCAGCACTCCTTCGAACCTCGCAAAGCTCGAGGCTGTGCGACTAAGGGACGAGGCCGGTTCACGGCCAAGTGGAGGACCTGGCGGGCATCAGCCGATGATCCACCTGCTATTGAGGTCCAGGCTGAAACAGCGTCAACACATGCATAGTAGTGAACTTCTTTAAAAAACTTACAACAAAAGCAACAACTGGCAATGCAACTCTGACCGTGTAAGCTGATGTTGCCACATGTTTCCATGCCAAGTGGTGTGAAACTAGCCTGCAACAACAGCATCGTGTGTATAGCTGAGAACCCCAATCTACAAGCAACAACTCAAAATGCATAGCCAAGAAACAGGCCCAAAGTCTGTTTCACACATCAAGTCAGTGTGTAGCTGCAGCCATTAAAGCCACACAACACATGAGTGCACGCCTGCCGACGCAAAGGACCAAGGTGTTATAGCTGAAGACGATGCAGAGTTTGGGGAAGAAGAATGCCAATCTGATGACGATTGCATAGAACCAGTGGAAATTCATGATGCAGACCCCTTGATTGAAGTGGGCGCAGAACCCTCGGTTGAAGTGAAACCAACCATATCATCCTGGACCGCCTCAACCTCCCTTGCCGCCCTTTGCGTCTGCTGCTGTGAAGCGCCAACCGCCGATGCTGTGTCCGATGCCGACATGGACGACAAAGATCAAGTCAAAGGAACCTTCAAGGAAACGGGCTTGCGTGTTTTGCATCGTTTTGTGATGGATTGCGCAAAACCTACGCTATCGTCACATTGCATGTTTCGAGACGTGTGAATCAAATAGCAAAACATGAGCTTGGCCAAATAAATCAATCTAGCTCCTGAGCATGCGAGTGTATAGATGCGTGCGCCCGTGCATGATTGATCCCATAAGTAATCGATTTGTCCTGCGGCAGGATACCAAGCCCTTAGCTGAGATTTCTCCCAAATTGCCGGATTCTCTGGAAGGGCAAGCCGAGAAGGCTTGTGCGCATTCAAGGAGATGCCACAGTGGAATGAACACAGTTGAAAACACAACCAGCAATAGTCCAAGGTTTCAGCTGCGCGAAAAACGAATGAAAACAATGAAATGTTCTATCCATTTCTTCAAGATAATTTGAAACCAACCTTGGAACTACTCAACGCAAACCATCAACCAATCATTGTCATCATACTAAAACTAGTTGTTAAACTATATGCGTTTCTTGTTTTTTCAAAAATATCTTTCAGATACAACTTTGATTGTTGGCTAAACACTTAGCTGCCTTTAGTAAACTATCTAAACAGCTACAGCTAAACCATCCAATGTTTTATATACAAAAACTTTTACAACATGCCCAACCTTGAGCAAGTTTGTGGTTCATCCAAGATGCGGCCGAAGCAGCAAGCCTTGATCGTCGCTCAGATGAATGCCACTTCCTCGGCTACTTCCTTGGTGATTTGATCACACCAGGCTACACGGCCGGGAAGTCACCGGTCCTGATTCATCCAATCGCCGACGCAATCGCTCTTGGACTCGGTCCATCGGCTCACAATGAGCTTTGCAGAGAAGCTGGTGGAATTGGACATAGCAGGTCTACGTCGTGACATCTGCAAGAACTTAACGTGGATCCCCACTGCTTGACCAAGAGGAGCAAACCTTTGAGAGACGAGCTGGGGGAAGTGGCAAGTGACGCAAGCGAGCCACATATGGTGGTTCCATCAAAGGTCATTCGCCAAGAACGATTTTCGTTGCAAAGAGCCCCTGAGGTGCGACCACCAGAAAGTGAAACCAGTGCTACTTTGCTGTCTTGTGAACCATGTCACACCTAGCCATTTGGCATTGCGTCTGGTGGAACGGGAGGGAACGTGCGATCTCGACTCGACCCTGGCATGGCAGCTGGATGAAAGAGCACGGCCTGAGGAGGTCAGGGATTGAGGGGCTCCAGGCAAGGCGACCTCCCAGTTCGACTTCCTGGAAAAAGGAAGGTATTGGTTGGATCAGGGTTGCACACCCGGACTCACCCTATTCCTTGGTGGTCTCCCAAACCCAACAAAAGAAGAGAACGCGTCACAGCTCTTAGACCCATTCGTTCCGCTTGGCAGATCAGGTTGCAGAGCTTGGGGCCAATCCTGCAGGCTCAGGACTGGGTGGAAACCCACCGGTCACGGGGCACGTCCGACTGGTCACCGCGGTGGTTTCCACCAACCGGCGCTGGAAACAGGGTGGTTTGGAATCTCCTTGAACCGGGGTGGTTCAAGCAGACCGAGAGCAGAAAAGATGTGTTTGGGTGCCTGTGGAGAGGATTTTTCATTGGACAACATAATTAGAACAAAAGGTTGTTGCGCTAGTTGGCAACTTGCTAAGAGTAATGATGTGCCTGGTTCTGCTATTTCCACAGGTCTGTCCCGGTTACCAAAGCATGTTGCTCTATTACTATTTGGCCCCGTCCCTCCTGGCCATCCCAACCCCCAGCCATCCCAAATCAATTCCCTTTACAATGCAGCATCCGCTTGGAAGCGATGCCACAGCAAGTTCGTTTACTAAGCAATCAAAACACATGGTGGTCATAGCGATGAAGGTGATGTTGTTTGTGAAGGCAATGACAAAGATAACCGGCGTCCTTGCGTCACTTGCGAAGCCAATTATCATGCAGAAAGCAAGAATGCCAAAACACCTTGGGCAAAACAAACGAAGACACTTTGCAGAATTGTTTGCAAGGGGCGCTGGCGGCGTTGTTTAAAAAATACACCGGCATAGACCACAGATAGCGGGCGTATAGGTTTGCCGCGGTGGGCTGTCACCGCAGCGCGCAACATCAGACCAGTCCACCAATTTGCGCAACGTCTATCAGCTGAATGCACCCGCGTTGCCCAACACAGACGTAAAACTGCAAGATCGGCAAGGGCCAGCCAAAGCTGCCGGGACGACGTGATGATCATTGCTGCATAACACGCTGTCATGCGAAATGTGACGGCATGTCATCCCTGGCATGACATGATGTCTTCCCTGGCATGACGTGATGTCGTCCCTGGCCTGGCATGTGGGCATGACGTGATGTCATCCCTGGCATGCCATGATGTCCCTCTGGATGACATGGTGTCATCCCTGGGCATGACATGATGTCATTCTGTGGGCATGAGATGATATCATCATGTCAACCCTGGCGTGACATGATGTCATCCCTGGCATGACATGATGTCATTCTTGGTATGACATGCCATGATGCCATGCCAGGCGTCACGTGATGTCACCCTGGCATGACACGATGCGTCCCTGGCATGACGCAAAACGGAACGCCGACCGACCCAGCATCTGCGCCAGCAAAACAAAACGCCGAGCCAGCGCCAGCATCAGCACGGCAGCAGCACCTGCAAAACCAAAACGCCGATCCAGAGCCAGCACCT
>CAXAMN010003558.1:229256-263391 GCA_963970005.1 Durusdinium trenchii | reverse complement strand
GGCAGCAGCACCTGCAAAACCAAAACGCCGATCCAGAGCCAGCACCTCCGCCTGCACCAGCATCAACACCGCAGCAGCACCTGCAAAACCAAAACGCCGATCCAGAGCCACACCTTTCAGAAGTTAGAAGAACCCTTATAGCCTGCAGTTATTTGGGGAAAATCAAACAATAAAGCTATTCTGGTTCGTTCTGAAGCCAAAACAAACACAAACAATTTATACCAGTCGCTCACTCGACTCGACGAGAACACCGGACCCAGCTCGATGAAAAACCTGGGACCCGACTCGACTTCTATTGCGTTTCTTGGCGACCTGTCAAAATGTCGAGCCTCGATCCGGCTGAAACTGGCACCGTGAAATGGTTTCGCTGCTGAAGTGGGTCGAAGCCAGTTCACTTTTTCACCCTGATCAATTGACCTTGTTTGGTAATCTATTTTGTTCGTTTATGGTGGTCAACCAGGGGAGACCCATACCCATAGGCCCATAGGCAAACTATAGGTTTGTTTTCAACGGCCGTGGGGTTCGGTGAAACATCAGGATCGTTTCGTAGCCAGAAAATCATTCGACGTGCTCAAAAAATCGACGGACTCGGTGGTCTTCGGGGTGCCCAGGCTGCAACTGCCGTGACATTTTGGATCTTTGAGCGGCCTCTGACACACTAAATACGTATACAAATATAGGACAAAATTGGTTCAACATATTTCAACATGGTTCAACATGGACATGGGAACATCAAGGAAATCGTGCAAAATTTGTAGTTTTCGATTCTCAAACAGAGCTCAAAGATGACTTTTTTAGATGAAATTGACAGAAACGAGAAACCGCTGAAACAGGGTCCAGACAAGGTCCATGCAGTTCCTACTCTTGCACGTTAATTAGGAGGAACAGGGCCACAGACTCTAAAATATGTCGTTGATGTTGAACAAGTGTTTTTTGGTTGACGGATTCGGCAAGCTTTGGGCTCCACATCGGCGCCGAAGACAGAGAGAGAAGGCCAGCACCGAACGGAAGCACCGAAGCGCCGAACGGATGCGCCGTGTGCGCAGCTCACTGGTTCGCTATGGATGGGTGGAAGCACGTGGTCGAGAGGACACGGCGCAGATTGCTTGGACGGTGTGGACAATGATGTTGGGCAGAGTGCAGGGAGTTCACTTGGAATAGAAACCATCCTGAGTTCCATACACATGCACGAACATAATTTGATTCGCGCCACCAGACTGGGGAGAAGAAGACGCCCAAGGTTCTATTTGGGGACATGGAGGATCATGGTGGTTCATTTGAGGTCTCATGGTATTTTGGTGTTCCTTCTGAGAGCATTCAGGGAGTGGACGTAGTGAGGACATTTTCAGCACATACTGCAAGGACTCGTTTTCAATAACCCCCCCCCAACAGGATGCTCAAAAGGAAAAATTAGGGCCCGTGCCAGCTAAGCTCACTAAAACACATAGATTGGATTTAGAGGTCACACACCCCAAAAAGAGATGTATAGACAAACGATACATTAACAACAATATGAACATATAGAGATGTGCAATAATATTGAGTAGAATGAGAGTAGAATTTTCTCACTTGTGTTTGTTTATTTTTGTTATATATATTATGTTGTTTTTTCAACAACAGTTTTTGACTTGTCATATTGTGGATGTTGTATCGTTTGTCTTAGCTTTCGTTTTTTGGGTTGAGAATGTGTCTTTTTGAAATTAACACATCTCATGCCCGCCCCCACTTATCCATGCAAAAAAAACTCGGTACATCCACCAACACTGTGTTGCCGCTTTCCAGATTCCATGATCTCTTTGCTGTATATAATATAGTGTGTATATATATATATATATGAAGCTACTAGGGTGGATGCCATCGCTATTGGGTTGGAGGCCATCGCTACTAGAAACAATAATATATTACTGATGCTGTTTTGAACCTCACTGGTGTGACCCCCCCAAAGCCACCCCCCCAAAGCCTTCAAAGGCCCTGATGTGCGAAGCTCGCTGCAGGAGCTTCTCGAAGCACTCGCTGCGGGGCAGCAGGGCTCATGTGCGACTGAGGGATGAAGTTTTGAAGCTTCAGTTTTAGAGCCAAGATTGTCAAAGTAGTAGGCTTCATGATCACCACACAAACTGTTTTGATCATTGTTGGTGCAATTCATCCGAGCTACTTTCAAAGGATGCGTTGATATCTACAAGAAGCGGTTGACTGTGTAGAGTTGAGAGAAAACATGGCACCATCAATTTTGTTATATTTTGTTCACACTATCAACATTGTTCCAGCTGATGTTTTTGAACGGAAATGACTCTAAACATCCACCACCCAGAAAGCTCGGTCGCTCAGTCGCTCGGGTCCGACGAGGCCGGTACCGGTGGTCCGGCCGCTGTTTTTCACGAAGTGTTGAAGCACTCAACACGTCTTGGCACCAATCCCGAAGGATGAGTGCCACTGATTTGTTTTCTCCTGCATGGACTTGACCCCTACAGTCAAATGTTCATATACTCGACTCGAGTCTCAGGCAAGTTGCTTTGGCTCTTAACTGTTTTCTCAGAAGCCTGTACCTCCGATCCTGGTCTATCTTTGCACATCAAGACCGGTCTAATTCGAACCGATGAACATCCGGTTCCACCTTCGTTTGGTCCACCTGGTGGGCTCGATCCTGGCGGCTCGATCCGAGGTCTACCGGAAACCGGACGATGTGCCGAGCCACCAGGCAGCACATGAGAGGCCGGTGATGTTTCATTTGGATATTGTTTAAGGCGTTGTAAAGTAGCCATTATAACATATTATAGCCATTATACGATATTATACGTATTTGGAAAGTGGATCCACTTTCAAAGAACCTCTTCACTGGGTGCTTGCAACTTGTAGACATTGTAGACTTCTGAGACTGGATCACTCATGGAAACCTGGGTTTCTGAAGGTGTGTTGCCTTCCTCGAACAACGCCTAAATCGCATTCGAGACCGTGCGCGTGTTTGTGGTGATTTCGCGCAGACCTGATGCGAGCTGGCCATTTCTGCTCCGCGGTGGTGCAAGTGCTTGGAGCAAAGCCTGGCAGCGAGAGTCATTTTTGGTGCCTGGGCCGCCTGTGGGACATATGATCCGATCCCCCCACAGGGGGTGAGGGCACAGCATGAATCTCCGGCATGAAGGCACGGCGCCGGTAGTCACAAGCTCAGCTGATACTTCAAGGCAGTTTGAGTCCAGATCTTCAGTCCAGATACGGTGAGGAGGTCACATACGGACCCCAAGCATCACATAGGATCAATTTATCGAGAGTCAACCACACACGGTCAACCAACAAACAGAATCGGTTGAAACAAGACATGTTCACGATTTTTTGGACTTTGCCACGGTGTTCCTGATTTCTTCGGCCGCGATCCAACCGATGATGACCGAGGAGCGCTTCGGCCAGCAGAGCTTCAAGCTGCGTTCCTGTCGGCATTTACACGAGCCGCTCGGCTCGAGCATGAGGCATCAGGCAGGGAGCAGATGTGTCATGTGTCATGAAGGTCTGAGAAGACATGAGGTACTGAAGGAGATCCGGTGCTTTTTGTTCAACTGAGCATACACTGTACAAACACCAACGGTTCTGGAGCTTGTGGTGAGTCCGACGAAACAAAGTCATGTTTTGGTTGGTTTAGACCCAAGGGGCTGCTGCAATTTTGCAGCTCCATGTATACGGAATGCCAGACAGTCGATTTGTCCGAATGTCAGACCCCAAGCTAAGTTGCCTTGAGAACCCCGGAGTTTGGAGGTTGATCAGACCGGGTCCGTTCCGGTAATCCCACACGAAATTCCACCGAGGTATTCTTATGCTGGTCCGTGGCATGCAGAAGTGGCATTGATGCCTGGCTGCTTGGGGAACGTGGATAGGGAGTGGCTTGAGTGGCGGCTTCACAACGCTTCCTGTGGGAGAGAGGTCAGTCCATGGGAAGTTTCAAACGGACCGCCACAGTTCGCACCTTTAGTTCGCGACCGTAAACCACAGAATGGTCACTTAGTACGGAGAACTACTATATAGAAATACCACAAGTCAATTACCAAAAGAAAAGCACGGCAAAGTCCTGTTGCTAGATCGTTTTTTACACTTGAAGAGGAAACGCATTGAAGGTGTTTTCCTGTGTTTTGGGCCTGAAGCCGCTTGTGATGCCCATTTGACAGTTTTGGTGATCGAACACAAACGCTTGGTGTTTGCAGGTCAAAGCAGGATGTTTCTCAGCCCTGAGGAGTATTAGTATAGGAAATATGGAGATATCAATTTTAGACTATATTTTTTGCGCAGGCGACGCTGGATCATGGTTGAAAGAGTCGCTCGCAGAATTCAAAAGGTAAGTTTTGCTGTTCGGAACAGTACTTGTTACAAGTACCACGCTAGTAGTAACAAGTGCCACGCTAGTAGTAACAGGTGCCTTACTAGTAGTAACAAGAAGCTAGTAGTAACAACGCCTTTTGCACCTTGCACTTTGCATGATGTTGCGTTGCGAGGCGTCCTTTGTTCGGCCCAAAGGGCCATGGTTTTTCCGGACCGATGCCGGACCGGACCCAAAAACGGACGGCCCGTGAGTCCGCATTGGGACTCCGTCTGTTTTGTTTGGTTTTTCTCTTTCAGAGCGGAACCCAACATTCAGCGGAACCATGCTTTGGTGCCACTGATTTTTTGCTGAGTGTGTAGGACATCGTGTAGGAGAGTCTAGTACGACTTGAAGACGTGTGGGGAGTTGGTACCGAAGAGTGGGACAGGCCCTTTCATCGTTCGGATCCACTCAGAGGAACACAAGGTGGCGTGAAATTATTCAAGGAGTTGTAGAGAGAATTAACTCTGACGGACCGGATTGGAGTTGTAACTTGTCAGAGCTTGAGCGTCGACCCACCTGGCATTGGCAAAAGTGAAGCAATTTTGGGAATGCAAAGCCAAGTGGCCAACTGAAACATTTCCACAAATATGTTTTGCATTGGGGGGGTGCCAAATCATTGTGACCGTCCGTAGAATGAACATATCACTTAGTAGTAGCAGTATGTGTTCAAAAGAAATCAGCAGATGCCCATGACGCATCATCATCCACGCTTACAGTGAATTGTAAAAATGGAACCGATGGAGATGGAATATTACGAAAACGGCAAGCCTTGCCAGAGGACTTCCGCAACTCTGAGGAAGGACTACTTGAACGGCTCCTTTCCTGTCCATGACGATTTTCCTCTGGTGATTTTTGAAGATAGTCCGACTGCTCAGTTGATCGACTCGATTTGGCCCTCGGTAGATCGGTCGAACAGTAATTAGTACTGTCACTGGTCACAACTAGAAACTGTGGGGAGGGAAATGGGACCATGTGAGACGATGCATGTGTCAAGTTTTTTGCGGAAGATCTTGGAATGCAGGCGTTTGTTTCACCCTTTAAAACACATGCCTTCATCAGCGTGTGGGCCTAAAGATCCTCCGTCGTGTTTTGGTTAAGCTGCTTCTGAGGCTACCTACCCTGCCAGTTGCAGCGTGACCTCTTCTCGGGCAGTCAGCGTCCTGAGGTCTTGTTTGGGAGCCCTAGGAATCGGCAGCCAATCGATGCGGAGCTTCTTCGTCGGGTTGTCAAAACAGGCCGCGTTCGGTGGGCGAATAGCTGTTGGGCGAAGTGGGTGGAGAAATGTGGAGATGTGCGCCGAGCCCAGCACGGGGTTTGATTTTGGATGGTTGGCTTTTTGGCTATAAGCTTTTTTGCGTGAACTCTTTGGAAATTTGAATACTCCCAATGAGGTATCCCGTGCTCCACACTCACTCGACCCCCCGCTGTTTTCCATGCAGCTCCCAATTTCCGGCCGAGGTCCCACATCCACGCGGAGCCCATCTTCAGCCTGGGCCGGCGGCATAGCTATGTAGCCTTCCACCGCCGGGTACCTCAGAATTGACTATCTTGCAGGGAACATGGGATGAAAGTGTGAGGGATGATGCGAGCTAGTCACGGAAGGGTCGTCTTAGCTACCTGAGTTCTATCTTGCGTAAGCAAGGGGGCTGCATCGTTGAAAGTCCTGGATTTTTGAATATATATCAATGTAATGATTTATTCGTCGGGGGAGGGCCCTCCCCCCCTCTCCGGCGGTTCAACTCCCACTGTTGGGCATCAAGATCATCATCATACATGAGATGATTTTGGCAAGGTCAGGTGAGGGTTGTTAGATTTTATGTCGGCTGCCTTGCTCCTCCGCCTCCTCCTCGTCCTCCTTCTCCACCGCCTATACTTGACCGCCAATCGCCGGATGGCAGTGCTCCCCGCCGCACCTCAACCGCCAGCTCCGGACGGCAGTGTTCCCCGTCAGCGGACGGCCGGACCTCAACCGCCAGTTCCGGACGGCAGTGATCCCCCGCCGGACCTCAACCTCCGAATGGCAGTGTTCCCCGCCGGACCTCAACCGCGAGTCAGAAGATATGCCAGATAGAACGCCAGAAAGAATGTCAGAAGACGCCAGAAAGAATGTCAGAAGATGTGCCAGAAAGAATGTCAGAAGATATGCCGGATAGAAGGTCAGAAGATATGCCAGAAAGCGTGTCAGAAGACCAGACAGCTGTCCGAAGAGATGCCATAAAGGATGTCAGAAGATATGCCGGAGAATGTGTCAGGAATTATGTCAGATGAAAGAATGTCAGAAGATAATATGCCGGAAACATGTCAATAAATGTCAGAAGACGCGCCAGAAAGAATCCAAAAACAATGTTTCCATATGTTTCAATATGTGCCAGAAATGTTGTCAGATTGACATGTCATGGTGGGAATCACACGAAGTAAAGTGATTATACTTGAACTTTGGTTGGGTCTCAGGTCATTTACAGAGATCCAAGAGACATATGGTGCCATCAGTGGCATCATCACATAGATTTGGTGATGAGGAGAAGAAAGAAGAGGACATATCTCCGCGCTCCTTCGGTGAATTTTTGTGGAGAGCGGAAAAGAAGTGAAGGAAGAAGTTCAAGAGCTTCAACTGCCACTGTCGGCATCATTGTAGATGAGCCCTACCTATCATTCACCCCTCAAGTAGTTGTGGCAATAAGATGCAATAAGATGAAGTAGTGAGAGTTGTATCAACAGTAGATGATGTCGTCAAGAACCATAGTGGGGAGCACTGCCGTCCGGAGCTGGCGGTTGAGGTCCGGCTTGGAATACTGCCGTCCGGAGCTGGCGGTTAAAGGCCATCGGGAGCTGGCGGTTGAGGTCCGGGGGAACACTGCCATCCTGCACGCGCGGTTGAGGTCCGGCGGGGAGCACGTGCCATCCGGAGCTGGAGGTTCTTGCATCCGGAGCAAGTGGCCGGGAACACTGCCGGGCGTCCTCGCAGTTGAGGCCGGGTGGCGGGCGAGGCGGAGTGCAGCTGACTTAAGATCTCCTGACAGGTAGCAAAAACAAGTAAAAAACACATGGACATCTCTATAGCTTTCACTGGCCATAAGATGCAACAAGGTCTTCATGGTAGCTGGTAGCTGCCAAACGACATCGACCCGGACCTCAACCGCCAGTTCCGGACGGCAGCGATCCCCGCCGGACCTCAACCGCCAGCCCCGAATGGCAGTGTTCCCCGCCGGACCTCAACCACGAGTCAGAAGATATGCCAGATAGAACGCCAGAAAGAATGTCGGAAGATGTGCCAGAAAGAATGCCAGAAGATGTGCCAGAAAGAATGTCGCATGTCAGAAGATATGCCAGACAGCTTTCCGAAAAGATGCCGGAAAGAATGTCAGAAGATATGCTAAAAAGAGTGTCAGAAGATATGCTAGAAAAAGTGACCAAATGAATGTCAGAATGCCAAAATATTGTTTCAATACGTGCCAGAAATTTTGTTAGATTGACATGTCAAGGTGGGAAACTCGAAGTAAAGTGATTATATAATATTATATATTTGAATTTTGGGTAGGTCCCGACGGAGCCCGTCCGCCTAGCGTGGCTATTGGGGAACAAACGAACAAACACAAACACATCCACAAACACGCAATGCAATCACATATTTCTCACTTGTTTCAGGCACCTTGGTTGATTGAAGTAGCCCAGGTTACGCTCAAACCGCCCAGACCGCCTTGGTTCGAACCGTCCCAGATCCCACCTGAAACACGTAGACGACTGAATGAGATGAAAGGACCTGGTCGATTCCCAGGTCGAAATGCGTCCTGGATGGGCCAAGTGCTGGGTCGAAGCGCTTGGTTTCTGGCACCGCCTGAGGTCCAAAGGCGGATATTTTTTCCGGTTGGGCTAAGAAGTTTCAAGGGCCCACAGAATAGGACACTGTCTCAGACTAAGATGTTTTCAGTTTTTATTGTAGTTCATTTGTATTTTTGTTTATCTAGTAAGAACAATGAGAGTTTTTGTTTGTCCGTAATCTAGGTGCGCACTAAAGTTCCACTGGATGGTTCGCTTCACGGCTGACCATTTGTGAATGCTCACACACTAGTCAGTCCTGATGGTATAAACAGTTGTATCATACCGCAGTCACACAAACCATGCTGTATTTCGTGTGTGCTTACACGTTGTCGCTAATCAGGTGTGACAATTTTGCCATCTATGCATGTATGTCTACAGACCACCATTGAAATGTGAAGGACCTTGGTTTCAAGGGGAGCTTGGACTCTACTTCCTATTGGCTGTCCCTTCGTTCTCCCGAGGATCCGGTGAAAAAAAGGAACAGGACGGTTCTTCTAGGCCGGATCGGCACATGGCATAGATCCCAGATAACAACGAACTAATTTCAAAAAAACTAAGCACCTGCGACCAGAAATCAACCAGTTCGCACAAAAATTAACTTAAGAACTTCCAAGTGAGGAGACAGGTAAGGAGACAAGGCAGCAAGGAGAAAAATGGACAAATAGTAACCCCAGAACTTAAGCCTTTCTCTGGTCTTGGAGTCTTGAACATACACTTGTTACAACATCAGCTCCTGGTGGATTTCATGTCCAAAAAGGGCGAGAGATGCCGCCACCGACTAGGCTGGAGATAGCCGAGCCATGGAACTATGTGGCTGAGAAGCCATCCGAAGCATCTCATTTAAAGCCAATCGGGCACGGAAAACATGGTGGTTTTTGTGAAGATTCTTTTTAGCAGTGGGTTTGGAAGGCGCATGATAGCGCCCAATCTTCGAGCCAGGGCCATACAAACCAAGGGAAAGATATAGCCTATATAATACTATATAATGATGTTCCAAGACATGTTTCAGTGGTGTTGTCACATTTCAACTGATCTGGGGACAACGGGGACAACTAACTATTTATTGGATTTGTTCCCATCTCATGGTGTTTTTGGGGGCTACAAGTGACAAGTTTTGGAAGACAGATGCAAAGCTTCACCATCATGAAACTCATGATTGTGGAGTTGGGATATGACATACGCAACGTAGAGACAATTTTCAGCATGATAGGGCCAAGAATGGGCCAAGAGTAATTTACGATATCGTCATGTTCTTCTTCATCATCATCCTTTGCTTCAGATGCAGGTCGCTTGGAGGAAGTGGACTACCAACCACCCAAGCATTGCTACTAACCGTCAGCTACTCGTACTGACCCTGATGTTTCATGACTGATGCATACTGATGCACTCTTAACTATTGACCACTCCACGACTGAGGCTGGTTCCTTGCATATTGAAACCCGCACCAGTTGTTGGGCTAACGGTCTAAACAGCTGCCCCAGGTCATCGCATGCGTGTGTGAGCCGGGTGATGTGCTCTACGTGCCGCAGGCATGGTGGCGATCCATGTGGTTTCTGGGATGGGAAGGAATCCGGTGGAGGGGTCAGAGGGGCAAGGGCAGAGGGCTCTCCTTCAAAGAAACACAGAAGTCTTCGTCTTCAGGGAAAATGCGCGTGTGCTGTCGAAAAGATTTGAGACCTACTTTGTTTTTGGACTTTCCACCATTTCCCACCCAAAGAAGGCTGGTGCACACCAATCACTTGCAGACTGCTTGGGCTTCTTTGCTGGTGTGTTCCCGTGACCCGACCCCCAAGATGCTTCAAGACCCCGTGGTGGGCGAGAACCTCAGAACCATAGACAGAACCAAAGCGAGACAAGCTGCTTCACATGAACTGCGTAGGAATCGCATATTCAATGTGCGAAGGTTGCGGTTGCAGAAGACTCAAGTCGGATGAGGTGCAGTACAGAGAGCAGCTTAGTAAGGCAAACCAATGTTTGCATCTTGTATTGTTGACAACCTTCGTCCTTGTTGTGTGAGTTCCGGAAGACAATTGCACCCTTCAAGCTTGAAACTCCCCAGAATTTTCCGAGGACATCCTCAGGTTTTTCACTGCATCACTAGGCTTCCAGCTGATGAGTTTGTGGCCAAGCTCAAACCCACCTTTCAATGTTCCTCCCAGGAGCAAGAAACTGTTCCTTTTGCGTTGGATGGTGTCAATCCCCTTTTGGAGAAGACTTTATACCGGTTTCCGGGTGCCTTAAGCACGGCAAATCACCGTTTTGGAATACAACATAATACAACTATGTTGGAAGACAACGATTCCCAGACTCTCACAGATCCAAAAAACAAGATGATTGGGTCAAAGCTGACCATTTCCGACAGGTCACAACGTCTTCAACACCCAACGCCCCACCCAGAAGGTCGCCCAGTCAGTCGATGTGTGTCGCCCATAAAAGCATGTCCAGTAGATAAAGCTGAATACCCACGCGTTGGTCGGGGCAAACCGCGGGCATGTTTCGCGTGTGAATACATGTTTTTCGTTGTTCCTTGTTGTTTGTGTGTTCAGCTTCTCAGGAACTTGGATGACCTTTCGCTGGGCATGGGCTGGGAGGGTGCTGATCATGGAGATTCAGACTGGGATGAAGCTATGCATGCGCCTCGACAGCAAGCAGTCGACCTAAAGATATGCTGTGCCCGGCAGCGGTTGTGGTCCTTTCAGTGAAAAGCCTCACATCACCCAACTGCATATTGCAACCTCTTCATGTTCATATGATTTGGTTCATTTGTTTGATATGAACAATACACGGCTATTTCCGACTATATCAAAGAATCGGATAGGTCAGGATTCGGTGCCCAAGGCATCAATTGAAGCAACAACAGCTAGACGCAGCTAGACTCATCGAATCCTACACAAGATTCCACAAGTGAGCATTCCACCATTTGTCCGACTGATTCAGCATACCTGCAATACCTGCCAAAAGTGTCGCCCATGAAATACATCAGTTTACACACGTCTACACTCCGGCATTTGGTCCAAATCAAAATTGGACTATCAAGAAGCGAGTAACAGCAAGGCTCTCAATCGGAAAGTCACACTAGTCACGGCAGAGTTTGCACCAGCATAAGGAACATGTATATTGTATAATATGTTAAATACCTCCATGTTGATACCATTTTCGTGTTCAAGTGCGTGTTGGGTCCTTTATTTGATTCTCACCCGGGGGGAATTCCGTGGTCACATCGACCAGGTCGGAGTACCTCTTGCTGACTTGTTTAGCTGGTCCGTGTGACTTACTTTTCCATGATCAAAAGCTCAGTTATTTGCTAAGTGTCCCTGGTCCCTGGTCTTGAGGTTTCGGTCTACTTAGACTCCATGCAAAACTGTGACCTGAAGAAAGGATGGTACTGGGCACTCACCACACTGGGCACTCGCCATATCTGCTTGGCACTGGGCACCAAGGCAGTGGCCGACGGCGATTTGCAGCTCCTGAAATCTCTAGATCCACAGGTCTCCCAGGAGCTCCGGGCGGAAAAGCGGACAGTCACGTCGAAAGGGTTTAGATGGAATGCCGCCTGAAGACGGTGTTAGAGGTGCTTTGTAATCGCTCTAGACAATGAAGGAAACTACAGGTATCCTTGTACAACGATGAACACTGCCAAATGGCCCCGGAAGACCATTTTTGAAAATATAGCATCTTCAACAAACAACCTTCCGTTCATGACGTATCTCGACAACGCAAACACCATTTCGCAATATCTTGGCCCCCGCGTGGGGTGGTTGTTGGTATTTGTGCAACCAGCTCATTGTTCCCTTTCGGTGAGTCTTCTAAAATTAGACGCTTAAATGTACAGCAGGACCCTGGGTCCCAGGCTAGGGTGGAAAACTTGTAAGCCCGATGAAACATTCCCCACATACTCACAGAGTTGTACAGGTTTGGCACCCTCACATAGCAACTACTTCTTGGCGCAAAGCCAGAAAGGTGCTGAAAAATCTGACCATGAATACCTCGTATCAAAGAGGCTTTTCTGAGGCAGACCCTCGTGCAGACGTTAAGCTCTCTGGTTCAGGGTTCCAATCGCCGAGATGATCACAGAGGAAGACCTTTCAGACTTGAGGCAGACATATAGCTGTGTTGCAGAAACAGAGAGGTATAGAGATTGAGATGCTGTGTCTACTCTTACTCCAAACCACCGGAGTGGACCACAAGGAGATGAAGAACGTTTCCTTGGTCCATGACTTACATGACTTTTTCCTGTTGACACCAGGAGATGATGTACCTGGCTGCACGCACTGGAGATGAGGAGAGTTCTTTTTGCCTGGTGGGTGTGGCCTCACACGGGTTGCACCATTAACGTATGAACATAACATCAAACAAGCGTGACAGACCCAAACGTGCCCTTGAAGCAACAATGCCGTACTACATCGCCTTGGACTGCTTGGATGGAACTCATTTTCAACTATAGTTACATAGACAACAAGATATTTCTTTACAACTCGAATAGTGGATGAGACGTGCAAGCCATGTGTTCTCTTTACATATGCCACTCAGAAGCGCTCAGTAGTTTGACTGTTTCTACTACAGATGAAAGACAGATTTCTCAACTGCAATGATTTGACTCCTTTTCCAATCCAATTGATGCCCCTTCGGCCTTCATTGGTAGTTGTCCAAGACAACTGTTGCTGATTCTCAGCCAGCTCAAGATAGCTCATGTTCACCTCGAAACGCTTGAAGTTAAAAAATTAATCAGTCGGATCACATTCGAGCCGGTCCCTTGGAAAGGTCTGTCAGAGCCGAGCGATGCGTGACCTCGATTTGTCGCTACAGGGAGGGGTGGGTTTAGGGTGTCCACATCTTATATAGTTTTGTATTCGACACCAAGACTCCAAGCAGATTAGACAGACTGGACTAGATGCACTCACTTTCACCGCGGCAACTGGCTCCCCACGTGCGATGCTCCATCAGGAGGTCGTCGCCTATTTGCTGAGTCGCCTGAGTCATCCGTCGGATATCCACTGGGGCACGGTGGCGGCGGCGGCTGCGATCAGTGGACATCAGTGCCTTGGATCGAGAGGCAAACGGTGGGCAAGCCTGGAACGTGATCCATACCGGTGTAGGTGATCCATACCGGTGGTCAGGCAAGCCTGTTGGAAAGCGAATTTAGGTGCTTCAACATCTGAAAGAACCTTCGAAGGTATTGCAATTATATATCTACATACACTGCACATGTAAAAATATGCACATATAACATATATAATATATATATATAATACTATAAATAATTGATATTGATCTAGATGTTTAAAGACCCCTCCCTTCCCCGTTTAACTCGACACACAGGTATCGATTTCTTGAATGTCTTTCAATATCAGAGGACGCCCTCCGGTTGGTAGAAGGGGCTCAAGACATCCAACTCACAGGCAATCAGCCAGCAAATAATCATGGATGTCAAAGCCAGCCTTTTAAAATGCAATCCTTTCACCAAGTGCCCTCAACAGTTCCTACCAGACCCCAAAATGAGGACATCCTAGGTGCTGTGAAATCGAAAAAGCGATGGCATCCACCACCGTCCGCATCCGTTTGCCTATACCGAGTCCATGTGAGGTCTGCCTTATCCCTGCTGCGGAAAGGTGTGGCCTCGCATGGAACGGTGTGGCACCCCTGGGTGCTCCATGCAGCTGTGCTGTGTGGCCAGCTGGCCACGGTGGAGGCTTTGCTGGCAGACGGAGCTGCTCCGAAGGCCACAGATGCGCCATGGCCCATGGCTGCGTGGGGCTTCTCCCTGGGGTGAGAAGGAGTGCACAGGGAATGACCATGTTCCCCATGTGGGGGTCTGAAACAAGCAAATACAAGTGCTTGGAGAGAGGCATCTCAGCGATATCCCCAAAAGAGGCTTGAAACTATGTACTGTACGATAAGATGATGAATCACAGTGAATCCTTTGCTAGAACATGTATTGGAAGCTGTACCTACCTTCTTGGGGATGCAGAGGCAAGTCTGAGGTAAATCGGAGGGTGGCATACATGTGAATATATAGTATAGTTGTGAATCGTGTAGATGGTGTCTAGAAGCCGGAGGGATGGAGAGAATGGACAGATATTGTTCAATATCGTTGCTGAAGGACAAATCAAAGCAACGTAAGAGGTCGTACCTCTACAAGGGTTGCGTGATTCTTATTTGCTTTGCCATATTGGTCAATATATCCATCATATTCCATCATTATGTCAATATCATTTTGCAGCACGAACTGGTTCCTGAGCGGTTCAGCCTTTCCCAATGCATTGAGACTACAGCAATTCCTTGCTGCAAGTGAAGGTCCAACCACTTCCAAGGCTTTGACCGCGGACGAGTCAGCTCCTGATCACTTCATCCAGGAGTTGCGAACATACTGCCTCAGAGAATCTGGATTTTTTTTATGAAGACCATAATATGTTCAGGTTTATGGTTTACGAGTATACGGTTTATGGTTTAATGGTATATTATACTCCCTTTCCAAAGTACAGCGATTTTGCACTTCCATGTACGAGAGGCTGTTCATCTGCCTTCCTGATGGGTCCCTTTCCGCAACAAAGGGCAGGTGTATCAACAGTAACAGATGAGGCTGGATGGAAGAAAATCGGCCAACTTGAGCAGGTCTAACATGGTAGATGAAGTCTAGATTGCGGAGGTCTCCTTGCCGTCCTTGCCAGGATGGAATACCTTGGACTCCTCTACATTTAGCATGCTGGAACGGCCATGAAGACGTCGTAAACGCTTTGCTCAAGGCGTCTGGTGGTTCGGACTTGGACTTCGTGGGTAAGGAGGGGAAGTTGTCTTCTTCTTATTGATGAGTCAATGAGTGTCAACTTGCGTTTGCAGATTCCATGGGCCAGACATCTTTGATTTGCGACATGATGCGATGTTCAAATAAGTCTGATTTCACTTCGTAAACCCAGGCGGCATATCAAATGCTGGCATGTTGAACATGCAAATTGCTCAAACAACTGCGATGGCGAGTTTGCCCTGCTAAACCTCAGAACATCTTACGATGCAGAGATGCAGAAAAGCCTTCTTTGCCGCCTTGAAAACATCGGAACGTATCGGAACAGCGTGTCTCAAAATAAGGTGATCGGATGCAAAGCAATACAACACATTGACAATCACAAGCAAATTCACTATCCAAACAGGGTAAAAGCAGAGAGAACCTCAAGACCTCAAGCCCGCAGGAAAATCCAAAACAATCCAGAAGTAGCCCCCCTTCAAAGCTTAAGGTTGACCTGGTTGTGTTTGTTTTGATGCCTAGCACGTGCCTAACGCACCCAGGAGACGGCTCCTGTGCCTATGTGGCGTCCAGCGTCCAGCATCTCTGCTGGTGCTTCTCCATTGCATTTGGCCGCTCTGCGGGGACATCCCCAGGTGTGGCTGATCGGCTCCGGCGGCTGCGTACCTGCGTACGTTGGAGGTCGCACGGATGATGTTCACATGGGAAAACCAATCCGAAGGGGTGGCTGTTTTCAGCAGCTTGGGTCGCGATGTCTTCCGCTCGTGTCTCAGACATGTTTTCAAGAAATCGGAGCTGGTGCCAAAGCTCATGGACTTCTCCCGGGATTGACGCTCATCGAATCGGTGCAAGTTCGCGAGAAGAACGCTTTGAGAGCGCCTGCTACGGTTTCTTCCTTCTTTTGAATGCAGCATGTTGCATGTTGCTTTGCCATAGCAACAGTGGCAATTGAATTTGTTGATCATGTATAGAACAGGTTTCGATACAACAGAAGACAAGACAACATGAAGCATCAAATGCAGTGTTCACAGTGGGCTGGAACGCATCGATTGCAACAGCGGAGGAGCAGGTTTAGGGAGGCCCACAGCATCAAGTTACTGTACATCAAGTGGATCAAAACCCAAACCAGAGAGATGGTCGTCGGTGTGTGCATTCATCACAGTGACGTCACGTTCACGGTGACTCACCGACCATCTGTTCTTGACACCGGCACCGGCATCGGCGTGCATCGGCGCGTGCGCATCTGTTCCAATGGAATCGCTTTCGTCCTTGGATGGCGTGGTGCTGCAGGTCCTGCAGCATCTCCTCGATGCGGCACCTGAACTTGCGGATGCTGTAGATGCAAGTGAGGCACCCTTGCACAGAACTTGGCCGATGTGGTTTTTCCTCCGTCTCTTCAAGTTGTTTTGATGTGTGTTTTTCCTTCAAAAATGCAAGCTCTGCAAGACGAATCCCGGTTTAGTGGTTCAGCAGGGTGAATCTTTGTTCCGGCCTCCTGTGAGGAGGTGTCCAGTATTGAGTATGAACTTCTCAGATGTCGTTCGTGCCCCACCTTTGCTTTCCATGGTTTAGCTGCAACATGCGCACTGGTGTGTGTGTGTGTCATCAGTTGCACCGGCTGCAGTGAATTCTTTGCGTGATATGAGTTCCTTTCACTAGGAACACAAAGGGCAACTGCAGAAAGGGTGGTTATGAAGTAACTCATTATACATAATATATAGTTATTTATAGGCAATACACTGGTACACAAAACCATCATGAATCAAACAAACTGTTTAGTCTCAAAATGCAAGATCAAATGGTAGGTGAATTTAAGGATACATAATTTACCAATTGGTCAACTTTCAGGTTCCAGCATTCACTGGCAAGCCAAGTGCACTCCGACCGGATGGAGGCTACACCCCTCCATCGTGCTGCGCAGGGTGGAGATATGGAGGTGTGGTGCCTGAACCGGTCGTGAAGTGGGATAAGCTCATTCTGAATGGATGCACATAGTGGGCTATATACTATTTTTTAAACTTGTGAGTTGTTTTAGTTTTTGTCATTCTTTCGGGGTTGTTCATGAAACACTGTGCTTGTGATGTGGACGGCTTGGACAAGATCGGACTCGCAGATCGGATTGCACCAGTGGGACAAAAGAGCCTGGGAATCGAAATGGCCGAAGACGGCAGATTCACCCGTGGACTTTTTAGAGTATGAACTGTTCGTTGATGTGACTGAGTTTCAAACATGCATTGAGGCGTGAAGTCATGTTCCTTTTGAGCTCAGTACCTGCAAGTTGTTGTAGCCTTTTGGGGTTTACAGTACAAGTGATGGACATGCTTCTCGAGGATGATCCCTTGCTTTAGATTCGAACAGTGTCCGGGTGGCCCACAGTGACCAGAAGATCTCCAACCAGGTCAGGTTCAGTTACTTTGACAGTAATGGACACTCCTCTCGGAATGCCCAAAGTTGCAAAATTCTCTATCATAAAAAAGGAGCGCTAAGAACTTAGTGCCAAGATGTCACCCTCAACCACAAACAATGTGGTCTGGCACTGATCTCCCCCACAGCTTGCCCGGGCACCGCTCCTGTTGGAAGGTGGTGCAGCAGCTCCTCCTGCAGGGTGCAGATCCCGGCGCCAAGACCGGCGACGCCGGACTGACACCGTGGCAGGTGGCCGAGGCGCCTTGTGGACGGCGGGGGTTGGCTGTGGCATTCTGGTCCAGGGTGAGGTGCGTGTGGTTGAGGTTAAAAACATGGTGAACACATATACTTGAATGAGCATGATGTATGTAATGCAATGTATTGTAATGTAATGTACTGCAATGCACTTATGTAATATTAACAGTATGTATACCATATTTTTCCACGTATCTTTTCTGCTGTCGCGAGGTCTCAGCCTTTTTGGCTTGGAACATCAACGCAATTTTGCCTGTGCTGCATCCTGTGGGCCACATGCGCGCACCAGCTGTTTGCTAGCCTCCCAGTGGTCTTCTTTGCCAGGAATGGCATGGGCCTTGCATCTTGTGCAGTAGACCTTGCCTCCACAGCGCCACATTGCATGGCTGGGATGTCCCCTCCACGTTGCAAGGGGCTTCCATGCTTGGTCCCAGCAAGGTTCTTGGGCTATGAGCTGCAGCTTGTTCCGAGCAGCATTGCGCAATGCCCTCACATGTCACTTGCGGCACACCAGGTAGTTCGTCTGGAGCTCAAAGTCATGGGCCACTACACCATCCAACGGGCCGTTCATGATCTTCTTGATGAAGTCCATTTTGGTCTCCTGCACCTCTTCTGCGTCTTTGTTGCCCCCAGTGTAGGAGAGCCCTCAGTCTGAGCCTGCCAAAGTTCGAGCATCTTCATGTGCTTGTTGACCCTCTTTTTGCACTGGGTGCATTGAAGGCTGGTTCCCTTGAGTGTCCGGTGTCCCTGTGGACTGCTGGAAAGGCCCATGTCGGTGAAGAGCTTCTGGTTGGCTTCCCTAGCCTGCTTCCGCTTCTCTTTCCCAGTTTCACGCGCTTGGTGCATTAAGTGAGTGCATTCTTCCAACAAGTAGCGGACCCTCTGAGCCGACAGTGGTGCAATCCGCTGGTACCTGTGGTCCGGGCTTTGCAGCTCCTCCAACTCATGAGGCCTCAAAGAAAGATCAACTTCCTTGGCAGGCTGTATGGCATCTGCAATACGGTTGCGGACTGACCACCTGCTGGCATAGCCTTGAGCTGCTTCATAGTGACTTTGACCCGATACATTGGTCCAAAGTGCGCTGGTTGAGGTCGAAGAACCCATGGACCCATGCCTCACGCACGCACCGAGAGCACCTGTATGCCCAACATGGAGCTCAGATCCACATAATGCGCTGCCATGCGCAAGCCGTAGAACGCCCTTTCCAGTGTTTGTTTCCCCGGCAGCACTGCTATCACTGCGCCCTGTCTGTAAAGTTCACCGCCAACATTGGTGTGACGCACCAAAGCCACAACAGTGCTTGGGGCGGGGATCAGAGCTGGTGTGGGAGATGCCAATGGTGACCACCTCTTGTTGACGGAGTTTCACCGCATTTTGCCTCGTCCACGTTCCCCATGCCTGAACAGTGGAGATGGTATAGGCAGGAAGCTGAAGGAGTCCTTGTGACCAAAATTCCAGGTTCAGTCCATGTGCCAAAAAAGATGCACTGCCGTGGCCAGCTGTGGTGCTCGTCGTGATTTCATCATGCCTTCATGATGCTTCGCATTCAGCCTCATGGTTGGTCTTTTTACCCAGGCAAGCGCAGTAATATGATGTTTTACTAACAATTGAACCAACAATTCTTCACCAAGGCTCCATGAGCCATTTACTTCAACAATTAAGTAAAATATATTATGTGTGTGTTTTTTGCCTGCCCGTTGGACATTGAGGCTCATGGCTTCCCCGGAGTGACTTCATCAAGCGCCAGCGGCGGCCTGGATGAGCACTGACGAGTAAAGCTGTGAGGTGCTCATTGCGCTGCGAAAAAAATAGGAAAACGAAAAGCTCTTGGCGGCCAGTCAGACTATGAAGCCATGCGAGGCCATGCAAAGCCATTTAAACATTTGAAGTCCTAGCCACCCTTCACTCAGGATTACACCCGGCATGAACATGTTTTTTCAAGTTGTGCAGAAGCTAGTGTTTCAGTGTGTTTGGTGTCCTTTCTCAGAGGCGTCCTCCACAAGGACCCCGTTTGGTCAAGCTTTCCCCATAAACGGGATCAGCTTCCCAAGAACCAGGAGCTCAAGGCGAAATACGTGTCCGCACTGTCATGAACTCAGTCTCTTCGAAGTATGACGCCATTGTTGGACAAAGAACCGTACGGCAGCATCGCTGGAGGCACCCACCACAACCTGTCAGAAGTTCCCCACGGCTTCAAACTACGAAACATCTCTCTATGCCCACAGGCGAGCACAGCTACTTTTCAAAGCTGCCTCTACCCATGCGACGCGTGTGCCTTAAGGGCACATCACCTTATGGGCTCCCCCGGCCCACTGACCACAGGTGGTGGGACGTGCCTGTCCGATTTCAAGAATCCACCTAATTTCTCCAATGATTGTCCCATTTCTCCTGTCAGAAATCCGATCAGATTGGATGAGCGTGAGCCCTTGAGCCCCCCAAACAATCCACGATCTCGATCGCTAGATCTAAACACTAGCAAATGTGTTTGTGTTTTGTTTTGTGTCTTGTTTTTTAATGTTTTTTCGGAGTGCCTTGGGCTCTGAGTTGCAAAGCACTGGGACGAGCTGTGGCAGATTCCAAAGAGGACTGGTAAACACTGACATCACTGACCAGGGACACAAGTTTTCGGTCATTTTCAACTAGAGTCTTTTTGTCAAGATTTGTTGTCTCTTTTAAAAACGAACCAGGTAAGCCATTAACCACATGCAAAATTGTTTGCAAGGACTGCTTATTGGCCAAAGTGACATGTTTGAGATGCGAACAAATTGCTTTGTCATAGACCGGACACTCACATTTTGCGTGTTTGCTTCTCTTCCTCTTGACCAATGCATTTGGGGAGCCTTCATTCTGATTCTTGCTCCTTCATCGCAAGGAGGACGTTGAAGAAGATGAGGGGGAGGCAGCCCCGTTCAGCTTGTGTTGATTTGTGCTGATAAGTAACAAGTCCAGTCAGCAGTCCAGGAAGAGCTTGTTCTGGCGTCGTGCCAGTTCAAAAGCCATTGAGATCCGATAGCGCTTGCTGTGACGTTTTCACAGAGTGTCCGGTCTTCTTCTCGGGATTTAGTCACGAAATGAATTGGTCCTTTCCTATCCGCTTGCTATTCTTGGCCAGGGGGCTCCTTATTTCAATTTGGTGACGTACAACACTTTGACCAGATTGAGCTTAGCGTTCCTTTGACTCCGGAGCGCTGGCACAGGTTTCACTTGTTTGACAAGATCTAGCCGTCCTCCAATAGAGATGGCATCAAATGGCACAAGTCAAGCTTTGGTGGTGAAATCGCATACTTCATCTACAGTAGATTGTCTCCAGAGCTGATTGTCAGACGGTGGCGTACACTGCAACTTCTGGGCCAGGAGCTGCTGTGCCGATGTAAAGATTTGATCCTCTTGTACTTGGGAAGCAGCCAACTCCTCCTCCAGGCTCGCCGCTGGTGAGAGGTTGTGGCATGCTTTCTAGAATAGTTCAAGTGAACATGGAACAACATGTTTGAAACAGTTCTGAAAGTCACTCATGCCAATTTGGACTGGGCCTCGTGTTGGGCCAATTTTTCATGTTGGGCTGACCTCACCATACTGTAAGTTACTGTACAATACCCATTAAACAGCAGATTTGGTACCGAGACACACCGCAGTGTTGCAGACTTTTGTCTCGTCGTGGAAAACGGACCCTGGCCAGGGCCAGGGTCCGTTCACCTGATACAGACGAGGTTTTTCTCGATCACAGAGATCTTTTGGTCAGTCCTCCAAGTGAGGGTGAAAATCGGCACCCATGTTGAACAAATCATCCCAACAAAGCCCAACTTACAATTTCGGTGTCAGGACTTGTCGTGCTGGACCTGTGAAACACTCGTAGACTCCAAAGCATTTGGTATTTCATGGCAGTCCATGGCATGTCCGAAGGAGTTCCAGCAGATCTACTCCAAATCAATTTGTTGAATGCACAAAGCCTCCTTCATCGACTTCGCAGGACACCACCTTTGAGCTTCGAAAGGCCAAAGCCTTCAAGCAACGAAAGCATGCGATGGATGGGGGCCAAATTGCCTGGTTGGCATGTGATATCATGTGATAGTCCAATAAAACCAGGTGTATATGGTTTATATGTTTATAATTTACAATTGTCAGGCTCAGGCAATCTTAAACTAACTAAAACCTCCCTGGCTGATGATAATGCTGAGTTGATCTCGGATATTTTTCCCTAGGTCCTGATCACAGCTTCTGAGAAGCTGCTGGGTGAGGGCAAAGCAGGTGGAACTGAAGATAGAAACATTTTAGAATACCTTGTGTTTTTACTTACATGGGTCTAGCTTGTGCTTTTGCTAATGTGAATGGTACAAAGATGTAGAATACATTAGAATACTATTCTCCAAAGAGACAAGGAAAATTGTATGCAGTACGCAAGGTCCCCTGAAATGCTGCGAGATGGAGGAGTTTGACCATTTCATCGAAGCATCCTACATGCGGAGACATGCGCGGATAAACCTTCCGACGTGCCGCGCTGCCGGACCAGGGTCATCGGTATGGCATTGTCGGATCGAATGGAACAGGCTGGCAGGGTGGATCAGGGATTGGAGGTCACTGCCCTCAGATAGGCATGTTTGGCAGCTTGGGACCACCATTTCGGGAGGGCAGAACATCTCGAGAGATGACATAAGCAATCTCGAGCAGCTGTGCTTTGGGTGGAACCTGCCTTGTATTTGTGGCCGTTGACACTAGTTTGGACGTGTTGGCAAGTCAAATTCCGGCGCTTCACAGAGCTTTGCGAGTTTTCGATTTAATATTGATGTCAAGAAGACGCAGCTGACTGTGAGAGATAGGCTTGATGGAGGCAAGGGCAAGCAAAGGGAACTGATTCCCTGGGTTTGCGACTTGCTCACTGGTGAGATTGATTTAAATCAAGATAAATCAAGTACTCGTACCCAAAATGCGAGTGGCACGCGGCTTTGGTCCATAGACAACAGGCGCTGCCTCACGCACAAGTCTTTGTGGTGCAATGCGCCAGACCTAATGGTGGTCAGACATCCGTGGACACCCGAATTTGATGACAAGCTCCTGGCAGCCTGGCAGCACCTTGCAGATGGTGGATGTTCTTGGTGCACTGAGAACAGCAAGCTGGATCTCCTTCGCTAACCAGTCTTGGAAGAGTTTGGCAAAACGACTTGGATGCCCGCCGTGCATCTCCGTGGAAAGAATCACGGCAGGAGAGGTATCAGATGGGCCGCCTGATTGTGTGTTTCCCAAAAGCATCTCCGATGCTTGGGTTCTCGTTTAGTCGCTTGTTGGGCAGAGCGAGACGAGGCCAGCATTTTCGTGGACGGAAGATGGGTGTGGACGGGGCTGTGGATGATGTGAGATTTACATGGACGCAGCATAAATGGGGCTATATACAAGGACAGTGACCATCACATTCACATGTTCCCTTCCGAACCTTCCCCAACGCTTGCTGAACTGCTGCTAGGGCCTAGCTCACATGTTACCCGCAGACTGTCCAACAATGGCACGGCATGGGAATGGGATGCTTCCCATCAAAGTATCTGCCGAAATTGGGCCCTGTCCCACCAGCCAAGCAAGCTCAGCCTGGAGGTTAGGGACTGTGCAAAGACTGTTGATTGAACATGTTTGTTCACACCATGTTGGATAAAGCAAAACGTCACATAGATCAATCTAAGTGCAGTTCTTTAGGCACCATGATGCTGCCCAGCTAGGATTGAGGCAACATCTCTGGACCCTGGACCGACAAGAGGTTATAGAGCGAGGAAGTTGCCAAGGAAGGGATACTGTGACCAGGGAGCAAAAAGCAGAGGTGCAGTGAGGTGCAGAGGAGTTGGGTCCCATGTGCAAGTCGACGTCCCAACAGTATCTGTCCAACCAACAAGAGGAGATTTAACCAATTTATATATAAGCGTTTCGATTTCCTGATCAAACCAGCGGGTGTACGGTTGAATCATGTTAGATCTTAAACAAAAAACATGTTACAGGTGGTGCTCATCGAACTTTGCCGCCTTCGGAGCTCGTTCCACGAGTTGATTGGAGCTGCCCTCTCTTTGTGCGGAACGAGAAAAGGAGCTTTCGGGCCTTCGCCTCTCAACACCTGAGATTCAAATTACAATGTAGTGATAATGTATGAAAATGATTGAACATGTAGTGCATATATTAAATATGTATGAACAAACATACTGTATATATATATTAAGATGACGCGCTGAAATAGCCTTATGTGATCAGATATTTTCCTTAGATGTTTTCGGTGTCGGCTGCATGCCATTGATATATATATATATATGTTATGGTGGGTTCATGGCCAAAGAGTTGTTTGAACTCCACAGCTCATTCAGCTCTTGTTGCTTCGCCGTTTTCTTCCAGGCAAGACCACCCTGATGGAGCGCATCGCTGATGGCGCCATCGCGGAGCGGTGGAACGGAGGGTGAACGGAGCGCTTTGACGGTTTTCGGTCGGATCGATGTGGCTGGCTGAATGCAGGCGTTGGCAATTGGCAACATTGCACATGTGATGGGTTGGAAAACATGTTGGACATGGAATTATCAAGGACAGGACCCACAAATTGAGAAGTCAAAGCTTAGCATGTTCCCCCATGTTGGTCCTTACCGTCCGGACTTTGCCTACATTGGCTGGATGTGCATGACCACTGTTTGGACATGTCGCTGATGTCAGTCGACCACCGCCTGGTCAGATGCCGACAGCTTTCGGAGACAGCAGCAGTAGCTGAGCAGTAGCCACCGGACCTGGACGATAGCAGCAACATTAGATTGACTCAGAGCAAGGGCAGAGAGGCGAGGGCTGAATTGTAGCGGAAGACATATATATTATGAAACGCTCGAAGTCAAGTTGAGAACTACGTACATCATCCAATAGACCAGTCAGGTGCGTGATGCGGCTATACCGCTCCCTGAGCACCGTAAAGCTTGCGTATATGATCACGGCGAGGGAGTCGCTTCGGAACGCAGAAAATAGTTCGCTTCGGAACGCGGGAACGGTATCGCTTCGGAACGCGTGTCAGAGCTAGTAGGTTGGAGGCCATCGCTACGACTAGTCTGCACTGTTTGGTTGCTAACTGCAACCCACCCCACCCCCCACCCCACCCCCCCACCCAACCCGCTCATTGGTTTGCACGGCAGAAGTATGCTTTGAAAGGCCATCAAAACGTGCGTGTGTGTGTGTGAAGATGTTGACCTTGTCCAATCTGGCAACCCTTTCAGCACTTCAGAGTCGCACTGTTTGGTTGCTAACTGCAACCCACCCACCCCATCCCCCCACCCCACCCCATCGTTCATCCTTAAACCCTCCCCATCTGTGTCTGTGTGTGTGTGTGTCCACCCCTGGACAAAGGGTTCTCCAGCATTTTTCTCACCCACCTTTTGTCACCAACCAATTGCTACCACAGGCAGGGGGCTCACGGGTCTGTTCCTGGCGTGAGCCAACGAAGCTCCAGGTTCAGACTAGGATATCGAAAGAGGACGCTCTTTCGACGTACCTGCGCCAACTTTTGACCAAGCCGTTCCAATCTCCTTTGGTTTGATTCCATGGTCTTTCATGTTTCCTTCCCTAAACCTTTTCCTCCCCAGCAGCGCTGCAGCTTGAGCCGCTTCGTCACCGCAGTCAAGGGAAACAACCTTTGTTCAAACACCTACAAGTTTTTCGGACCTTTCACCTTGCGGTTCTTCACCGTCCTTCCCAACGTGGTAACTGAGTTCACTGAATACAAATGTCGGAGTGTGTTCTAAAGTGAACCAAAAAATCAGGTGCGTTGTGTTCCAAAGTGATCTCGCTTTTTGCTAACCCTTCCATGTTTTTGTGTGTTTTGTGAGTTCCAAAGTGACCCATGTTTTGTGTTCCAAAGCGAACAAAAACCCTGAGTTCCAAAGTGAACTAAAACTTGTGTTCTGAAGTGACCCCGCTTCCTATGATCACACGCGAGATGTACTCCTAGCTATTGTGACATGCAGAGAATAAAGAAGCAGCTGGTGTTGGCAACGCACCAGGAGCTGGCGAATAGCAAGCTTCGTTTTGCTGGGAACCCTGGCGAGTAGAGCGCAAGTCTTGAGTTGCTCAGATTTGTCTCCATGGTGCCATCTAGGGTGTCGAGAATTGCCCTCCGCACCCGCAGAGGCGAAAACCAAGTCCAGCTCTTTTGGAATCACTCTTTGCTCATGGTCATCATACACCTTTTTATGAAAGGCGTTAGATAGATGTATATATATATATATTTGTATACTGTATATATTTGTTTATTTATGTCATTGTTTAGTAATAATATTATAGAACTATAGTAATATATTCAGCCCCAGCATTGAGGTCCAACAGCCCCTTAGCCGTAAACTCCTAACCCATTCAACCTGAATGCTTCGTCAAGCCTCAGTGGTCCGAGGTACATATTCGACATGAGGCTCTTGAAGAGAGTGCGGTGCTTGGATGACATGCTCAAAATCGATGAGAAATCGAAGCTTGAAAAGGGGGCCAACTTGGGGCATTTTGGTGAATCGAAGCGAAGACAAATTGTCTTCGAAAGCTCTACTCAGAATCTCAGAATCACTTGGACTCGGCCTGTTTTTTTCTCGCAAGGACTCAGTTGGGTTTGAAAAGTCGATAGGATAGCCAAACCTGCAACTACAGGTGTTCATGTTGTTCACCTGGCCCAAAAGGGCAGCCACGGGCAGCCCATCCAGCATGAGAAACCCTCGAATCGTTGATTTTATGTGCAAATTACAGTTGGGTCTTCAGTTGGATTCCTTCCATAGCAACACTTCAATTGGGCATGAAATGTTCAGAAAACTGGATGGACCATGTGCCAGTGTGCCACTGCCAAAAAAAAATAGACATATATATATATACCAGTATATAATTACACACACACATCCAGAAACATGGTGCAAAACTCCGCATGTGCGCATGTTTTTGAGGGGAGATCGAGGAAACCCATTCCTTCAAACGGGATCCTCTCGGACTTCGTCCCCTCGCCATCGCCGCAACCCGCGGAGCGCCGGAAATCCAAGGGAGCGACGTGTCTCAGACGGCCTTGGACTACGCGTGGCAGGTGCCGCAGGTCAAAAATGACCGGGAGGGGGATCGAAATTGGAAGTTACACATGTGGAAGCAAATGGCCACATGAAACATGACGGAATGTATGCAATATATACATATCTCTATATATATATATATATAAATAAAGGCTCCCATTTAGAAGAGGTTTCACAGTTCAATTGGGGTGGTTTGATTGATCAAGCGTCTACATTAGATGAATATTATGTTGTTCACATGTCCAGTTCATGTACATGGAAAGCAAGGGACCAGCATGGTGAGGGAAAGACAGAGTGGGTCAGCTTTTGGGGATGGGACCATGAATCCCATGATTTGGGATCTAAAAAACCAGCTGTTCGATGGTGGGCGGCTTTGGCGCCACCGGAGCTTTATATCGGTCGTACTAAGGTTGCCGTAACTGACTCTCTTTCAAAACATCGGTCGTTTGGAGCTTCCACGGCCTCCAAGGTGGTTGGCCAGGATGCCCCTTTGCACGCAGCCCTGGACGAGGACCGGTGGTGCCGGGGCTAGGCGGCTGCAGGAGTTAATGATATGACTCACATACGGCTCATGACTCTGACAACACAAGACACCACAGAGTCACAAGAAGTGCGGCCACGTCTCAGCAAACCTTGGAGATGGCAGCCTCTTTAGTTTTTAGGATGTCTTTAGGCCATGGAGTCAGATTTGAACGATACGAACCACTCCTAGATTCTAGACCCCTCATCGATAAAAAGAAGAGGGTGTTGTGTAGAGTTCTTACACGCTTAGATCATGTTACTTCTTCCCAAGGCCGAATCCGGTGGCACCTTCTGACGACCTGTCGGCACCGAAACAGGTGGGATTCACCGACGTGGGGCGCCTCAGGTCACAGTCGCATTTACCCATGTGACATGAGATAGACCAAGATTCGATGGATCTCTCACAGATAGACTGAAATGGCCACTGACCGGCCATTCTGAACCATGTCTCGTTCCATGGTTGTTTTCACGAGGATGAGGGGATTGAGTGGATGGTTTCAGCACAGAGAAAACAAACTGTGTAGGATCATTTGGAGCTCCACAGACCAAGAGACGGATGGTATATGTTGAACTATGAGCTGAAGCGGTTGAAAAAACAAAAACATTAAGAAAAGCGTCAGTAGATTATTCCTTAAATCAATGGGTGTCGGTCATTCACTGTCAGTCGGTTCTCTCCGTCGTCTCGGCTGCTTCTTCGGCCGCAGGAGCTCAGGATGAAACCTGTTTGCGAGCTTTCAGGAGGTGGCTTTCCACAGCCGACATCAGTCGTTCAAATGTCGTTCCGGAGGTGTGCAAAAGGGATCAGATTCTTGCTAGTACATGTTGGTTTTTTCATGATTTAACCTCTCCAAGACCTCAGACCATGTCCTTCCTATAGCAGAGTGACCCCAAATAGATTGGGATCTCCTTCTCAGATTTGTCCAGAACAAGCCGATGAATTTGGATTTGGAACCATAGCAGGGAAGACGAGAATGAGATGCAGACCACAAACATACCAAATAGATTCCAATAACAGGGGAGGTTGCCTTTCTTGCTTCCATTCGGCTAGTGCGAGTTTCGCACCCCAAATTCGGCAGCGGGTTCTTGCACTTGGCTGAGTCATTTGCAAATATATGCAGTGAGATTTGACAGCAAATCCACAGAAGTGAGTGTTGCCCAAACGTTTGCTCCAGGTTGGCGTGTAAGGCTTTTGCTAGCGACAGCAGTCGCCCGTGCTGCAGATGTGCTGCTCTTGGACGAGCCGACGAATCACTTAGACTCGCAGGTGACTGGTGGGAGTCCAGGAGAGGAAGACGTTGGGTGTTGATCTTTTTTGGACTGAAAGGTGATGAAGCAAAAGTTAATTATCATTTAGACCTCTATGATCTCTAGAGATCGTGTGTACCGAATCCTATAGATACTGTAGATAGGGAAGATACAACCTGTCAAAGTCTGCCAAGTTCTTGTTCAACAGTCACATGGTGCATGGGTTGCCTGAATTTGTTGCTGCTTTCCTTGCAGTTGTTTGTTCCGTGCCAGGCGCGGATGTTCTAGTTTAGTAAGGCCCTAGAGTCAACGAGTGTACCACTCCAGTACCTGATCCATGCATGTTCATGCGCTGAAGGATGAAATCAATGAAGCTTCAGAGCCCCCGGATGACCCGATGTGTTCGAAGAAATCACAGCGTCAAAATTTATTTCGACACGTGGTGTCCAATTTGGTCCTTGAAGCCAAAGCCGTCCCAGGGTCTTGTTAGTTTTGCTGACCTACGCATCACCAGCTGAACAGGCAGTGTCCTGGCTGGTGAGCTACTTGAACCACCGCAAGTCCACTTCTGTGGTCGGGGCTCCCATTCGAACGACCGCCTTGGGGCCTTTCACAGGCGTCGGGATGGTCTTCGGACACCCGCGGACCGGCGGACAGAGTAGTGATTTTTCTTTTATTAAATGTGGTTTTTTACTCTGGAGGTGTTGCTGTCAAGCTGAGGATGACGTAAAGGCACAATGCCACTGCACTTCTGGGGCTAACTCACAACGATCTAAAAATGACACAATTGAACCAATTCTGTCTCCCATGGTCTCCCTATTTGGTCTTCACATCGCTTTATAGTTTGGTTTTCTACTTCGAAACCTTGTGAGGCCGTTTTGTGCCATTTTTTCCTTGTTACGCTTGACCCCTAAAGAAATTGGAAGGGCGGGATCCAAATCCTCACGCCTCTGGCAGCATGCCCTGGAAAAAGAACACTGATGAACCTAAGACTCTTTTTTGGACCCTTTGTCGAAGCTCTTTTCAATTGGTTTCGCAGAAAGCCTCAACCCAGCCAGAACCCTTGCAGACCAGCAAGATCCTCTCTTCTTACAGACCCATGTGGACTTGGAAGCCTAGGTGGTTTCACATGACGCGCTGTTCCTGGACCAAATCTGCACCGACATCATCCACTTCGATGAGGTCGCGACCTCGGGGTTCCGACCCGAGACGTGTGAACTGGAGGTGTTGCCCTAATGGCAGGGCTCAAGATGTTTGTCCAAGGAGGTCCATTGATGTGTTGTTTTTACCAATAAGATTCAATAAGATCCAATAAGTAGAAACTGGAGAGGTGTTCGTGCTTGGAAGGCAGATTTGCTCCACTTCGTAGGGAGAGATGCCACCTGCTCAGTGTAGGCCCCTAGGCTGCCAACATGCTACCAGGGTGAGGAAGTGAGTTTGAATGTTTTGCTTGTGATTCCACTGGACCTTGTAAGATAGTTTGCCTGGCATGTTAATCAACATGTGATTCTCCCAGTTTTGGAGGTTGCAGAACTGTGATGTGTTTTGACAACACTCACAGTGGTGAGAGTTTCTTCGCTGACTCGATCTGGCTCGCGCTCAGTGTCAGCTGAAGTACTACCGCGGCAACTTCAGCGTCTTCCAGCAGCAGGCTAGCCTTTTCGGCAAACACTTCTCCATGAAGCTGTGGAGAGGACGCTGGCCCCGTGAGACGGGGCGGCGGTTTCTGATCGCGAGCGCATCGGGCAGAAAGCACCAGATCGGCCACTCGTCCACTAGCGTAGCTCTCCAGATCGGCATGGGATGTGACAGGATGATCCACCATCCCAAATCCAAGCCTTGCTCAGCCTGCCTTCGGTGAAAAGTGACGACCCAAACACCATCGGGGGCAGGTCCCGTCCACCAGGGTCTGTGCCGGACAAACGGTCGAGCCAGGCTCCACAGTTCCACCCAAGGGACTTGCTGAAGGTGCGCGGCTCAAAACCGTGCGGAAACCGGACGCCTGAGGTCTGTGTTTCCTGTGGAAACGTTGAGGCAATTTCTGCGGATCGTGTGAGTCGGCAAGCCTTTACAGAGCTTAGGCTTAAGCTTTAGGAATCGGAGGTGGTTGACTCTGGCAAGAAGTGATATTTCTCGCCTTCACCAACTCGGCCAGCTGAGCCAACGGGTGTCAAGTCGATCGAAGCAGGAAATTCACTTCTTTAAAGCCATTTGCAGCCCTTGGAGGCTTGGAGGTGTTGAGACAACCTACCAAAAGTGGGGAAACATTTATAGGATTCTATATCCATCTATATCCCCGTTGCTACCGGCTATCTAAAATGAGTGGGCCCGACCACGGGAAAACCATGGTAGTTGATTCATTTAGTTTAGGGTCATCTAAAATTGATCTCAAATAAAGTGGTTGGCAGCGACAGATTTGTGAACTTGTCAAGTTAGCCAGTTTTCAAAAAAAAAGCACAGGCGGCATAAGTGTTTGAGACGGGAATCCATTTTTAGTTTAACATTAGTCTGGGCGAAAATACGAAAAGTCATTGTAGATAACAAAATGTCGGATAAAATGGTGGGTGAACCTCATCCGGTAGCAACGGGTATGATTCTATAGAGGTTCAATCTGCCACTTCCCAAAGGAAAAACGGTGCAAAAAGCTGTCATCATCACAGTCTCTTTCACTGGACCTTCACTGGGTGCGACGGTCGTTCTTCGGTGAGCTCAGGTCCGCTCCGAGAGCCAGCCAGAAATGGCGTCCGTGCGGAAGGTCAGCAGAATTATGCATTCCACGTTTGCTGGGGAAGACAACTTCATAGCAGAATAGGCATCTTCGTAGCAGTCTTCATAGCAGGCAAATTACGTGAGATTCATGCAGCTTTGCTAGCTGTGTCAACTCCAATTGCGCACATGTGTAAACTCATACAGATTCACAGAGGAGTGACCTTGCACGTGTGAACGTTCTAAAAGTGAAAGGAGGCAGTTTACCAAGCATAAGGTGCAATGATACGAGAAACGAGTGTGAAAAACAGAAGAGTACTTGTGAAGCTGTGTTCGACTCTGATGCTCTGTGTATACAACAGCTGTGGAACAAAAGGCTTTATTTCTCACCCTTTGGATACTGTACTCATGGATGTCCCAGCGGGCAAGGAAACTCCAGGTGGTTTTGACAGTACACTGGGAAAGAAGGTCAGGCTTTACTAATGTGCAGAGCTGACATGAGGACAATACTCATTTGCCGCTTGTCGGTTCGCTGGTATACATGGCTGGAAACCAGTTCTCCCTGCTCCCTCGCATGCTCAGGCTGTCCCAACGCCCCAAGGAGGCAGGAGGGCAAAGGTGAGCGGGGTAGAAGGTAAACCTACTGCTTCCCAATTATTTTTAAGTAGAACGAACGGAATGATTCTTAGCAAAACATGTAAGGATGGAAGACAGTCAAAATGCCAGCGCCACGTTGGCGGAGTTCTTCGTCGTAGAATGCGTCGGACTTTTTTGCCCTCACTAATTCGGAGGGCTTTGGAGCTTTGAATTTCCACACCTGTACCTCTCAGAGGTTTCGCGCAGATTGAAATAGTGTTCAGATTATTCAACAAGATACCGAGTCATTCGGAAGTAAAGAGCATGGAATGTAATGTAATATAGATATACTGGAGTTACTGGAATGTAATCTATAATGTAATGTAATGTAATGATGTGCAGTGTAATGTAATGCATGTTATTTTGTGGTATGGTATGCGACGTGATTCCATGTCATGTCATGCTATGGTGTGTATGTAATGTAATGCAATGTATATTTCGATTGTCATGTAATGTAAGCATTGTGCTGTATGTACTGTACGTTTGTAATGCATGTATGCAATGCAATGCAATGCAATGCAATGTCATGTAGTGTAGGGTAGAGTAAGGTAAGGTAAGGAAGTAGGTCAGTATGTATGTAATTGTATTGTATTGTAATGTAATGTAATGTAATGTAATGTAATGTAATGTAATGTATGTATATATGTTAGTATTTTCGCACTCTAGCGTAATGCAATGTAATGTAGTGATGTTTCTGATTTTCAAGACGCTGGACGAGTCGTCGTTTTCGCGCATTCTGCGTTGTTCCTCTTGGGTGGCTGGTCACCCAAGAAGCGTGTTCAAAACTTGGCCAAAGGAAGGTTCGCTACTAGTAACAAGTGCCACGCTAGTAGTAACAGGTGCCTTACTAGTTAGTAGTAACAAGGTTCGCTACTAGTAACAAGTGCTTCTTTGCGGGTCTGGGTCGTCGATGCCTCAAGCTCAGGTCGTTTTAGTAGAATCGATGGCAAGCCAGGTGGAGTCAGGGCACCACGATCCAGAGCTGCACCCTCCCCGAAGTGTGAAGGGTGTCATGCTCAGTTCCCTGCTATTTGGTATCATTTCAGGGAGGTTCACCTCAGCTCCAAACGTACTTTGGGATCAAAGTAGGGCCAAGCAAAGGGTGAGAGCAATCGATAAAGACGCAAGCCACCATTGGCATACTGGAAGCCATTCCAACAGTAAAGGTCCAGAATGCAATTGTAATTGTAATTGTAATTACTGGTGAAGTATATTATGTTGTGTACTGTACTGTGCTGTACTGTATAGTGTGATGAAGGGTAATAAATGTATCTAATGTAATGCAATGGTATGCTCGTAATGGTACATGTTACATATGTATGTTATATGTATGTTATGTTATGTTTGCAATGTTATTGTAACGGTGTGTATTGTAATCTATAGAGTGTAATGCAATGTAATGTAGAGCTATGTACCTTAACCTAACGTGAAGCCCCAGAACCTAAACTTCTGCTTTGTGAAGAAAAATGTGGTTGTGCCCCGGTCTCAACAAGATCGACATAGACCGCAAAACGATGGTGTGCCGCATATCAGAGGTTTCCTGATTCCATATTCAACGAATTCATCTCCTTGGTTGTATTGGGACTTGACCATACTTGACCAAGTATTTGTACAATAAAGTTGTTGCAAAAGCGAACAAACAAGGCTTTTGTCCAGCCAGGCCTGTGGATCACGTTCCAGCAATCACGCTTCAAAGTACGAACTCATGTGGCGACAGTGGGTTGCCCAAAACACTATCACTTCAAAACCGATATTCATGAAAATCATCTGGCGGCGTTTTGACCTGGAGACTGTGACTCGGCCGCGTCGCGCGGGATTCATTCATCACCAAAACACTTTGGAACCAAGGCTATCGCATGGCCTTGCCAGTGCCCGGAAAGGTGGGTCCCGTGGACACGGCTCGTGTCGTTTGGGCGGACGAGAAGCGGTGTTATTTGCTTTGCAGACAGGTATAAATATATTGTAAACAATTGAATGCTCCACCGGTAGACTGGGTAGTTGAATCATGTTGAATCGTTTTGTGTGTGTTTTTCGGTATTCAGTTTGTATATATTTATATACCGTTTTTCTCCCACAAAACAGAGAGATCCTGGGCAGGTGGATTGCTTCAACAGATTCAGCCAGTGGACTGCAAAACAAGAAAAACAACAATGCCATTGCTACTCAAAACATGATCCAGGGATTCCCAGAACAGAAGGAACCGTGAAGCATTATTTGATCTTGTTGCTATAACCAGGTTTCGCATGCGACCGGTGGATCTGATCTCGCAGCCAAACAGTGGCTGAGTTCTGCAAGGCACCATCAGTGCCCATTTCTAAAGCGCTGTGTTTCGTTCTTCGGTGACAGAACTGGCACCCTAGTTCGGTCTGGAATGTCGAAATTCTTGTTTCTAATAGCTTCTTGTTACTACTAGTAAGGCACCTGTTACTA